>UFQX01000237.1:113495-288329 GCA_900497675.1 Arapaima gigas | reverse complement strand
TGCCCCCCCCCCCCCCCCCCCCCTCCAACAGAACATGCCTGGTAAAGCGGGGGAAGCCCCGAATTTATCTGCTAAGGTTTCGTCGTTTTTCATCGAGAATTTACTAGGATCTACAAGAAATGAAGACAGGGATGATGGGAGAGGGGAGAAGACTACCGAGGGGTGCGGCTCACGGAAGGATTTCCACGGTCGATGTTCCAGTCCGACGTGGCGTGAGTCCAGCCCGGGACCGGGCAGATGTCCCAGTGGGGACTCCTCATCTGGGTGGTGCAGAGAGTCGGCGCTGCACTGCAACCCGGGTAAGTGATCGTTATATTTCTATTCCTAAAATATGTTGCCCAGTATTATATATATAAAAGCGCGTTTTAGAAATTTATGCAAACAAGCGCTTGAATGTTAAACAGCACAGAACTTAAAGTTATGAAATTTAGTGATATGTACACAAGTGGTTATACGCGGAAAAAACGTCAGTGTTTAAAGTAACACGTGGTGAGTTACTACAAGACAGAGGGCACGTTTGGTTGTAACACGGTCCATTGGATTATAATCCAAACTCAGGTTTCTGAGCTCTAGAGATGACCCTGACTGATGTGGGTTATGTCCTTAACCAATGCAGTGGATCACAAAACAAGAATTGTAAACGAGTGGTCAAACAAACAAGCAAATACATGCTTACCTATATACCACAGTGGAACGAGTTAGCAGATGATAGTACAGTATAGGACACAATGAAATGGAATGGAAACCAAGCCAAGTGGGTTAAAACAGCACAACACGTGTCGACTCCCGACCTGTCAGAGATCTGTCTTACATTTAGCCTCGTGTTCTCTAAGTATGCTAAAATTAGGGAAACTCCTAAATCTTTAGCGCGTTTACACAAAGCTTCACGGTATTAAAGAAGACATTTGATTACTTAAAGTTTTTAGATTTATTTAACAGCGACTGCTGAATTAAACAGCCCCCCGAAAGCCTTTCCCTGGGTTTGTGCTTCATTAGGCAAAGTCAACAGAAGCAGCACGAGCGGACGGATGTTCTTTTCATAAACCACAGGGTTCATGGCAAGACATAAAATTCTTTAAAGGCTTTATAGTCCGATTCGGACGGTAAAACCCATTATGTCGTAAGGAAGGGATTACGATCAGAGTGACACAGTTCTTGATGGTTATAGACGCTCTAGAACTGAATCATCTCTATACTTCGCATCCTACTAACAAGTACTGGTTCAAGTTATCTTAGCACGCAGTTTTGAAATGTGGTATATCATGTTTCTTTGGGGATAGTACATTTAACCAATGGTCTACAGCAATATTAATATTACTGTTTTAGGTCCAAAGGAGGATACACCGGGTTCAGATGATCCATGCAGTTCCCCGTTGGCCAGTGATCGAGACTCCCCACGTATTCCTGAGCCCGCGGAAGGGAACGGGGAAAGGGGGGGCAAATCAGACCAGGGGCTGCAAGGAGACAACGAGGAGGACGGATTGCTGATTTCTGGTGAACGACCGTATCGTGTAACTCCGACTCAAGACCCAGCTTCGTCCTCCCGCAAGAAGAAGACGCGCACCGTGTTCAGCAGGAGTCAGGTCTTTCAGCTCGAGTCCACGTTTGACATGAAGCGATACCTGAGCAGCTCGGAACGGGCCGGCCTGGCCGCCTCCCTTCACCTCACCGAGACCCAGGTCAAAATCTGGTTCCAGAACAGGAGGAACAAATGGAAACGACAAATCGCTGCGGACCTGGAAGCCGCCAGTCTTTCCCACTCCGCACAAAGGATTGTCAGTGTCCCCATTTTATATCACAATTCTGCACCGACGAAGTTAACTTACAGTCTACAGCAAGTGTCCCCGCCATTGGTTAGTTTCTCCAGCAGAGCGACTTATCCACTTTCTCCATTCAGTGATTCAATGACGTTGATACGGTCAGAAATGACAAGTTTGATATAATACTGGATATAAATTACTAAATCACAGACGTGCAATAAGTCACATTGTTCGACTCAAGATCCCACTAAACGTTTATTTGCAGCATCCAAAGAACACACAAACAGAAGCTTTGTACACAAGAAGGTTAAACATGCATATTTATGTATCGTACACGTTTAATATCTTTTTTAATTTTTTTCTTCAAAAGTACATACTGTATATAAGTTTGCAAAAGGAGACTTTAGTAAGTCTGAATGAAGGGCTTTGAAGGCCCCAGTTATTTTGTTGACACATTCAACTAGAGTACTGTATTCAGATTCAGACTGTCTTTTGCTGCACAATAGTATTTTGAATCTTTTCGAATAAAACATACACAATGACCAGAATGGGTTAGTGTACTCTGGTTTTTATCCTGCGGCCTGTTGCGCTTTACTGCAAGGCCACCACTGACCGCCTGCTGTTGAACAGTGCAGGTCCACATGGTGTAAGATGTTCAGTGCTTTGCAACAAGCAGTGGCCTTTTCTTTCACCGCATTATAATTCACAGAAGCACAGTTTATTGTGCACAGCATATGTGCACATTTACTGGGTTCAGCTATTCTTTTATTTCATTTAAGTACAGCAAATATTTTGTACAATGACTACACAGTTGTGTACTTGTACTTATTTGAGTAGGAGCACAAAGCATTTACCTGCGATTTTTCAGCCCATCTCTCCTTCCTGAATTTAGAGTAGGCAAACACTGAAACGCTTGTTTTGATATGAGATGTGTTAGGAAAGAATCACAGCAACATACTAATTACTTTGATAATAGCAGGTAACTCGAACGCCTTTTCCTCTTTTTACCGCTTACTCATTTCAGCTCATAAGATTGAAAATAATATAAAAGCACAACTCGGTCCACATTCTAACAAAAACACCACATTACATAAATTTACCATTAATTAATCAGGTTTAATGAGGAACTGTGTAAAACAAAACTATAACTTATTAATGAAGTTATTTATAGAGGTTTGCGTGCATCAATCAATGACATTCCGTCTAAATTTTAATGTTCAGTGTTACCAATAAGAAGATTAAGATTACATAATACTTTTCCCGCTGTAACGTTCCCCGTTTTAATAAACAAATAATAGGTCGTGAGTATTTTTTCTGAAATAGTTGTGTCCAGTCCGGGGTGTACCGCTTCTGGTCCGCCAGAGATTCCGGGGTACGCTCTGGACCCCCGCGACTCTGACCAGGAGAAGCCGTTTGAAAAAAAAGTGTGGGTGGGTGAGAAAGGACAGCACGGATAGTTATTTTTAATTAACTTTAAAGAAAAGCAAAATAAGCTTTGAACACTGTTTTTCTACATAATGAGACTATTTTTAAAAGACCACTCCTTATAACTTTTTCTCTTTGTTATCCCTGATTATAGCATATCATATACTGTCAAGTACTGTACTACACACTGACTGATATTAACGGAGAAAACGCACAACAGCAATGGATAAGTTTACAAGAACATTTAAAGGGGGCTACAAAGTGATACTTCAATATTACATTATCGCGGTAAAAATAAAAGCATTGTTAAAGCACACATATCATGTATTGATTCTATTGTCGAACAGCATTTGCACTGTAAAGACCTATATACACAATACAAAAGGGCAAAATATGTTACTTGTACCTTACAGAACGCCAATATGTAATGACTGTATTATCGTTCAAAAACAACAATCATTATTCAAAATAATTGACAATTATTTAAAACATTAAACGTATACATTTAATATTTCATAATTATCAAAGCATTGAGAATGTAAAGCATATCAAATACCACTACTAACACAGAAGTACAATAGAACAGACAATGTCAGGTAATTAAGCTGGAAATAAAGTGTGAACTATACTTATAATACAGTATAGACGAGTTTGTATTTCCTCAGTTAATTATGCAAGACAACAGGCAACAATAAATAAAGAAAAGCTCTCGCCCTACAAAAAGCGAAGTCAGAGTCGATTTTTTAATTTATTATTTTTTTCTGATGCCTTTGTCCAAGGTAACTAACAGTGTTAAATAAGCACCTTTGGACTAATTTACCCATTTATACAACAGGATTTTCTTAGTGGAGCTTTACAAGTACTTTGATCAAAGGCTACCACACTGCGAATGGGATTCAAACCTAGAACGTACAGGTTACAAGTCAAGGATATCATAACTGAATGGAGGAAGGCCATTAGAGAGCTGAAATTCTTAGGTTAGAATTAATGTCTGAATTGTATTAAATGAACACAGTAAATGTAAAGTTCTTATAATTTAATAAAACCATATATATATATATATATTTATAGCAGCGCCAATTACGGGCTTTTAACGTTCAGCAGTGACTTACTGTACCTGAAAAAGCCAAAATTTAGATCCCGCCCCCTTCTGTGATTGGCCTAGAGACCGTATTTATCGTTTGACCAATGGACGGCTGCAATGTCGCGCTCTTCCGGTCGTCAGTGTAGGCGCTGCGCGTTCACGCCGCCGACCTACATGGAGCGATGGTGCTCGCAGCATCAGGACGCCGCACTTTCCCGGGAACGCGCTAAACGTTGCGAACGCAGGGACACTAGTGCATCTGTGGAAATATGAGTAAAGAAAACACGCCATGTCGACCCGCCTCGCTGAAATTCACAATAGACAGCATTCTTAACCTCAAGCAAAACGGGAAAGATTTTGACAGCTCGGACATTCAGAGCTCGACAGAGCACAAAAATGAATTTCAGCGACTGGACCGGTGCGAAGTTCCGCGGAGACACGAGCCCGACTACAGGCTGCCGCAAACAGGTATCTGCTGAACTATTTAAATAACATTTATACACGGTCGGTACACCTTAGGAAATACGAAAAGAAGGATTTTAAATTCTAATGTCAAAACGTATATATACAAATAAAGTGAAATAGAATCTGAATTGAATCGTTTCCCAGTATTGACTGCAAGAGTCGCAGTAGTATCTGGTTTATTTACTTACTTGCACGCGCTCTGTTGCCACTTCGATCCACAGAGCAAGTCGGCGCGCGCTGCTGTGACGCTGCTGCTCGCGCCCTCTCCGTCTGCGGCGACGAGCCTCTGAAAGAGACGGACACTTGCGCGCGGACCGAGAACGCGGATGGCCGCGAGGACACGGACGCGGCGTCGCAGCTCAGAGCCAGCAAGAAGAGCAAGGCGATGGCCAAGAAGAAGACGCGCACCATATTTTCCAAGAGACAGATCTTTCAGCTGGAGTCGACGTTCGACATGAAGCGATACCTCAGCAGCGCCGAGAGGGCTTGCCTCGCTAGCTCCTTGCAGCTCACCGAGACTCAGGTGAAAATCTGGTTTCAGAACCGCAGGAATAAACTGAAGCGACAGATATCCACGGAACTTGAAGGACCCAACGCTGCCGAGCATTTCGCAGATGTTGCCAAGAGTGGCCACTTGCCGACTGTGTATAAGGAAAGCAATATCCTGGGCAGGTGCTTGTTGCCCGTGCCGCTGCCCATCGTGTACCCCGGAAACAGCGCGCCTTACCTGTGTTTCTCAAACGCCAGCAAATACTTCAACCTTTTCGATGGAGATGTATGACTCAAACTCATCATCTGCCTGGGGAGCACAAACAAAACAAACAAACAAATCACAGCATTTCAACGCAACTCCCAGCAGTTGGCATGTGATATTGTAGTTTCCTCAGTTTGCCTATAAATAATGAGAAATGCGTTGGTCTCGTTCATTTTAATGTTTGGAAACTGAGCCAAGAAAGATATTTAACATATCGTTAAGAACAGTCTGGCAATATTACTTTAGCCTAACGGTTTAACAATTTTTGATACGTTTCATATTTCACGACTCTCTTTAAAGTCTTATCATTAGTCTAGTTAGTCTGGGAACAAGCTGATAAACAATAGCCTATAATATGCTTTACGTGGAATATTTTGTCTTTAATTTGACTATCAGCATAGATCATGTTTACACATACGATTATTCTTGTTCTTAGCTCATTGTTATTATTATTATTATTTTATTACTTCATCTTTAGAGTACCGAACACCGCCAAAGACAGGTAAATCTTTGCATGCATTTATATAACTGAAAAGTGTTACTTTTAAATTAATTCGACGTATAATATTTAAATGAATGTATAAACTTTTTCTGTTTTTGGCTTTGAGCATGTTTTTAAAAAGTGTATTTTAATTCAAAATATACCATTTTAATTTTTTGCCTCCTATGGCCAGGTAACACTATTTGCATTTCGCAACTGTTATTAAACTTTGAATTTGAAAACTACACAGTATACACGCATAGTTTTATTTTGCGCATATGAAACATTATTATTATTATTATTATTATTATTATTATTTGGCATACATTTATGGGTTTATGCAATAGCTATGTATTGACTTGTACTGAATACTACAGGGCGTTTTCTTATTGATTTAAACGGCTTAAGCTGCAATATTTCTTTACCAAAAAGAAAGAAGCACAACAAACTCATACAGCTTCTTAAACCCAGGCTAGAGAATTTAGGCCTATTATGCATGGGTAGCTAATACCTGTGACTTAGCCTGGCTAAGATCCATGGGGGAAATGTCACTGTGTTTAACTGTGGGGCCACTGATGCTTTTCACTTTATTTATGCATCCAAATGGGATTAGACACAAGGTCTTACAGGGGACCTGGAGACCTCTGTAGGCAACTATCACAGGGTCTCACTGAGCCATATGGTTGTAACACTGGCAGCTTGTGAGGGAAAGTATTCTAAGCTCATAATTTTTAACAATTCAGTCTCTAGAAAAAAAAGATGCTGCTACACTTATTTTGTTTCCCTATTATTATACACTGTACCCTAGGGAAAATTGTAGATGAGGAGTATAAAACAGAACACAGTTTGAGTTCAACCTATGGTTACAGAAGCTAACCCTGACAAAAGTAGTGTTACATGGTCTTTGTCATTTTCATACAATGCAGTTAACTGAATGTTTGTGGAATGCAGCATAATCCCTGTAGTAGTCTAAAGTCTGATTTTCACATTTTTGCTCCTGTTTGAGATTGGAGATTAAAAGGAGGCCTATAGACTTTTCCTTAGAGGCCATGTTGGGTACTGAGCGGAGAGTTAATAGAACGCAGTAAATCGAACTGCATTCACACAGCATCATCGTTAAGACCAAGAATTTAATTTTGCTCAGCAAATAAATGAAAATAACAAATAAGTCCAGAAAATTCCTTTGCAGGTCTCCAGCACCTTCCACGTCCTGTATACAGAATAGTGTATATTCCATCTACAGTTGCTTAGTATGTGCATCTTGGCAACGGGTAGCCTACAATTATATTGCTTATAATTTATAATTGACAATATAATATGCTAATCACAACCTAGTACTCCTTATCCTACATAGTGCTATTTATCTTTTTAAAACGCATGTTCATAAGTTGCATGAACTGCAAGCATCTTTTTAAAACAGACTTGTCCATGGAAACACTGACGACTAAGCAATATTTTTTATTTAAAATTATTCTTTCTGCATGTCATCACAGAATTGTAAGTTATGAGAAAATACGAAAATAATTCAATATACAATGTCTTGTCGTCAAAACCTGCTTTAAATCACTTTACACTGCAAGCAAGTTGCAGAGAACGCACGTTTCTCGGCAATAAAACACTATCTACTATCACTACTTACTATCAAGTATAAATTTTAAAAAATATATATTATTTTCAATCATTTTTAAACCCTCAGTTGTGAAAATATATAAATTTAATATCAGTACATCTTTTGGCAGCAAAATATGTTACATTTATTAACGTTGGATTCCTTTAAAAATGAAATACTTTTACTCCCGCAATATAAAGAGCCAACAAAAGATTGAACATTGAACTGTACATGAATGCATTCAAACGACTATGCCAGGTGTTTCGACCACACACGTAATGTTAAGTATAACACGGTATATATAATAGGATTTAGCGATTAACATTCTCAACTGGCTTAATGGCGAAGTGCAGGTTATTACCATTATTATCATTCGTAGCGGATGAAGGCTGAATAAACAGATAATACATATACAATAAAAGCTGATGTACCGCATCTAATTATTAAGATTCATTTTTGAAAAACCTTTGATTCGGCTCTATTAGGTATTCTTTGCACCAAGGTTGAATAAAGTCGAAATTGAATTGTGCCCGTATTTGCAATGACGCATAAAAACATATGTAATATATAGTATTCCATAATTTTAACATCTGCACATTTTCCTGACAAGTGATTACACAGAGCAACATACATTTTACAGAAAAGCTAGAACGACATAGGAAGCATCCGAACTCATCATTTTTTCTATAGTTAATCGTATTTAAACAAATGTCCTGAGGACAGTTCTGAGGCCCACTGACCCCAATGTTCAGACTGATCAACATAAATTCTTGCACTCGTGATCTTACCTTCATGGAAGACTGTACAGTACATGGATACATAAAAATTAAGCTGGCTGTTTAATTTTTCCAGGAATAGTATTTTGGACCATCCAGCTATATGAATAAAGTAGCTCATGCAATTTCCCCTTATTTAAAACTGACTTACTATTTATACTTTATTTCCCATATTCGTGAAGTGACAGTGGATAATGCAGTCCACTCTCATACAAAGTTCATATATTAACATTATTCTCACTAATAGGTCTTATTTTTGTGACTACTAGCTTATTCAACAAGAAATGCTCATCTGTATGGACACCTGAATGTCTCTGTTGAAGCCAGACTAAAAACAGACTCTTATCACGCAGCACAACAGCAGCCACTCTTGGTAGTAGCAGTATTAACTGTCTACTACCTATCAGTTTATCTCCTTAACATCTATGCTACCTACTGTACCACATAACATGCCATATAATGCAAACTTTCAAAAATGTTGTTAAAAATAATATTTTGAAATACATTGCATAATAAAAATAAATAATTGGTCAAACTCCTTTTAATATTCAGCTAAAGGTTCAGCTTTTGGAAATTCACACAGGATTTACAGTGGGGGGTGGGGGGCTGGGGCAAAGACAGTTCACACTGGAATCAGAACCTCCTGTTGAATCGTGTGCTGGTGTCAAGTTTTATGCAGTGAAAGATATTTCTCAAAGCACTATACCTGGTAGAATATGCTTGCATCAAGACAAGACACTATTACACTTAACTGTTATAGGTTCTAAGTCACTGTCAAAGTGAATTGCCCCCACACTTCATCAGACAGGCTCTAGTACACTTCCCACATACAGAAACATCATTACAGCAATGACAGTTGAATAGAACATCTCTAGTTTTGGGGAATGGACTCCTGTATTGTTCTAAACCTGTTGGTACCATGGTGTTTGCCAGGGAGTCTGTAGGACCATAATTCTTCCTTAAAGCCCTAAGACCAACAGCCTTATGATTAAAGCCCAGTTCCTTTTTCTAGGAAGGAAATTCTCAGTAGGCATGGTTTAGTAATAATGCTGATATTGGTACACAGTGACAGCAGACACATATGGAAATGCATTTTGAATACTTGAAAATGGCCCAAGATATATGACCTACTTCTTAGCCAACAGTTCTTTACATTTTATTTTGTATGCTATACCTTTTTATTTAATAAAACTAATTTTCTTCAAAGCTGATATTAATCTGTTAATGTTATACTATTAGTTTTCCTGTTTGCAGGTACACAGTTAGTCTCAAAACAGTCTTTTATTTTATACATTGTAAGTTTTGCAAAGCAGTGGAGAGATGTTTAAAATTTTAAAAGCAAATTTTAAAACAACTGCCTTATATGCAAGAGTGAGGGGTAAATGTATGCGTATCCAGCAATCCATATCCCTCTACAGTCCCTCTTTTGTGATATACCATTTGGAAATGCACTGATTCTGATGATTCTTTGCCACAGAAAACTTGAGGAACATTTGTACACTCTATATAGATTTCTATACTCTTAGTTTTGACAGGAGCAGTGCAAGCATTTAGAATGGAGGTGGCGTGTTCTTCACAGCTTTAATATTGAATTTCCTCCTGTAGTCTCTTAACTCCATTAATGTCTCTGGTCTGTTAATGGTCAGGACGGAGGTGCCAGTCGGCAGACTTCCTGACTCTGCTGGCGACGGATGCTCGAGTACGCCAGTCAACCTTCTGTCACGCTGCACTCTGCTCTCAGACCACAAGGTTCAGATGACCTTCCCCCTTTTCACATTCACTCTGTTGTGAATTGTTTTGTATCAGGGTTTGTCAGAAGGGAAAAAAATCTATTAGAGCCAAATACCTAATCAAAGGCCTTGACATAAAGACACACCATCTGCACTCATTTAGGGATAGTCATGACTGGAGCCCTTTGTGAATGTTTTATACCAAGTTATTGATTAATGCTGCTAGTAGCTATAAAATACAAAATACTCTACTAAAGCAGTTTTGAGTTTCACAAGGCCATTCTGGGCCATCTTAGATGGAACTTTGCCGAAATTAATGCTTTCAGAAACCATCAGCAGGTTTCAGTACATTAAAAACAATATGACACAAAGCATATGTTTCAAATTTAAAGTGAAAATTGCTTCTTTTCTACTTTTGTACCTTGTTTTATGTAAACAGATGCAA
Organism: Arapaima gigas; assembly: GCA_900497675.1. Lineage (NCBI taxonomy): Eukaryota > Metazoa > Chordata > Actinopteri > Osteoglossiformes > Osteoglossidae > Arapaima > Arapaima gigas. The sequence continues at coordinate 277,800 of UFQX01000237.1, read as the reverse complement.
TCTGTATCTATGTGCGTGCGTGTGTGTGTGTGTGTGTGTGTATAGTAAACACATAATGATTTTTGCATTTTAATGCATATATACACACACATACAGAAAAGTCCAAATAAAATTGTAAAATATAACTCAGCAAGGTGATAATATAGTCACTAGCAATTGACTGAAGAAAATAAAGCTTGCTGGTGTTTTTAGACATGGCAAATTAAGCACAGCTCTTATTTTTTGTGCCAGTTGTGTTAGTGTCACTGAGTAACACTCAAGTGCATTGTTTTTGGAACTAACTGGGTGCATTCATGTACTATAAATAAATATATGATTTCTTCTTATTGTAAAACATAAGATAAACATTGCAGTTGAATGATACATACTGAAAAATGGCATACTGACAAAAAATACACACGGAAAATCATTATCGTTGGTGTGTCTACCTGCTGTTGTAATTAGTTTTATTAAATTATTTCTAAGACTAGTACTACTAACACTGAGTATTAAATACATCCATGCAGTCTGCACCACTTAAATGCACTTTTCAAAAATATGTATGGTGTGTGATCTTATCTTCCACTTTCAGTTTTAATAGGTTGTTTGGGTGCAGAAGACAATAATAACACCTAAAGTGCCCTTTTCACAGCCATTGGAAATGTCTCATGTTTCTGTGCATGCTGCCAGGGTCTTAAAAAGCAGCAGCTAAAATGCCCTGTGGCTTCGGCTGCAATTTGCGGATAAATATCAGCAAAGTGTGGAACCATTAAGTTAGCATGTGGAATGTCATGAAGGTAGCCGAACAAACACACAGAGACACACAGGTTAGACAGCAAAATGAAAAATGCATTAATGATCTTAGATTTAAAAAAAAAAACAAATTAATGTAGTCTCATCCATTTTCCATTGTGGCAAGCTGAGGTTTCATTACATATGCACAAATCTGGTCAGTACAGCCTCTGAGTTGATACTGACCTCTACAGAAGGGTCATGCCAGAAGGTAAACAAGAGAGGCAAAAACTTATGCTGTCAGACTGCATTGACATATAGTCTGACAACTGTGAAAACACAGCGAAATGTTGAAGTGCAAAACTGCTTATAACTAGATATTAAATGCATTTATTAGCTCTAAGTGGCGTGAAACTGCTGAGGTTGGACATTACACCCATTTTCCCAAAGGGGTTTTGTCTGTGCTCGGTCTAGTAGCTGGCGGCTGATTGTCATACAATAACTGACCCACATAACAAAAATAGCAACTTGAACAAATATGAAGGAATAATGTGTAAAGTCATAATTGCACAATACAGCTGCAGAAAAGGACGTGGAAGAAAACAACCTCTTGAGGGAGGAGTTACACTATTCATGCCTACTTCTCGCAAAGTATGAATAAGGTGATGCAAAGCTGGACCGACACCTATTATCGTGGCACATTAGCCAAGATATTATCTACTAGTCTTTGGTATGACAGTTGGCTTGAAATAAATTAATTACAGCTGCCTATGTTCCGGTCTTCTTTTATTACAAGGGAGGCACAAGAAAGTCCGTTGCTATCAAACCTCCTTGATAAAATATGGTATAATGTTCCTAGAAAAGATATGGCAATGTGCACAGTCATGATTTGCCTATGCTTGCTGAATACTTACAGTCCTGTCTGACAAAACACAACATTATTAATTTGAAAGGGTGAAACAGCTACATCGAGCAGGGATACTATTTACCTCAGTTAAATCAGAGAAATCAAACTTATTAAAACTGGTATAAACAAACCAAGAGATTCTGCGTATGAACTCTTTTTTAAGGAAATACTGAATCTGATTGTGTCTGTAGGCAGATGCTTAAAGGTGGTGCTCCCAAGATGTTTAGCATAATATTTGTTTTTTTTTAATGAGATTGTATTTGTGCTCAGTGCACCAACATTACACTCAGCAGTCATAATGCAATATGCTTTTTCCTTACTCTCCTTCATTCTGTGAGCACAACTATATTCTAGTGGGTTCGATGATGCCATTCACAGATTTATCAGCCTCCTCCCCCCCAGGGTCATGTCGCAGTACATCCATCAGCATGTTCTGCAAGGTTTGCAGTTGTGCACACAGAGGGCCACAGCCACCATACTCGATGTGGTGGAGAGTTCTCCATAGCGACTGGACCTCAAACTTGTGCTCTCAGCATTAAACTCATACTTGTGCTTAGTTTTGCCTCACGGAGTCTGTTCTACACAGGGAGCGTTGAGCACTTTCTGCATGATTAGAGAGGCCTTGTGGGTCACCAAAGCTGTGGTTCCTCCCATTAGTTTGACCTTCCTGACCTTTCTCAGTCATCTGACAGGGGTCATTGTCTTCAACAATGAGCTTGCTTGTTCCTTTAAGGCAATTTAGTGCAATTTGATGAAAAAATCTGGCTTAAGGTGAGGGGAAGTGTTATTTCTCTTTATGGATCTATTCCTTTTGTTAAATAAAGCAATGTTATAAGCCTCCATTCTATATTTCATCATTTTATTGTGTATTCACATGACGTGTATTTGTATGAATATTCAATATTTTACTAGAAACACACCAAACTAAGAAGAAACCTTTTAAAGAACTGAATGGTAAAACAAACAAATCCCAGTCAACATTCACTCCCTTTGTGCCATATTACTATCATACACAACGTCGACAATGTCTTCATTCTGGTGTCTTACACTGTTTTCAGTCCGCTACTATTATCATGTTACTATTATTGTCATTTTGAAAAGAAGCACTGTTGTCACTTTTAGTTCATTACTAAAAAAGGTTGTATACACTAGAAATTACAACCAAATGAACAAGCTGTGTAGTACAGAACATTCTTGTAATTGTTTTGTAAGCTATATTGTTTGATGATGTGTTGCAAAAACTGGACATAGCTTACATCTCCTCAAAAATACAGAACAAATGTCTTAAACCCACCATATCTCATGGATACCTGTATATAAGGATGCCACTTTTTCGCTAAGGTCAGCTAATCGCGTCAATTGTTTGAATTTGATGCGATTAAAAAGGCTATCCAGTAATCTGTTTCAGCTTGCTGGGAGACAGATAAAGCACTGGGCACCATTTAGGTCAATTCTCTCTGCTGGTTTATGACTGCCTCTAAATGCATGATCTATCAATACCAGTTACAGGTCAATGTCAACTGAGATGTGCAGCCTTGTGTAAGTAACTGAAATGCAGCATAGAATGAAACGGATGAATGGATATAAACCTGTGAATTTCTCTACAGATGTGAAACCTAAAAAAAATCAAAATTGATTACAAATTGGTTACACACATAAAATCATGTCAATAAGCAGTCCAGTAGCACTTCATTTAACCTCAGGGACCTTTAAATGACTTGAGGTCAAATTCATAACTTTCCTGTATCCTTATGTGAGAGAATGATTGCAGGAAAAACAAAAATGTAATGTTATCTTAGGAGACTTGTCAAGAAATACACTGCCCTTCATGGGGGTAGTTATCAAAATCAGTCAGTTTGCAGATGGTGAGCATAAAATACAGATAAAGATGTAAAGGAACAGTACAGCAAATCTGAAATATATTACTCTTCCACTGAAAAAAGTGGAACAACAGTGCTGCCCAAGTTGTGTTTGGGACAACAATAGTTGAGACAAGAGGACCTTACAGACAGACTATGTGAATCCTCTGTGGAGACAAGGACTGGGCCCAGATGAATAGGAGTCAAGCCGCTAAACGAGGGTCAGGGCCTCGCTGGTTTTTGCCTCAAGGCTGCTTGACTAATGACAGCACTAAAGATCCCAGAGGTCAGCAGTCTCTAATCCAATGCAATGATTGACTCAATTCAGACTCTTTAGTGTATGAATAAAATCTGCATAGCGCTGTCTCTCTGTGTACAGATCCACAAATCCATCACAACCGATACACCGGTTTCAACAGTAATACTTAAAGGACATTTACCAACAATGACAACACTGTAAAGTTTAATTTTAAACTCAGACAATCTAACAAAGAAACATATTAAACTTCATCTTCTGGAGGAAGAGGAAGGGAAACGCTATTGCTTTCAATATTGAAAAGTAATTTAAATACAAAGTCTTTGTTTTGGCCCTGATCCGATTTTTTCTATAGGAAATAAATCAAATTTGCCGCAGAATAAAACACTTGTGACTGGTAAGTTATGTTTCCGTTATGGAAACCCAAACCGCATGTCATTGTATGGTATGCTTTATAAAATCTGTTCCTTTTCATGTAAATATCAGGTTTACATCTATAGTTAAATATTGGGGTTTGAGAAAGGCCACATTCTATCTTAGTTAAAATTCCTATTGCTATGGTGCATTAGCAAAACTGCATGTAGTCTATAAAATGTTTTTCAGAGCACAAAGTTTCTGGGTCATGCCAGTTATGTGGAAAAGTCTTTCAGATGGTTCCATTTGCAAGTAATAGGTGTTAATTTTTTTTTATTGTACACTGAGGCTTCACAGAATACAATGCACATAGGAAGGGATACTCAAAGTCATCATAAATCAATTTTCAAGAACTGTATTCCCAAGTGGTCTCTGAGGTCTTGAGGGAAGCTTGTAATAAGACCTCTATGACACTGCACATTACAACATAAACAACATCCTATTCGTTAAAGCCTGAAATGGGAGAGGAACACTGGGCATTTCAACATTCCCTGAAGAATTTCAGATGGCTTATTGATCCATTAATTTAGTAGACTTCTGTGGGTTGGGGTAATGCACAGTGCTTCAGTAAATTGAAACGGGGGTAAGGGAATACAATGGCCATCTGCAGAAGATACAGGGGAGAAGCACATGAGGCAAACACCTCCGACAAATAAATAAAGATGCAGGTCATTTTGCTTAGTGAGGGGCCATTTCAATCTGTCACAAAAAGCATGGAGAGTGTGATGTGAGAGCTCTCATTTCTGATTTATGAATTTGGTTAGAGAAGAGCTGCCAAAGCAACATGACATCATCCTTCCATTTACTTCTAAACTTTTTCAGTCCAAGAAAGTTTGAATTTAAGATGAGTACATTACATGAAAGAAATGATATTTTTCAAACATTTAAAAATATTCTTTAAGGTGTTTTGATTTGTTGACATGTGTGTTTATTGAATTTTGAGGAAGTATACATTTAGTATGCAACCAGCATTTGACAAATATATTTGAATATTATTATTTTGAATATTATTAATTTATTATTATAAATGAATATTTTAAACATTTAGAGGTATTCAAAAACAGTAAGTCCCTTTGATAAATTTTTGCATACAAAATGACAAGCTGTTATCAATATATCAATGCAAAAGGTCCTGAAAGGAGCATAAGTACCTGTCATAAATATGGTGGGAACGCAAGCACATCTTTGCAACATTGTGTATGTATATACCCAAAGTTGCACAGCTTTCATTGTTTTCTTAAGATTTTCATAGGTCCATGTACACTGCCAGGCAGACAAAAAGGAAAATCAATGGTACAAATCTGAGCAAAACAGAAACATGAGACTAATGGGCACAGAACTAAGGTGACAGAACTTGGGATGAAATTCATATTAGTACAGACAGGAGAGGCCAAGACACTGCAAAGCCCGGAGGCCAGCGGGTCACTCTGAGAGCATATGCACTGTTAATGGATGCCTATTGATGGGGCAGTGTGAAACCACAGTGAATATTGCATGTCACCTGGTGGCACAGAGTCTCCAGATTTATAGATTTCTGCTGTAGCACTGCTATGGGCAGCGAACGCCCCTTTCATCCTCTGTGTGATCAATAATTCCTTTTTAGTAGGACATTACCGGCACATTAGGAAAAATATGTGAGGCAGACAGGAGGGAAATGAGTGAGATATCTTTAATTAATAAACATGGCAAGAAGCATAAGGTGAAAAAACTCAGTGGCAACAGGGACAGTTGCCTCATTGCTGTTTGTGGAAGTGGGTTCTCCTAAGTGCCTAATGAGCTTCCACAAGCTATCTGTGAAGGAAAGTCAGACCACTTAGTGTGGCATTTTTTTGCATTTTTTGAAAAAATGAAATTATAACTGCAGTTTAAAACTTGGAAATAATACATGCTATTTTCCTTTTAGCATATGACTGAACAGTGATGAAAGTAATGAAATATTGTTAATTAATTTTTATTCATGAATTATTATTAATTTTATTTCTTACATTTTAAATTCCTTTTAAGACATTTGAACATAATACATGTAGTCTTATTTATATCGCACAAAACTAGGAGTTTTATCGTTTGCATCAGCACTGTGTACTGTACTTGGATCACAGAACATGAATGTACGGGATCCAATAAATTAAGGACATAGTTTTAGTGGAAACATCCGCAAGAGATCCATTGAGAATGTTGAAATGTGTGAGTTCATAAAATATTAAAGACCCCTGTTTATTTTCACAGGCACAATAATGGAAGCCTACAAATAGCTCTGATGAATCTGTAATGAGTTACAGGTAGTCTCAATGGTGAAAGTTGTGAAGTTATTGTTTGCTGAAGAAATTCGTTGTTCTGAACAACAGCAAAGCCTTGAGCAGCTGGCTGAACGAGACACTGAGCATAAATGCACTGGAATATTATGAGCTACCAGTTGCTGCAACTGACTAGTCACGGAATCAAATGCAGAGTGACATTGAGAGGATTCATTAAGCTGAAAATGACTCATATCTCACATAGTGGGACTTTACAGTAGTGACTACCCTTCAAACTCCAGTGTGCCCCAGTATTAACTATGAGAAGGGGCAAAAACAGCAAAGTGGTGAAAACACTTAATTGGACACACTTGGCATGCACAAGCATGTCATTGTGTGGACTGGAAAGTGGCGCCAGTTTCATTACATGCTAGCGAGCATTATCAGTTAAATTAGGTTTTGCACTAAAATAATAATACAGGCTAGTGGACAAAAAGGGTTTTTTTCTTTCTTAATAATGAACAATGATCGGTATTTATACTTTTCTAACAGACACGATATTGTATGGAACATATTAGACAGGACATTATGATCTTTACAAATTATACTGTGTCGCTTACTTTCTAACTGATTCTGATATTTAGCATTAAACATCTACATGCTAGTGTTTCATTGTTAAGGACTGTATTGTATACCACATAAAAACCTACCAGGGGCCCTGACAGTTAAAATATTTTTCCCTCTACATACTGAGTCTTGCTTGCACAGTTATTTCACTAAAGGACTGCATTGATAGATTTCAGCAAAAACTGAGATGCATTGCTGGCAAGATGGTAAAGCAGAGTTGTGGAAAAATTAATGCCACTAAATATTTGACAGCTACAACTGTTTGATTTTTAGTGCATTGTCAATGCACACAACTGGCTATGTCACAAAAAAGTAACTCACATTGCCAAAGAAATGCATGTCAAAAAGCCAATTCATTTGAGCTAAATGGCTAAATATAGCAGAGAGGTTCTTTGACATTTCTTTTGTGGAATATGTGAACTGAACGCTTATAATACTACATTGTCAGGTTTGTATACTAAGCTACGTACATACAATTGTTTATCTATGCATATATGCAGCTGCGTCATTTTTACTGAAAAAGTACAGGGCAAGTTGTTTGCATCAAGCAAGAGTGAGGATTCACACTTTTCTTCTTTAACTGGAAGTGAATAGCAATAACCACAACACTACTCATAGCCCAAAACAAATGTATCATTCATGTCCTTTAGCTGATGGCTTTATTCAAAGAAGATAATATCATGAGAAATTTTAACTCTTTACAGTATGAGGCACTGCTCATATGTTATGTTGGCTACACATGATATATTAAGGCCTTACAATATGTAACTGCTAATAGTTCACCGTAAAATGGACTGTATCCAATAAAACACACTGATGTTGACTGGCAGTGGAAAGGTGTTACTGATATTTCACAGCAGCAGTTGGTTTTATGGAGATAAAGCTAAAATGTAAAAAAAAACAACTAACTAGTTTGACAGAAATTTAACAGCGCAAAAGTATTTCTTTCATTACAAATGTGTGTAAGTAAAACATATCAATGCCAAAAACTATTACAGATACAAAGCAGGTCATTCCTGCTCACTTCTTTTTTTCAAAGGCACAGTTTTAGTTTGCAGTTAAAAGTATTTCTTTCTGATTTGTACTGGTTTGTGCATGTATTTTCATAGCTTTATTTTTTCCTCTCTTTTATAACAGTTTCCCCTACTAAAAATGAACAATTTCATGTCACTGTGTTTTTTTTCTTGCTTTTGCCTTACTGTTGACAGATTCACAGTGAGGAGTCAGCAGTTTTTGATATTTTGAGCAGAACATAATACAGGGGACTCAGGCCATAATACTGTCAGCAAGTGTAAGACACACTGCAAAGTAATTCTCATGTACCCAACACAAAGAGAGCATTCTTATCTGACTTATTAGAGTGGATTAAATGCTTTTTACATGCATTAGAGTACAGATCAATAGTAGTAAATCAATAATGGCAATGTGTGATCTACTAGTGTGGATTTACCCTCCATACAACAAAAGCTACATAAAGCAGCTTTGCTCCATGTGATCTCATATAACACTGAAGGAGCAAATGAACATATTCATGATGTCGCCCTGTCAAGAGATGTTCCATTAAATAACCTGCTCAGAATGACACCATGGCTAAGTGTGTAAGACAAAAGGGTTTCAGCATTGTCTGAAACTTGCTCTGTGAAAAAATGCAAATGCAACACTACAGGTAGCATCACTGCTTCCAAACCATCTGTAACATCAGACTACTAAATTAGATAACTGAAAAATCTGAGGTTCTTGAATCTTAAAATTTGTTCTAAAATTTTTCTCCCACTTAGTGCAAGGGCAACAGCCCAAGACCTGTGAACATAGACCCATACCTCCTCTGAAGTATTTTTTATGCATTTGCCTGGGCAACTCAATACTTTTCATTCTACATGCTTCAGGTCCACCAATAGACCGACTACATGCACTATTCATTCTGACTGTAAGTGTTGCTCTAACATGGAGGCTGAGCACCCTAGCCATCTGACTGATTCAAGAGCAAGGGAATATGGGCCAGTTTGTGTCTTTGGGCTTTCACATGATGTACAGTTAGTGTGGCGCAGTGAGAGTTTGGACCCTGCTTTCTGCCATAGAGCAGATGGCAATTTACTGATGCAACAGTGTAGAAGCCTTTTTGTAAAATAAGGATTATTTGCAATGTGTTCCTTTTTATACAGTTAAGGCTAAGCAGAAATATGGAAAAAAAATAATTTGCTATTCTTTAGTTTGGTAAAAACAGTAACTGCTGCCCACCTCTGCTTTTGTTCAGTGTCAAGTGTCTTATTTCAAATATTTACAGAACAGTTGTTGCTAAAAAACAGTTATTGCATTCTACTCTGTTGACTTCACTGCTGTAACTTAATATCTCTTTGTCTTATGGTTTTAACATATGAAATGGTGCTCCATTTTGCACATTACTTCTGTTGGCTTCATTATGGATTCAGTTGCCTCTTTGCTATTTTATTACCTTCTACACTTCTCCCTGTCAGCTCCAATCAAATACACCTCTGCTTCCCTACAGCAAATTCATGTCACGTGGTTTAATTTGCTGGTGGCCATGATTCAGGAGTTTTAAAGTCCCCTCTAATAGCTTGCAATGATTGTAGATGGAAAGGAAATACCGTCCTTTGGAAATAAATAAATAAATAAAACCTCATGTCCACATAGCTATATTCAGAGGCAGGCATGCATTTAATAATGAACATAGATTGAATGTTAAAATATTTAAGTGGCCAGTTAAATGGTTGTGGCTCTGTGCATGTATATGTGATGGAGGAATGGCTAGTAGAAAATCACATCTCTGGTGAATAAAGGAAATTGCCAGTGCCCCTTAATACACTTGAACCCTTGTGATGCCATCAGAGAGTTCTGAACACAGTTAGACATGCTTCATTGCCACGCACCCCAAAGGAGTAACTGGCCCGAGAATAAACATTAAATATACAAATACCACCACCTTGTAATCATTTTCCAGACAAGGTCCACCTGACAAAGTGTTGCATTTCCATTATTATGACAATTATGTTTTTATGTATGAGAACTGAAACTTATTGCTTTGAAAGATAGGAACAACAACACTTTATTGGAAATTATAACTGCCATATGATGGAGTGAACAATAAATACTCTACAGATAATCCATCCTGCATTTCAAAGAAAAAAAGGGGTAGACTATAAGGGAAAAGTTAGGCTAATGAAAATTTAGCTATGGGTCAAAGAACACTTTAGTCATTAAAAATGAATGCTTAATTTAATCGGCAAAGGATGAAAATTCAGATTGTGTGGTGAGATGCAAAGATGAATGATTTTATACTGTTTTATTTAGTATCACATAAAACACCATAGTATAGCTTCAAGTGATGAGTGTGGCATTTATTATAAAAAAAGATCAAAGAATTACTGCAATAGTTTTAATCACTCACGTGTCTTTTGCAGTAATTATTTCAGTAATGATTTCCATCTTGGCACCCTTCAATTCAGGATATACTGCATATGTGGGCAGTCACTGCAAACTGTTGGCTCAGGGTTTGATTCTCTCACCTGAGCTATGAAAGTGAATTTTTTTGAGTAGTGTCCTTAGATAGATTTTCAGAATTAGGATTTTTTCAAATGAATTCTGCCTTGTAATGGGCATCCTGCTCTAACCATTTTCCATGGTGCTCTTAAGTTTTGGACTGATAAATTCAGCCACACTGAGACACACTTTAACAATTTGTTGATTTGTATGTTTCAACATTAAGCCATATGTATGTAATTGCGAGGAATTCTTGTGATCTATGACTGTTTTATTATAGTCTACATTTTTGTACAGTCCAGTGCAGCCGAGTGGCATAAGATCATGGCACATTTAAATTTTGTTATAGATATTGACTTTGACTTTCCAAAATGGAATTATATAAATGTGTGGTTAAGAAGTTGCGGGTGCATATGTGAATGTTACCAATGAATGTACTAACTGTCAGTGTCTATAAAATAGTCAAAGTGGTGAATAGCTTGAAAGGAAGTAGGAGAGTAAAACAAAAGGGACTGGAATTACCCTGAATGCTTTTAGTTTTCTTAGTACTCATTGACCTGCGTATGTTGTCTGTGAAATTAAGAGAAATTTTTGCCAGTGCTGTAAAGGAAAAGCAGGTGCTCACTACATGATGGAAAAACTATGCTACATTTCTTGCTGGATTTGGATCATGATTCTGTAGCCAGAGATCTACAAAAAGTAGCTACTCCTTGTATTGTCTTAGAAATTTAACCTATATAAGGTCTAGTCTCTATCTCAGCCTCCTGTATTTTAGCAGCTTCACAGAAATACAACCATCTTTTCAATAAAAATCTGTCTTTTAAAGCTGAGACCAGGGAGAATTTAGTGGATGTAGGGCAAACTCAAGGCTTTTTACAGCCTCGCTGTATGTGCTAAACAGTAAATGTCATAGTACACTGGGGGTTAAATAACCAAGGTAGAAAGCAGGAGTCAGGAGTCAATAGTACAGGAGCATAACTCAGTGTGTAATAAGTGCACATAGTCTATGTTGTGCCATAATACATTATAAAAAAGCATGTGATTATGTATATAGCCTATATACAAGCCCACAGCCGGAAAAAAGACACCTGATTTACAAATAGGACTGATGGCTTTCATGGTTTGCTTTGTTGTATGTCTGTTAGCCATTGCCATCAGAAGGCCTTACTAAAGAAGTATATCTTTTGCATTTTACATGACTCTAGGGCTTACTGCTTTCGCCTGTCTGCTTTCCTCACGTCAGCCGAGTTAACTAGAACACTCCTAGGCCTGCCTGTGAGTAGCTGTGTGAGAGAGAGAGCACTGCAATTGAATGCTGGCACACACACACACACACACACACACACACACACACACACACACACACACGCGCGCGCACGCACGCACGCACGCACACATGCACACACACACGCACACACATACACACACACACGCACACACGCACACACACGCATGCACACACGCACATGCACGCTAACATGAGACCCATTTTGTTGAGAGCAATAACAGAAGAGAAGCTCTTTAAATGCTCACAATTTAAATGCCCTTACCAGTTTATATGCACTGGTAACTGCGATATTGCATGCATAAGTAACATTTCATTGCTTATACTGAGGTCTACAACTTGGAATAAATACTGAATAAATATTTAGACCAAAAAAAGCACAATCCAAAAACTTCTAACACTTGAGTTTGCTATTACCAGTTAAAATGGCATTTTAAAATGAATTTCTTGAAAAGAAAATTGATATGATGACATCATTTGCTGTTTTTCTAGGTTTCACTGAACCTACTGTTCTGAATCCTTAGTGTACTTTTCACAAGACATAGTTACTAAACATGATCTAAATGAAGACATTTACTGAAACTAAAAATATAAATTCTATTCACTACTCTGTGTACATTTTAAAATGGTAAATATTCCCTGGCAGAGTCAAAACATAGCTGCCATCTGTAAAGAAATGTAAACCCTTTCAGTTTTGGCATTGATTTGTCCATTTTAAATCGTATTGAATATTTGGTTTATGAATATTTTTAGTACCAAAATTAGCCATCAAATTTTAGGCAAAGGCCAAGTGCTTTGACTTATGTAAGAGCAACACTACCGTTGACCCACCAAAAAAGCATCATATATACAACATGTATAATGAAGTGTAGTGGGGCATAGCATTATGCTATGTGAAGTATTCCAGTATTTAGCAGGGATTCGAGATCTTGTCAGAACTAAAGGAATGGATCATACCACATACAGGAAAATGCTACAAGACGAATTGTTTGAAACTGAAACTTGCTAGGAAATTCATCCGTACCAAAGACAATGACTTAAACCTCAAAAACAGAAAAATCAGTGTTCTGGAAAGTCCTGGTCTGAAATCCAACTGTTGCATGCTTTGAAAAATACAGTCCAAAGTAACATGAACTGGAAAAACTCTGTTAAGAGAAGTGGGCAAACTTTATTCCTCCGTAATGTGCCAAAGCTGGTGGACACCTATGGCAACAGAGCCAAAGCTTTACCGGATTCTAAGGTGTTAGGTTTAAATATTCATGTAGGCAACATATTTCTGTTTTGGACTTTGGTTATAATACTGGCAGATGACTTATATTACTTTAAACATTTTCTGTTGAAGGATGCTACTTTGCAGTAGAAATGCTAAGGATGGACACATGTGCCAAGTTAGATCTGATGTCATAGCTTGCATGGTTCCCAGAGCAAGAGAGGGAGTGGGAGTATTTACCACGGCCTTCTACTGTGCATGTTTGATGTTTGCAAGGTGCAAAAACTGGAAGAACACGCAAACTTAGCATATTCTGAGCTGGATTCAAATTTTTATATCCACGGAGCAGTGCAAGAGTTGTACCAACTTTTCCTAGTAAAATGTTAACTGGGCTGTATATCTGTTAAACTCAGTAACATTTGTAAACATCTACATGGTCTGAATACTTTTTAAATCACTCTACATATGTGCTTTGAACAATATTAGAGCAGTGCATCCAGATATGAAAATTTCAACATATTGTAGCATCATACTCTACAAAAAAGAGCACCAGGTTTTACATGCAAATAGTTAACAATGTGTGTAACCGTTGAACAGGGTGTTTGTGTTATTAAAGGGGTGTGCACTGTTCCAATGCATGAGAAAGGCAGGCTGAGGTAGCTAACTAGTCTCAGGGTGGGGGCTAAAAGACTAACTCTTACAGGTGCCCTTCCTGGTTGTTATTTTCTATCCTTGCCTGTTGTTAATAAAAGCCGTGTTACAGAAACTGCTTCAGTGTCCTCATTCCCTCCATCAGAATTCACACTCACACTTGCTACATTGATGTCAGTAATGGGATGATGTGAAACATGAGGCAATGGATCAGCCAACAGTTGGCAGAGGATCACTGCATTGCAAGGAAGGGGATTGCCTCCCTGTTACAACCCCTTTCAGGTTGCAGTAAAGGGGAAGATCTTGGCCTGAAGAAAACAGCTGGGAACAAGAGCATGTCACGGCTGGAACTGCACACAGTCCTGGGATTGTGTGGTGAGAAGACACCCTGTGACAGGACAGCATACGGAGGTCCATGGGGGGAGAGACAACTGGGCAGTGGGAGGCAGTGCAGGACTCTTGGAAGAAGAGGAGGAGAAGAAGGACTTCTCAGTCAAGTCCCTGGAAAAAGGTGAACGAGTGGGCAGCATGTAAAAAGTATGTGGTCTGCGCATGGTTGCGGGAACTGGTTTATGCGCTGGATCATGGAACGTTCAGTACGAGTCACCTGAGGGTCCCCAGGAAATGGCACGCAAGAACCAAGAGACTGTACTGGGAATTAAGCCAAGTGAACCAGGGGCAAAGATGGCCGCCTCAGTCCCTGGGGCCATCACCATGGCAGTCTGCACTGAAACCTCTTAACATCAGAGGTGCGCCTGGGAACGGAGCTGGACATGGGACAGCTGGGGACTGGTAAGCCACAGGCTGTGGCCATTTTCTTTAGCGGGGGGTTATGTAGTGACACTTGCTGCATAAAGGTGCCCCTAGTGGTAGGCTTTGATATCATATGTAAACAGTGATTGACTTGTGCAACCTTCCAACAGAATCTATTTGTTATTATGGGGATTTTCACTATTCCAGTGTATGAAACGGTGGATTGGTGTAGTTAACCCTCTGGTCTTAATAAAAACTGTGTTACTGAGAGTCTATCAGTGTCCTTGTTCTCTCCATCAAAGCCCACACTTGCACTTGCTGCAATATTTAGGAATTTTACAAACTCTAGCAGAAATTATTGTGCATTATAAGATAAGGTATGAGGTAAGATCAATTAAAAGATAGAACACCTGCAAAGATGCACAAGATACACAAGGCACATGGGAGTACTGTATTAACATCTGCAGAGGCCTGAATTATTTTCAAATATTTGAGTACATCTTCTGTCAGTGTGTGCATGCATTAGTGATGGATAACACCTGATAAAATTCTGCAGGAACAATAGTAAACATTTTGAAGCTTTATTAGGCCACATCAGTGGGTCTCCAAAGAACCATTAAATGGTCTAAAAAGTTAGTTCCAACATATCTTTAAAATATTTGTAACAAGTATCTGAAGATCTGCAGCTTTCAAATGGTATCCTATAAAGCATCCTAAAGATGAGTTAAATATACAGCAATTCCTTTGGATCTGAACTCTCTATATCTGAATTGTAACTATATATGTCGCTCTGGAAAATTATATTACCTAAATATTAGCTGAAGATCCAAACTGAGACATATGCTATAACAATTTTTTTATTCCAAGCTTATCCATAATGAAAAAGAAACACGTTCTTATACATATTATACATGTTAAGATAGAAATTAATGACAACATTGTTTTCTAATAAGGTAACTGGTGTTTACAGTGTTTTATCATGCTGAAGTCATAAGTTAATAGTTACATAGGTGTTTTCCAGTGCTAGAATCCAATGCATTTTCATCAGTCATAAAAATAAATAGAACACAATAAAACAAATAGCACACAAAGTGCTATACTTTTAACATTCACTTATTGATCAAAATGATCCAACATTAAATCTCTTTGTTGAAAAAAGTATATGAACCCATACTTTCAGTAACCGGTGTGGCCCCCTTTATCAGCAATAACTTAAACCAAATGTTTATGGTGACCATTGATCAGTCCAATACATCAGCTTGGAGAAATTTTGGCCCATTCCTTTTTACAGAACTACTTCAACTCAGTGATGTTGATGAGCTTTTTTGCATGAACTCCCCACTGAACTCCCCCAATGTCATCCTGACACAACATTTTTATTGGATTAAGGTATGGACTTTGAGTCATCCATTCCAAAACTCATAATTTATTCTGCTTCTGCCATTCTTTGGCAGACTGACTTGTGGTGTTTAGCATCCTTGAAACTCAACTTCTGTTGAGCTTCAGTCCATGGGCAGATACTCTGACATTCTTCTGCAGAATTTGAACCACTTTTGGTTACCACAACATCACTGGATTTTGTAAGGAATTTATCACAATATGATCTAGGAAACTGACCTCACAGTGTAAGTCATTCCTTAAATATACCAAACCTTTTTTCTGAAAAGAAGACCAGAAGTCTTTTAGTCAATTATTGTCTGTAGGAGGCATTAAATTCTAAAAAGCACTTTATTTGAAGACGCTAAACACAAGATCATTTTTTCCTATCCCATTTTTTAAAATTCACTTTTAATGAGGCTTTCCCCCAGGCTTGAAGCAAAACTCAACGAAATCACATTATTCAGAGTGGCAGACTGTAGAATGAACGATGAATTATTAGTTATTAAAATAACTAATTACTGTGGCATTAATGGGAAAGATTTATAGAACAAACATAGAGACTGTCAAGACAACTGACCATATCCAGTCAGCAGGGGTATAGTAAAACAGGGTTTCTGGTGCGGTTTCACTCACCAGAGTAATAGTTTGAAAGCTTTGTAAATGCTCAATGAATTTTACCTAAAGGAGCCCGTGAGGTGTTTCCAGATCAGCTCTATAAAAGCTTTCAAATCAGCATGCACCAATTTGAACCTAATCAATATTGAAGAAGTCAAAAATATGACATACATTATTTATAAATATTTCGTAGATGTCCACTTCAGATTTGTTTTTATGACAATTCTAATGCAAAATAATTTATGAGGTTTCGGCTTGTTGTGGTTATGTTGTTTTTCTGTAGCTAAAAGGGAGTCAGTTTGAAGTGAAACACAAAATGCTATTGTGAAAACTTTATTAACCCTTCAACAAATGAGTCATGTTATTCCAAGGACACCACAGATGTTTTATTACATGCATGTATTCTCCTGGTCCCTGGGCATTTCCCTAAGGATGTTTTAATTCATAGGCTTGGTAGGTTAAGCTCTGTCATAAGTCTGATTTAGCGCTACAAAGAAAGCAGGGAATTTTTTTGCTGAAAGAAGAGGTTTTGGTTGCAAAGGTCAAGCAGCCTTTCACATTCCTCCTCAGATTTTTTTGCATGTGAGCATCGTTCTTCTGAGGCTCTGCTTTCCCATTTGGCTGCGAGCAAAAACACCACACTGAAAGTTGTCAGCTTTTCTTACTCCTGGCCTGTACCTGTATCATACCCCTCAAAGTGCTCTAGGTAAACTTGGCTGCCTTGTTCCAACAGATCCAATAACAAAAGCATATTGTCTGAGAAAGTGTACAACATGCTGTGTAACTTGCAAATTGAGTTTCTTTTGGAACTAATAAATTGTTCTCTCTTTCCTGCAAGTGTCTCTCAAATATACCACAAAACAGGTGTTTGCCACTTTGCCACTTCATCATATTATTGTTAAAACTTGTTAAAATAGCTGAGCAGGGAAGTACATATGCAGAAAGATTAACAAAATAGAACTTGCACCTTGTATAATTCAAATCCATTTCATTTAAGCATTAGAAATGCAGGTCAAAGATATCTTAGAAAATATTCACATCTTATTTAATACTAAATAGTGTTTAATGTTTTGTGTGATATAAAGGCCTGTTGCATTGATATAAAAGAGTTTTTTTTAACAGAAGTCAGGGCTACAGAACTGTACAACAATGCAGGATAAAGAAAGCACATTAGCATTTATATCCTTCTATGCACCCCTTAAAGCAAAGTAAAATAGCAAGAAATGAATATAGGATCCTTCACTTTCCCTGGTTTTCAGTGCATATTGCTCATTTTTGTTCTCTTAAATTTCTTTTGGTTCTCAGGGAAGTGTGGGGGCTGATGGTCATAGCTCCTCTGATACACCTTGCTGCCTGCCAAGGTCTGTGCGTTATGCAGGAGAGCTGGACCCAGTAGAGGCGTCTATCTTTGTGCTCCACTAGCCTGGCAGGAATCTGTGAGCTCTCAGAACATTCTGAGGTGATAAACTGATAAACACACCTCCTGAATGAAGACCTTCCTTTTCTGATAGAACAACACTTGGGTAAAATCTTTGTGGCTAAAGGAAACTACTTCTGAGTATCTTAAAATGGATTAAACTGTATATAATGACATATTACACACTAAATATTTTTAATTTGGCTTTGAAAAATGATGAAGATAGATATTTTAATGACTGACATGGTAGTTGATAGAATCTTACATGAATCCCATGTTAAGACAAATCTTTTTAATACACATTATGTTTCATTTTAAACAAGCAGGCCTGATGTCATATGTAATCCAAACAGTATACAATGTTGGACAATATTATATATTGTATACTTTTTTATATAGCATAAAAAGGACTTGTTCTTTTTGAGCTAAACCAATGTGCCTTTCTTTACTAAAATAAATTGCTTAGCATGTAATTGTC
This sequence comes from Arapaima gigas, assembly GCA_900497675.1. Taxonomy (NCBI): domain Eukaryota; kingdom Metazoa; phylum Chordata; class Actinopteri; order Osteoglossiformes; family Osteoglossidae; genus Arapaima; species Arapaima gigas. The sequence continues at coordinate 259,505 of UFQX01000237.1, read as the reverse complement.
ATAAGTAATCTAAAGGGTCTAAGTATGGCACACGGAAGTTTCTGTAGAGCATTTAAAACAATTATGTTGGAATTTCTCATTGGAAGTGATGAGCGATGATGACAATGTTCATGTTATCAGCCCTTTTCTGTCTAGGTAATTGAACACCAGAGAAAAAATGTTGTAAATCTCTTTAATGAAACAATAGTGAAAAAGAAATGTGTGATAGTTAAAATTACCCCCTGAAATATACACATTTTTAATCATCATTCATGTTCTTCAATACATTTTAGGTATATTAGATAGAAAGTAAATCCTAACTGTAAAACATTTTCTGATCAACTTTATTTGACATAATGCCATAATAATAACAGGCTCTTTAAGACACTTCCCAAAGAATAAACCAATACTGTTTTTACCTAAATTCTCCCATAGAAAAAAATTAACAGAAAAACCTGACAGAAAGTAGAGTCACAGAAACAAAAATTAAAAAAATATTGGCGTATGGGTCAGGCTACGAAATGACGCTAGAATTACCATCATCTATTGATATTTTCTGGCACAAGATTTCCTTGATCATCTTCACTCTTTGTCAGTATGACTGTCAGTTTTGGAGACTCTACAACAAACCCCAGGCTCTATGTGCAAATAATATTGTTGACCACTAGCCCACTGTATCACACTGCTTCACACAGCGAAGAAACTCTGGGTGCACATTTTGGGAGGGGTGGGTCCCGTGGTGCTGAAGCAGTAGGGAGAAGGTGCTGCCCTGGATGCATGGGCCAAAGGGTGACTTGATCAACAACACATAAACCTTTGACCGGTATTGACCCCATCGGTGAAGCGCTGACATGCCTCAAACATGCTCCACACTAACTGATAAACCACAAGACCAGCATTCGCTCCAGTAAAAGTATATTGTCAAGTACAGTTTCAAAAGCAAATACTGCAAATCATAGTTTTGTTCAAATCTCCAAAAGATATGGCATTACTTTCTAGAACTTCACTAGCAGAATGCCAAACTTAATGCAACTTAAAAATGATTTATTTTAAATTATAGGCATTTCCTGACAAGACCATCACATTTTTCAGCTGAATATATAAGGTAGATTTTTGCTGTGTTGACTTTAAGAAGTTATGAAATCTCTGTTCACATTTTTCATTACAGCACTTTCCTGCGACTTTAGGTTTTCCAGACTATAGCTAAAATTGCTTCTTGAGTACAAAAACCATTGTGTATTTTTTATTGCCTCCAAGAACAGCAGCAGGAGTAACAATAACAACATCAACATCAGCAACAAGACCAGCATTCAATGAATTTTTAATATTATGCTGCAAAGTTGGTATCTCAACTCTGCTTCTCTTGATGGTGAAATAAGTCATCTGAGGATTTCCACTTTGAAACTGAGCAAATGACCTGGGGGGCAGCGGCCTCTGAACAGCGACACTAGAAAAGGAAGACGGTCGCTGGCAACATTTACAAACTGGGTTTGTGATCAAAGCACAGGGGTCCACGTCTAGACATACTAGGTGTGGACCTTGGAATGGGACTCATTAGAATGGCTTTCCCCAGTGCCAGTGTTGCAGTCCTGCTCCTCTGGGTTTCGATCTGTGACTGATTTTCGGGCTGGTGCCCTAGCGCCTGTGGCCATGGGGTATGGGTTTACGCAGTGCTGCGTCCACTACAAACCTGGAGCCTTCCTGCCCATCACATTACTTCATGCTGACACATTCATCCACCTCCACAGGGCTTTGAAACAAACACCACTCACTGGTCACAAACATATTGTACACGACATGGTTTAGATGCTGTACTTTGTTTCATCATCTCTCAACAATGTTTCATTTTGCCCACCACTGTAATGTGACTGGTTCTGGGTATTGTTCAGGCTGCCTGAAAGTGACCACAGGGATATAAAATGTACTACTGTCTGTAGACTATTGTGTAATTTATCTTAGTGACTTATTTCCGAAGTGATTTAACATTTATTTTAGCATGAAATTATATCACTATTTTCCAGAAACAAGGCAATTTTTCTATTGCCATCTTTCCAGTGTCATTTCTCTCTTTTTAAACAAAGTTTATGCATTTAATATCAGTGAAGATGGTGATGCCATCAGCATCATCATCATGATCATCATCACCATCATCATCATTGTCAGTTTTACAGTGCTTTTCCAGGTGAAGCTGAGTTGGTTATTTTCCTCTAAATGTTGTGTTTCAAAAATTGTCAATCTTGCATATCTTCTGCTAACATGAGTCAACAGAGGGCTGTAATCTTTCAGGCAGATTCTACATTCTAAAAATCAAACTACATGCAGAAAAGAACTGGGTAGTCATTAGAAATTTGCTAAGCAACCTACACTAAATTGTATGTGAATATTAGTCACCTAATTGACCACTGACTCCCATGGCAAATGTTTCTTGGTTCTGAATTAATGCTCTTCAAAGAACCACTTCCTCAACACTCCCCTTCTGATGTCTGCTTTGGGCCTCGACCACCAGTGGTTCCACTGCCAAAACCCACAGCGCATCGAGAGGGTTTCCACAAAGTGTTGCCTGCAGTGACAATTAGCTGTAATTGTTGCACAGGCAACAGCTTTGAAGACCAAGAAAGTTCCCCAGGCCTCTGGCACTGATGGATGCAAGGACTTCCATGGCTTGTCATTACCAATTGTGTGTAGATTAATATTTACAAAGCAGATTTCTCGACATACAGACAAAATCTGAAAGAAAAGAACTAGAGCTTTTTTTCTAAAATATGTTCCGTATTCTTAGCTGTTCACGTTTTACTTGAGTTAGGGTTATTATTAAGGTTAGGGTTGAAATATTAAGCACTGGAATAAAAAATGTCATACGCGGCACATATAAAATTGATATAAAATACATACAAGATTTATTTGCTGAGTCAAAATAATTACTATAAATGATGCAATAAAAAAGGAATCACACAATAATTTAAAACATTTGCTACAGGTCAATCGAGGCAAACAAAAATGGCAAGCTGCATAAACCACAATATTTTGCAAAGGTAAAAGCTTTTCACATGAAACAAATTATCAGTGTGAAATCTACACTCCCACAAACACCCTCGTTTGAAGTTACAAGCACAAATTAATCCAAGGTGATGTATCCAAGGTAGTCAGTTATGATGAATGCAACTGGGAGGTGGGGGGAGTTTGTCATATTTACTGTCCCTGGGCACAGACATGTTTATTAATTATTCATTAATCTTTTGGCTCTTGTTCTCAGGGAATAAAAAAAAACATATAAATAAATAAATATATAAAAAAATAAAAGCAAAGTCAAGTTCTGACTTAAACTAATGTTGTAACACACGGCAGGCTACGAAATGTTAAAAAAGCGGTGGGAAGTGTCGGAATAGAGCTTATGGCCACTTAGTGCCTTGAGGCAGACAAAGGGCAGATCATATGTTAAGTTATTACGATAATGAATAGGTGAGTAATGACCATGGGAGAGAGTTCCCAGCTTTGGTCTGGGGCCCTCTGTAGCTAAACAGAAACACGTGTTGCAATATTACAATTTCAAAGCTGTGACTATCAACAACACTCTCAGGTTTTCGTTTGGCATGCATTGAACTAAATCATAAACATGCTCTTGCAACACTGTGGGATATCTTATAACAATGGAGAGACTAACCCCTCGTACCTCATGCCAACCTGAAACACCAAGAGTATTCTGACAGGTAAAATAAACTATGTACAAGCTGGAATGAGTTCAGGCTATCTTTTTCTTTGTACTTGATTAAACCACAAAAAATATGAAAATTATTATAAGCATAAAGCTAGGAAATGTTCAAAAATGCAGACAAACACTGATATCACTGTAGTAATTGTTTGGCAAACTAAATAAATATGTGAATGACATATAGTTTCTTTTTCCTCTATTTGCATTGCTTTTAAGATATATAAAAATAAAATATACAAAACATACAAACATAAAAATGAAAAAAAAAATTCTTCTACACAAAGGTAGATGACTGCCAAACAATCTCTTTTTACAAAACACAGCCATTTTTCTTTCCATTTACAATGTCTCAGAACTACTTAGAAGTAGTGTACATATTAATCAGTACAATACAAATTTCATTTAAAGTGTAAGGGACCATAAAAATAGTTTCTTTGTTTTCATAACTTTGCGTGGTATTTTGCATGGTTTTCCATGTGCATATTTACTTGCTTTCAAAAACTTCTATTAAAAATGTTAATTTCCAGCTAACTTCTGACACAAATCTTATTTTAAAAGAAAACTGATCAAGTTGCAAGTGTTATTTTCCTTCTCCTGTGAAGATGCGAGTGCAAGTGCAATAAAGTGCTAACTGTAGAACAAAGATAAATAAATTGAAAAGGAAAAAAAAACATTAGAACGAAATAATGAAAATTACGTAATTTAAACATTAACAATCAATAAACTTAAACAGGTGTAGTTGAATTTGCCATATTTATATTTTCCATTAAACTCTCCTTCTAGACAAGAAGATCGCAAAAGAGTCATGACTATTTCATAAGAATAACCTTGAAGTTTTTAATATTTAACAAATTATGTTAATGTGTATGCACTCTGTCATGTTTCAAGGCGGAAAAAGTCAGTTACACTGCACATAAAAATGTGGAGTTAATTGAGCTATTGCTATTTTTTTGTCAGCTGGATCACATAAAAAACACACAATCAACACAACAGTTTCTGTTTTCAAGAAAGACTTGTAAATAAATAATACTAATAACTGTAAAAGAATATGTTGTGACAATTCAAATGCATTAATTATTAGGCAGTGTAAAATAATGATGGATTCCAAAAGACAGTCATGCTTTCAATCATTTCTGTGATTTTATGTCTAACAAATGCTCAGTAGAATCAGTTGAGTATCATCATGTGCAACGAAAAAATGAATCCTTTTCAAAACTCAAGTAAGCCTTAATTTATCCTGATCAATATTTCTGGGCATTGAGAACTACTGCTAACATTATAGTGCACCCTAAAAATATGTGACCATTATGTCACGAGTGGGGTTAAATCAAATCAGAAACTTCATTTTATGCCAGCTGTTCAAATGAACTGTGATCTATAATACATATCATACAAGCTAACTATAGCTGTGCAGGTTCTGCTGTACATCTATCACATCATGACAGATAGGCACTACGCTATTTACTGAAGGGATTTTTTGGGCAGTGTCTCACTTTAGCTGATGTTTCAGGTCTGCTTGTGACAATGATTCAAATATATTCAAGCTCTCGTGGTGTGAAACATCCCAGCAGCAAACTGAGGTGCTGCTCCACAACTTGCTCAGTTTCATTCACCTACAGCTCTGGCGAAACATCTAATTAAGCACAGGTGTCAGAAACCCCCCTGGAATACTCTTTTAACAGAAGTGTCTAATAGTCACCCCTGATTTGCCCAGCAGGACTTGTAGAATGACTGTTATTTTCTTTATTGACTTGTCCAGTTAATAAGTTGGTTAATCAATTTTAAATTTGACAGAGTAATTGTATTTAAGCATTTTACATGTAACCTGGAGGTCAGAATCAAACATCACAAATGCTCCAAGCTATTTCGTATATACAAGGCATAACGTTTGTTCAGCAGTACTGTAATGTTCTCTTGAAATAATTTTGGTGATAGTAAAACTCCAAAGTATAGATTTAATTTGTTCAGGATTAATTATAAACGTGAAAGTATACAGTGTATTTGCCATTGTTATTATAGTGTAATGAAGCGTGACTAAATTATGCCATTCTATGTACAGGAAAAAATGCGTTGGGTTTTCCTTTAGGATTTTTTCTCTAACCAAAACTCTAATGATAAAAATGGCCAGTTGTCACTGTGATCTATCAAGATCTATCTAGATGCTGGCAGGAACAATGTTTTATATAATAATAAATGCAGTGCTCAGTGTTATTGTTTTCTACAATTGTTACCTTTCCAAGAATAGACATATTGAATAAAGAATGAAAATTAGTATGACTATCTCCCTAAATAAACTCAGTAAATAAAAAATAAATACAGACTGATCTCTTTTCAGGGTACACCTTTTCATCTGACCCACGTTGCCATGGGGATGACCAAATCCATATTATATGCATGCATGAGCTTCACTAGCTTAGAGCGCAACACAAATGTGTTCTCCTTAAAATACTAATTTTACATTTTTAATGTGAAGCGTGTTTCGCATGAGCCAATGCCCACAGTAAGTGGCAAAGGAGCACTTGAAAGAAACTTAGCGACACTGCAGCAAAACCCTTCTCTCGCTTTGCCTTTAATTTATTCATCCATCACTCCCCTCTACACTATGATTCCCCTGCTCATATAACAGGCAAGATTTCGTTGTGCTGCCTTATGGGTAATGCAAAGCTGGGATCCCGATATTCTTTTTAATCTTGCAATTTAGTCTAGTTTTAGGCCTAACACTTGGCAGCTAGATTCCAATGCCGCTTTAAAAAATGCATTCTGTACTCACTGTACAATATGGTTACATGCATGCATTTACTATTTTGATGTAGTTCACTGCTTCACATAAACAGTAGTCGATATAGTCTCTTTTAAATAACCTATAATGCATCATAATAAATGAAATATTTAAATAGTAGATCTATAAATAGTAAAATAGTAAATCTGTGCTTATTCAGTCATCAGATTCATGGTTGACCACCACAATTTACCTCATTTTATTTTTGATAAGACATAACAATTAAATGGATGTGTGAAGTCAGCCTGAAGACTTATGGGTTGTGCTCCATAGATGTATGAAAAATGAAAAGCCAAAGGCCAATATTGAGTTTAGTCAAGGGCCTAAACCCATCCCTACAGTCGGCTCACACTATAAATATAGCTGTAGACAATAGTGGCTCATAAAAAGTTTCTGAATATGATATACTTTTGAACCAGTCAAAATATCAAGATGGAGACAGCACATATGGTGCATTAAATGTCTTTTTTGGAGAAACCAAACCATTGCGAGTGCTGTTCTCTTATTATTAATGTGCACATTTGCACTTGGCAGCTTGCACCGAAACGCTGTTGCCATATGTTTGCTTAGTTTACTCAGGTAAGTATTCTAAACCATGGCCATGGAATCTCTTTCGAAGTTTCTGCATCTGTGAAAACTCTGCGTTTCATGAAAGTCTGAAAGGAGAAAAAAAACAACTTGCTTGTTTTGCATTTGTGTTATTTTTACATGGTGCCAGAAGAAGCAGATGAAACTGTCTGCAGACAGTTTTGTTGATTAATTCCAGACCTTCCTGGCTGTTAGAACCTGTGCCCAGTGGATTCTTGATTTGAACAATTCAGCTTGATCCAGTTGAATGTGTTCTCCTGGCTTAGGCTCCACCTCCTCTTGGCCAGTTAGAGACACATTTCTATGGTGCCAGGCTTCTTGCAGGGTCTTGGCTAAAGCAAGTGGTCCAGCTTGCCTTTGACACTCAAGCTTTTTTTGTGTGACGCACAAAAGGTCGAGTTGTCTTAACCTGCGTCTTCTGGCCTGTTTCCCACCAACAGGGTGGTCATGTTTCTTTTTTAGACAACTGCTGCAAAGTTAATTTGTCACCAGGTAACTGCTACTTGCTGATCGTCTCTGCTTTCTTATCAATTCCCACTAGTTCTTGTATAGTAGTGGATCTGGATTATTTGGTTTTAAAAATACAACTCATTTCATAATGTTATGTAAGCATGAGAAGCACAAGTCAGGCAATTGATCCATTCGACATTTTTCCACAAAATACTGAAATTTCGACCCTCTGAATGTATCTCCTTCTTACCTCCTTCTACAACACGCAACTATCTTGTATATAGTATTCATTTATCTTTTTTTCAAGATCTCAAGGTCATAGTGGTAGGAGATGTCTTCATTTTGAAATACTTTGGTCGGCGTGGATATGACCTTCTCTTACCACATTCATTATTTCTGGGCAAATTTACTTTTTCTGAAAACAGACTGCCAAGCTGATATAAAATGATTTAATATTATGAAAAAACTGGATAGACTAAGAAAGTATGGTACACTGATAAGGCTCTTCAAATGAATCTTGATCATGAGTGTGGACCAGATAACCAGAGCTTGTATATGAGATATGAAACACATTTCCTATTTGCATTGTCAGGGGCTGGGAGTGTTATAATATCAATATATAAAAATACAAATATATTTTTCTTAATTGAGACGATACTGCTATGGAACTGAGAGGGAACAGATCTACTCTGAATGTCTAAATAGTAATCTGTGTTATAACATATAAATGAGGACAGTAGTTGTAACCATGTTCATTTATCCTTTTGAAATAAAAGGTGCAAAATGTTAATTATTTGTCTACTGAACATTATAGATTGATAAATCAAAAACCTGGAAAAAATCAAAGCAGTCCAAACAGATACAGGCCATAAAGGGTTTTAAAATGCCTTAGATAGTCGCTAACTAGTTTTACGCCCCTGAAAATCCACTGTTTTTCTTGGGTAATTAGCTTGTGCTCAGTCCTGTCATTTCCATAAGTGCAGTTATTCTTTAAAAAAAAATTGAACAAGAAAAACAAGCGCTTGGGCAGTCCATGAGGTCATTGCTCACAGAGGCCCAGATTACTGCACCAAAGGAACCCTGAGAAGCATGTATTGATCCGGTCTGACAGTTGCTGCCACATTAAACCAGGCAGTGGTTGCTATTCAAAGGCTTAAAGCTGTTATCTTAAATATCTTCCACTATCTATAAAGAGCATCAAAATGACTTCACACTGTATGAGATTTATTGTGAAATAATTAGCTCAATGCACCCTACCATCAGATCACTTTAAACTACTAATGCTATCCTCTATAAGGTCATATGCAGAGGATTTTGGCTTAGTTCACTTGTTAGCTGGCAAAGAGCGCAACGCATATTACTTTGTGTGCTCTGAAAAATACCATGGCTAAATGCGCATTAGGCTTGTCCTAACATACTGTGGGATATAGCCCACAGCAAAAAGACTGCGTGATATTTCAAATTCCTGCTATGTTAAATTCATAAATGAAGTTGTGGAAGAAATACTTATTTCGCCATTGCAAGACCTTGGCAAAAAGTGCATGTAAAAACATTTAAAGAACAGCGCGGAATGAAAAGGCTGAAACAAATTCCTTTTCCAATGCGTTTGGCGTAGTGTTCCCTATGGCTAAAGCTATATAAAGTAACAGGCCAGTCTCACACATATCTCTTCAGTCATCCTTAGACAGACTGGTGTATGTTTCACATTGGCTGAGGGAGTTATTGAGGGTCGAGGTGTCACTGTGAAATACAATCACAACCCTCGAAAGAACGCGAGAAGAGAGCAGAAAAAACTGATTGGGTTAAATTCACATCATGTGATGAGATGTGTTGCGAAATGGCCAGCCGTAAAAGAGCTGCTATTGTTTTGGGTCGGCGTCGGTGTGTGCTGCCAGCCTGAACAGCTGACCAAAAAACTCCACTGCCTGAAAAACTCGCCATGCAAACTGTCACACTCTCACTTGTTATGGATTAAATGTACTTGATGAAGTTTTTGCAGCTTTTCTGTCTTATTTATCATGACACCTCTTACTATGGGGTGTCACTGTGCTACATTTTGTTGAAAGTAATGTTTCATTCACATGAAAAGCAACCCCCCGGCCCCCCCAGCTTTTCCTTTCTGACCACAATGACTGCTTAATTCAGGATCAGAGTTCCAACTGGATTAATGTAATCATGCAAAAGCAAAATTATCCGCAAACAATTGTCCTTAGAAAGCATTAGAGTAAGGAGTCACTTTTTAACATTTCCACCTCCACTACAAAGTTAACCAGCATTACAAAATATTGTGTCGATGCTTTATATTGCATTATCTTTAAACATTTTGCCCTATAAAAAGGTTAAATGTGCGCAGTTGTGTATCTTGCTCGCTTAAATTGTTGCTGCTCAGATGGTAAGTGCACAATTAAACGGAATCTTCATTGCATTATGAAATTAACATTAACACCTACTTCTGTCACAGGGTATACTCAAGCATGACTTCACATTCATGCTGGAGGTGTTGTTATAAGATCATGCAAGGGCTGGTAGTTTTGTCGGAACTGGTTAACGGAAGGTTGTTAAAAAAACTTAAGCCAGGCTTCAGTGCATCCTGTGGTGCTTTCAGATGTTCTTTCTTGACAGCTAAAGTAGCTGTGTGTAATTCAGTGATGTCCCCCATCTACAGGGCCCCCGGGCTTCTCTGCTCCTTGCAGACTCTTAAGTGTTTTATTCAAGAGATACCCTCAGTAACATGCATTAAGACAGAGGCACTTATTTCAATTGCAGTTTATGTTTTATTCCCGTCTCCAAACTTCTAGCTGTCTAGACCTCCTTGTGCTAGAAGGTACGAGTCACATGGAAGCTGAAGGTGTCACGAGAGTGAACATGCTGTTCCTGAAGTGGTGGTTCCTGGGCAGATGTCACTGCTCATGATGGGGAGGAAATGTCAACCCATGCCATGCTCTGCTGTCTGTTGCAAATAATTGTACTTCAGACATTCTGGAGGAGGTGTATGGAAAAATCTGCAATGGTAGTCTGAAACAAAGCCCTGATTTTCTGCAGACAAAAACAAGTGATTTTTTTTTTATTTCCATGACTTAAATTACTGTCTGTGGTGAGCCAAATGTGGAAAGAAGCCGAGAGAAACCACCTGAGCAGGATTAGAACCGTGACCAAACACCTGGCTGTTAACTGGCTGCAATGCCTCATCCATATAGTGGGGTCAGTACTGGAACTCGATCCAGTCGGCCTCCGTTTCAAACACTGCAATGAGACATGAAACTGTGCTTCTATGCACTTGGATATATAAGAAAGGAATCAGCAAATTCAAATATCTGGGTGACAAATGCGAGGCAGTAAACTCCAGGTGTTGATATAAATGCATGAATTTGATATTTTTTGTCATACCATAAACCTCATTGTTGATATTGGGGTAGCTCAAGGAGCTGTAAAAGAGCAGTATACCGAGAGACAGCCAATGGAGGTCACAGTCAGTTCAATGAAGGTGCACACATTCCAAAGTATTACTGAATCCCTCCTTTGGCTAAAACCGATAACTTAATATGTATTGGGTGTAACTGAATCCTTTTAAAGATGTGCCTGACTATTTTCACTGTCTGTCAGAGATGAATGGTTCTCATTGTGTTTTGGAAGAATATTTCCTTTCATGACAGACAGAAATGATAGATACATTTCTCAGCTCACATACTTGCAATCCTCAAAGTGAAGAGGCATTTTTACCAGACTGATCTTTATCTTGTTATCAGAAAGGTAATTGCTAAGTAATCATGGAACATGATCTCGATTCTTAACATACATTTGATGACTGACTGACGACACCTCCCATAAAAGTCACAAAAGAATCGCAATCAATTTTCCAAGAAAATTTATGATGATACTCAACGTAGCCAATGATGAACCATTTTGAATGGTTTGACAAGAACAATGGGTATTTACATGGGTTTTACTCTGGGTTATACTGCCAAGCTTACTCAAAGACTACATCTATGTTAGAACTGAAAGAAAACATTTGAAAGAAACATTCTTTTTTTTGTTCTAAAAGTTGTGCTATATACAGTACTATTTATTTTTGGAGTGCTTGTTCAATAGTAGTCTAATACCCATATCGATATGAATTTCGTTTCTAAACTACATTTTTTAAGATGCTTAATATTGTATGACTGAGGGTTTTTAAAGTAATGGAAGGACTACTTTTGTGCATTACATAAGAGCATAAGAACTGTCATGTTAAAGGCAAAGCCAGAACACCATTAGCCCTAGGGCAGTATCTATATGAACTACATTTACTTCACTACTTTTGGAAAAGCTAAAAGGATTTTATAATGAAAAACAGTTTCTTCCTAATGGTACTAGATTACAGCCCATTCTGAATTTGGAAAAGACACTAGGTACTGCTATCTCTTTCTCTTTTGATAGTTTAAATATTTGAGCCATGCTTTCATTTAACCTGCAGAGCTCCAGTACAGTATGTATTGTACTGTGTTGGGAAGGAATTGATGCCTAAAAAGAAGTAAAATGATGCCTGGCCTTTTGGAACAGGTAACATTTCGAAGCAGATGCACTGCAGCTCATTTTGCTTGCATTGCATCTAAACTGACCTACTGTTACACACAGCTATACTTAGTTTTGGTAGTAAAAATGTTTAATGAATTTACTACTGACTCATTAGATTATGCTTGTTGCCAAAATTGCACAGCATACCGGGGTAAATGCACAATTTAGCTAAGTCAATGTTATCTTTATTAGAACTGGACATTTTCATTCAAGCAAATAATCAAATTATGCCTTTGTCTTCCACATCCATATATGTTAATGTAATTTGCTCACTGTGTTCTTTACGCATTAACTCTAAAAACAGAGTTACATTTTCTTAGCAAGAAATTAGAAATATTTAAAATACTAATGCTATACTTCTAATGTAATCTGGAACTTGTGATTTTTGAAAACTAAAAAAATAAAATTTGAAGTTTTGGATTGTTAGTTAGTGGTGTAATGAAATTATTTCTTTTTTATCTACCCAAAACATACACTTTTATAAAGAGACCCTGAAACAGACTCATCAGGGTTTCCCCAAACATTCTGTGGTGGCACAGTGGTGCGGGGGGTAACAGTGCCATCTCACACTGCCTCGGCAGTTTGGGCATAGGTCCCAATTTGGCTCGGTCTGTCTGGAGTTTGCCAGTTCTCCCCTCGTCTGTTAGTTTCCTCTATATACTCTGGTTTCCTCCCACAATCCAAAAACATGGATTTCAGGTTACTTGACTTTTCGCTCTTAGTGTGTGACTGACTGTGTGAATGAGCAGCTACCTGGCAATGGACTTTAACCCAGTCCAGGGTGTCGCCCTCCGAGCCAGACCGCTGCAACACTGACAATGGGTAAACATGACTGACTGACTGAGCAAATCATTTTTACCATCATTGCAGGAGTTTCTTACCCTTAAGACATTCAGAATAGATCTGTTCCCTCTCAATGCAACAGAACTACAGTGTCAGTTAAGAAAATCTATCTATATTTTTTATATATTAATATTATAACACTCCTAACACCTGACGATGCAAGACTTAAAAATATTCTTAGCTCCTTACTGTTACACTGTTTGTATACACATCATTGAAAATTCCACAAGTAAACAAAGCTTTTTAATTTTAAAAAAATGTTATTTTTCTTTATAACAAGAATAAAACAAAACAGTAACTCAGTAACACATTTTAATGTATTTTAGTTGCTTAGATCTGTTTCCATTCCGGGTTCCTACACGTGATACAGTCAATTAAACCTTGAAAAATTATACCATTTATCAGCCTGTCCATTATCAATAACCAATGCAGAGGTGTGGTTCACAAGCGTCTCCTATCCCAGAAGCATATTGCCCATCCTGGATTGTACATCAGTCTATCGCAGAATACCATACCAATGAAGTTATAAATGCTGCCTCAAAAGGTTATACGATACTTTGTCTCTTATTTACAAGTATTCGTAGCTGGATTAAATCCAGCTGCATCATAAAATTCAACCAATGGATCAGCAGAAGGAGCAAGTTCAGAGATTTGCGCTGCCACTTTGCATTTTAAAGGTCCCAAGCTTCCTTCATCAAGGTACTTGGCCTGAACTGTTGCAATAAGAACACCTTGCTTGACAAACAGTTAAGAAATTGAAACTTAGCTATCTAACAATGATATCTGGTTTTAAAAAAGGGTTAGCTAAGATTAGTAATAACTAGCTCAGTTACCCAGTGTTGGCCAAGTCAGAAAGCAGAAACATAGAAAAACAAAAAGTAATAACATTATACAATCCCAAAACTGTGTTACCCATGAAGTGGTTCAATTACTACACAAGTATTGTTAGTGCTGTCAGACAGGCAGACACCACAGAAAGTGACACATGCAGGTTGTAGTCCAGTGAGTTAATGTCATCAAACTTTATTCCCTTATGTTAGTCATGTGTCCACTGCTATAACAGTGTTATGTACAATTTTTTAACCCCTCCTTTTTGGTAGTTTGGATTCCTACCTCCAGCACACTCATGTCACCCCTCTCTGCTGGGTGTGTGTGTGTGTGTGTGTGTGTGTGTGTGTGTGTTTTTGATTACTCGAAAATCACACTTAAGGAGAGAACTGCCTGTGTGGTAAATTTCGAGCCTGTGGCTCGAAAAACAAATCCGTGCATAAAGACAAACAAAGTTGGAGCTTTATGACGATAACATGTATTTATATACAACAGGTACAAAATTCTACCATGGCAAGATCTAGCAAGGACATAATGTGACTGAAAGCTTTGCATGTTTAAAATGAGCAAACCACTGGTGTACGATAGACACCACCAAGTCTACGGTGGCCCTACGAATCACCCCCACCCGAGCGAAACGGAAATGCTTTGGTGGGAAAGTTTTACACACTTATCGGCTGCAGCAAGGGGCCAAGGTGTGAATGTCTAGAGTGGAGCGGCTCCTTATGATCGCAGGCTATGAGGGAAATAAAGAGTTCAAAGACGTGAAAACAAATGGAAATGGGGCCGAAACCTAAACAAACTCTGCTTTCTGAAACCAAACTTTATCAAAAGGCTCGCACAGCCGAATTAGTGCTAAGGTCGAGCCTGAGCCGCGGGGCTTTTTCCGAGCTGCGACCCCGGACCGTCACGCTTCTGGTGAGGAAAATCAAACAAAACAATAGAAATGTAACAAGCGAATCACTAAAATTCTAGTAAGCCTTCCTGATGGCTATTGTGCAGGGTACACGTGTAGAACTGCCGTGTGTTTTCCAAGGAAGTGACTTTCCCAAATGAGCTGCTGTACTCCCACTCTGCTCGCTTCCTTTTGTGTTCAGGACACTAATACTGAAAAGAGGCGTTACCTTAACCTAGCTGAACCTGCTTTGTTATAGTTGAGAAGTTTTTGACTACAACAATCTTTCGTTTTGTGTGGAGCCATCCATGGGTTGCCAAATTATGTTTGCTTCACGAGCTGGTTCAAGTTTGCTCAGGGTCTGTAACAAAGAAAGTGGCTTATTATCGCCTGCTGAAGCAGTTGTCTGCACATGTACAGTCCGGTAATTGCTGCCACTGAGCAAGCAGACTGAATTGGAGATGACACTGACCCATTATTGCAGAATCAAGTGCTGTTTTTGCAATTATGTTAGTTTGGCTGAGCATCGTGAATCGGCCTTGTGATTCGCATAGAAAGTTAATTTATCCATAGGGACACAACTTCTTCAACC
This sequence comes from Arapaima gigas, assembly GCA_900497675.1. Taxonomy (NCBI): domain Eukaryota; kingdom Metazoa; phylum Chordata; class Actinopteri; order Osteoglossiformes; family Osteoglossidae; genus Arapaima; species Arapaima gigas. The sequence continues at coordinate 244,288 of UFQX01000237.1, read as the reverse complement.
TTTGATCAACACAGTAAGACATTTTAGTTGTGGTCGTTTCAAAAGAGAAACTCATTCTTTCAAATAAAAATCTCCACTTACTCATTTTTGTATGCCCATCATATTTATCGGCTTATTTGAGGGCGTACATTTTGACCACGTATATGCAAACCAGTAGCAAGATGTTCCACTTCATTAATACAAATTATGTAGCTTACCAAACTCAAACAAAAGCTTTTGGCTCATTTGCATCAAGATTTTGTGTGTGACTGTGGTTAATTAAACTTTTTCAGTTTAGGTGTGTCCTATATGTAGTTCCTCAGAAGAAATCAGATTTCATATTTGTGCCCATCAGAAGTAGTCAGGATTACATGTAAAGTAGATGAGGCTTGAGAAAGGACATGATGCTGCATATTCCTGCTGCTGTGAGAATAAACAGAGCGGAATCAGTGGGCTGAAATGAAGCATTACTACCAACTGCCTACCTGCAAGCCACCTGACACTAATTCGCTGTGGCAGATGAGAGCAGCTCCATACAACTTTCTCAGCCTCCCTAAGTAATTGGTGACCTAGGACCTCATCTCACATGGGCAAACGGGGAGAGCTACTTCCAGCCAGGCAGAGGGGTCAATCCGAAGCAAGATTGTTCTGAACTCTCCAACATGTGACCTTCCCACATAACTCCCTCTCTCACACCTAGAGAGCATGTCACAAGCCCTTTTATTTGCACTTTGATCACTGTGTGCCGTGTTCAGTTTACCTTTCATATTTGTCCAGTCAGGTGCAACTGAACTGAATAATATTTGGGTTTTTTCATAGGAAAATGCAAACAGTTTTTTATTTAATGTTTTCAAACAGTGGAATATACTATTTTCCACTTAAAATAGATATGTCTAAATTTAGTATTTTCCTGGAGCCATACATACAGCAATTAAATGGTTCATCACCAAGTTCTTCAATTTTTATATTTGACTGACCACTATAATTAAAAAACAAGTCGTATATTATTAATACATTTTAGTAGGATACAAATGAAGTTGAGATTATTTTAGATTTAAAATGCTTGCTTTAGTTCGTAACATATGCAGAAGACACGACAAAAATGTCAAAAATATTGGGGGGGGGGGGTGGGCAGCTGTTAGTCAAACATCACCTTTTGCTGAATCATCCAAAGAGGTTCAATGGCGGGGTGGATCTGCAAATGCGCTGTCAGGCCCCCGCTCTTCAGGAATTCCTCCGGCCTCCAGTGACGACCCATTCTGCTGGATGAATCAATTTGTCTCCATCGATGGAAAAATAATTGCAAAGAATACAAATCCCTGGCCACTACACTGAGCTGACCGCAGTGCTGGGACAGTAGCACAGGCCTAATGACAACCATCTCAGCAGAAATGTGGTGAAGAGAGAGAAACTGCAAGAACTCCACTAACAGCATTTGCATTATGTACCAATGACCCAGTGTCTATAGTCTGAGGGCTATTCACTCACAGAACTTGAAGAAAGGTGATGCATGGCAAAAGAGTAAATGTGCTACACTGTTTTATTTGTCCTTTCGGTTGTCGGAATTGTGGCTGGAGCTTGGCACTTTCATAAGACTCAAAGTCATCATGGTGAAAATAAAAAAATAAAAAGGTGATGACAGTCTTCTTCCTGAAATAAACAGTCTTTAAATTAATTGCTTAAGACACTTTTTGAGAATTACTGACGTAGGAATTTCTCAAATTAGGTACATAGTTTAAATAACGTATAACATTTCAATGGAAATTTTTCTAGTGACAAACACACGAAAAAAGTTAAAAAGACTTTTATTTAGGGCTAATCATATTTCATAAAGTAATATATCAGGAATCGGGAGCACTGCATTGTTACTAAAAACAGCAAGAGTTTTTATTCTTTTTCTTCTTTGTCTATGTTGTTGTGAGTGACACTGCAATAAAAATGAAGAAAAGTCATGCTGACTCTGAATCACTCACATTCATGACCTGAAATCTGAGGTGTGATGTGGCTAACCACTTATTTTTGCATTTTTAAAACTCAACAGAAATTTCTGCTTATGTTAGTACTGAATACAGGAGACTTATACTGGCAATTTCAGTTGGCAAACTTGTATATAGTAAAGAAGAAGGGTACAAAATCACTTCAGAAGTGTTACATAAAGCCATCATCAGAACAGGTGTAGTCTAGTACAAAGAAAATCGGTTCTGGGACTTTATTGTATTTTATATAGAAACTATGTTTTAAGATGAAATGATTTGCAATTGGCCCTGAACTTTTTACAATATTACATTTGGTTTAACACAATACTGTACTGACATTGGAAAACTAGAGTAGTACAAGATGCAAACATATAACATAAACCTACCTTGAAAAAAAATCTAAAATTGACACACACCATGTTTAAGCCACATTATGAAGCTAAAAGTACATTCTGTACAATATTACGTTTTGCACAACACAAGATTAGTTCAGGAAGATTTACCTACTTAGTTTCCAGACAAGCAAAGGGAAAGCAAAGGCTATATAATTTCTATTGAGACCCAATAAAACCTAAGTGGCATTTAATGACAGAACTTCAACGCAGTCTTCAATCTCGGCACTGCACTGCCATCTGTCGGCTGGTTTCATAAAGTACAAGACGCCAGCGGTTCCCTGTGGACTCCCATGTGATGCTGCACACCTGGCAAAATGAAAATACTATAAGCCATCTGATAAATGTTCTTTTTATACATAAGTCGCTAAAGGGGAGTAAAATAGTAAAATTTTAAGATAGCTGTCAATAAAAAATTCATTTTTTAAAATAGTTTTACAGTTTCGTTTAACTTCATGTAAGCACATGCACTGCTACATGTAAAATCATGAAGATAATAGCGTTTTCTAAAATCTGTTTCACAAAACTGCACTTAAAAATAGACATACAAAGTTGAAATCAACCCAAAACCTTGTAGTTATAGTAGTTTCAAGTTAACCAAAAATATGCTGACCTGGAAGTAAATAACTGTTACTATAATAGCTGTTTTAAGCAAAATGAACACACATAGATTTCAAAAAGCAGTGGCCTCTTTTAAGGTGAACTTGTTCTCTAGTAAAATTGATCTTCTAGTATTTTCAAAGTTCGTATTTATGTTTAACACTATAGCTATGGGTTCACATCAGCTACACCTGCATATATAATTCTTTCACTGTGTAGCAATAACATGTCCATAACATGTTTTTGAAAAATATAAAAAATACTGAGCTTTTAATGACTCCCTTGGAACTTAATCCAACTCTATAAATAACTTGAATTAATATTAAACATGCATCATATGCAGTTAAAACCTAAAAGTGGCATAGAAAGAAAATAGCTTGGTCCCAAATATGCAAAAAGACAGTGAAACAATAGGAGACATTAATAAAAAGTTAGAAAAAAGTTTTAGTACATCTGTAGACTTTTTGTAGGTCTATGGCTGCATACATGTTTGAATAGTTTTAAAAGGACAGGAAAATTCACACTGCATGGTAATGCTGGCACAGAACTGGAAGGGTTAAGTTCTTAGGATTGCTCTCTTTTCTCCTTTGCATGGGATTTTTTTGTCCTAATTCTGTGGAGAGATTAGGAGGTAGAGAGATGACCCTCCAGACAGGTTTGGTCCGGGTCAGGCTCTCATGAGGGTGACTAGGCACCCCACGGACTGTGTCAAGATAGATATCTTTACGGCTTTAGAGCAACCCAACTTTTGTCAATACACAAACACAAATTAAACCACATTTTTAATTTGCAAAACACTGGCATTTGACAAGTTCAAGCTGAGTTGACCCGGGAAATTACAATTGGGAAAACTTCTTGAACCATCACCCTTTACAATGGGCCACACCAGAACAAGAGATAATAACACTGTTAAAAATGTTAATTAATCATTTATCACATTCAGTGCAACACACACTAGTAACTGGCACTTAATGTACATATTTTCATTCAAAAAATCCAGAACACCCATTCATCTTGAATTACCCCAATTTATTTAAATTGAGACAATTTTCAATTTTTTCACTTTCCAATATTCGCAGATGCTTTACACTTTTTCAGTTATGAAGACACAAAGCCAGTTTCTGCCAGGTGTCCTCAAACTTTTGACTCGTACAGAAGACTGTTCACAAAGGAAGAGACTAATGTCCATGTTTAAAGTTATAGCCCGTTTTTGTGATGACACGTGATGATGCCAAATGGTTTTCTGACTTAAAGAGAGCAGTGAACATCAACTCCACTGTGTGCCCACTTTTCTGTATGCAGCCAGAGGAGAAAGGGGAAAATTAAATTGTCATGAGAACATTGTCTCTTTAAATAAATGCAAAAACACGCGTCTAGGACTAAAACAAAAAACTATTCAGTATTTGCTCCTGCTATGGATGCAGGGTGTGTGGCTGTGACCCTGTGTTGCCACGTGTCTCTGAGAAGCTGCAGTTTGTTGGAAGTCACTGCCCAGGCCGCCAGATGTCGGGGGATGGGGTTGGGGACAAAGCACTGAAACTGTCAGCGCACATGAGGCAGAAGCTGCGCAATGTCAATCACATCACTCACTGATGTGAGACCACTGTGAAAATATACACTGATACAGCCCTGACACACTTGATGTGCGGAGTGTGTTACGCTCTCCGTGTCAAGTGCAAAGCAAGGTGGTGCATAAGGGGCTTCCAGGTGCAAACGGCATCCAGGCCTCCCGTCACATTACTTCTGTGTCGGGGACAGTTATTTCTTCAGGACTCTTCATCTGTACTGAGTGCTGCTGTTGTGTAGCTGAGCCCATTGAGAGGACACAGCAGTACTGCACAGAAACACTGACGCTGCGGCTGTGCGCACACTGGCCACTTTACCGTGGTGACACGACAAATCGCCGTGACAGAGTCCTGGTTTTACTTTGGACCAAGTTTAGTGTGGTGAACAGCGCCCCCTGCTGTGGAGATGTGCTGACTACAGACGAATGAAAAAAAGGAATTTCCAGATAATGGAGCAAATTTTGGTTAGACTCTGTTAATAAAGTATTCATACTGAACAAATTTGAGTCATTTTTAAACATAAATTAAGGAACTGAGGTTTGGTGGATTCCTGCCTCATTTGTCTGGTATTTGGGTCTCCAAACCAAGCAATAAATCTCAGTCTCCATTTGTTTGTTTGCATCTTATGCGCAGCTTTGTTTTTCAAGTCACAGACTCAAACCTTGACATACAGGTACTTCTTACCCTAAATTAGGTTGTGCATAGCCAAACACACGCACACACACACGCACACACACAGAGCACTACACATATACATATTACTAATATAAGGGTAATAAAGATTGGTGAAATATATTTAATATTACTCTTCTCCTTTCCACTGAATCATAATCAGCACATCATTCTTTGTGGCGTCCACCTTTTCAACAGCACTGACAATACTTATGCGCTGAATGGAAACGTTCTAAGGGTACCACACATAAAAGCAGGATAACTAAAAAAAATTCCTTCCTTTGAAATAGCAAACTTTTTGAAAATACTTCAAACTGACAACATTCCAACACAGTGACCAGATTAACGAAATTGATTTTTTAAATATGATTTTCTGTTTTAAAAAGTACATTTATTGATCATCTCTTACAAAATATTAGATACTTCTCAGAACTTGAAGGAACAAATACATACATAAAACTTATACCTCTAACACTGTAAAACAGATTCAGAAGTTTGAAGTATTGGACTGGGTTGAGGACTTGGAAGGAGGCTTGGTGTACTGTCCATTGGGGCTTGGAGTCCACCTGAGGACTCACACTGGCTGTTGAGTGGGGTTTTTGTCCTGCTGGGACTCCATGAACAAGATAGTGGAAAAGGTGGAGCGGTGGTGGGTTTACATGGGCCAGAAGTAGCAGGGTGTGCTTACAAGCATGTGGGTGCGATTTATAGCTGCATGCAGCCAGGTGTTTGTCCAGTGCTTCTCTCTTGAAATTGATCTTTACCAAGACTTCAAAATGTGCACCTAATTGTACTAAATTATAACTAAAACATTGAGCAATACACTATATATTAATTACGATGTATTAAATTAGACCAATGTAGCATTTATTAGACACTGTGGTGATTATTTTCAATGCCCTGACTCCTTGGAACTTCTTAACCAGATCATTCAGCGTTTCCTTGGACGTTTCATAAGAACATGAAAAACACAGAACATATCTAGACTACTTGTAACTCCATGTAAAGACAACCAATATTAAATCCATACTTTTTTCTGAAATGTATTTTAAACATGTCATTTAAATTTCTGTAACTATAGAAACATAACATGTAGAGGTAATAAGAATTTGATATGTGTCCTTTATAATCTTGTATGTATCTTACACTGAGTGCCTCACTGTTTTACATTATAGCCGCAGCTGGAGTACACACCTCTGCACTCTTACAGTAATTTGTGTAGAAAGCAGTGATACTTTTTAATTTTAGAGATTCCTGAGTAGCCAGGTTGGGGCAGAGATGCCCGACTGGGTGAAGTAGTTCCACCACCAGGGCTTCTCTTGCCTCTCCTCCCCCTCCTCCCCAAGCTCAGCTACGGTGTAGCGCTCAAACATGTTGTATGGGTCAAAGCGGTCATAGGTATCTCCTGGTGGGAATCTGAAGTCCTCCATGTCTGGCTCCTGGGGGAGCTTCGTCAAGACAAAGTCAACACGGCCAGCGTGCTGCATTTTCACAGGAAGACGAACTTTCTTTATGACCTTGGTGTAGCCTGGGGCAGAGGCTGTGATGATGTGAATGCCGGGGTTCAGCAATCGCCAGTAGTCCCCATTTTCCGCTAGCAAAAGTGCAACAAACACACTGTTACTATAAAAATAATATTAAATCATTTGGAGCTTTCAGTTCAGTTCAATTCAATCATCTATTCATTTATCTTAGATTCTCAAACAAAAGCAATGAACTGTTTCATGTGGTCGTAGTGAAACATACAGAAAGTATCACTTTAAAACCAATGATGCTCAGCAGAAACAGTGTAATAGTTTTACTTTGTGTTATTTTAGTACGTAAGTTGCTGCAATTTGTCACTGATAAGGATCTTCTTTACCTGTAAGGCAAAAACTGTCTTGTGTTATAGATAAAATCTTTCTAGCATATGACAAGTTAAAGCAAGTCTGTTTGTAACAAGTAACTCTCTCTTTCCTAAAAGAAACCTGATGCATTAACATTGAAAATATTTTTTTATTCAGAAATACAAATTTTCTGCATTAAAATGCTGCGCCTGTATAAGATATAAAATAGACATAAAATGTTTTTACTTTTGGTCACATGGGCTCTGTATGTTACCCATACTATTTTAACCACTATTAGAAATACTATAAATATTCATAAGATATGACAGAAATACTACAAAAATTGAAAAAAAAAGTCCCAATAAATTTATTCATTACCAGTTTTAATGTCATGTTGAATTCCTTTGACAGATATCCTGGCTCCTTTGATTCCATTGCCATCACCATCCCTGACCACTCCTTTAACTCCTCGGTGGACCTGGAAGAGAGAGTGATACCACAATAATCACTTGGGGGCTTCTCAGAGTTGCTTGTTTCAGATTACTTACTGAATTCAGAGATAAAGGGGGTTAAAAGGAAGTTCATTACCCAGAAATTGCTGGGCCAACACTTCCCATTTACACTGCAGCATATTTCACTGGGGCACTGGGGATCAGGTTTACTGCTTATGGGTACTACAACTCTACACCCACCTAAGCAACCCCTTAAGATCGGGTCTAATTCTGGTCTAACTTTCCCAGGTAGTTAATCTTCAGGACAATAATGAGCAAGATACTCAGAATCAATTGTTGCTGTTAAGTTCATGTTTATGTGTTGAAATCCCTGTTGACATTAGGCAGTAAAGTTAATAAACAACAACACTCAAAAAGAAAACAATCAGATTTTTTTTTCTTGTCCAAAATACATCAAGAAACAGAATGATCATGAGGTGCTGCCTTTTTCTTCCTCTATGTGTGGATGATGGAGACACTCAATAACAGCAAAAGGCCCACCGATTCCATGAAGCTCAACAGGGACTCCTTGTTTCGCTTCCACTCTACATAGAGCTCCTCCTCAGCAGGGAACTTGTCACAGCCCAGCTCCACTGTGATCTCAAAACAGTTTGTGTGGAGGTAGTTGAAATCCGACATTCCTGAAAAATGGGAAACTATTATTTATACTGTTGGCTGTAAGACCGAGCTTAGACTGATGTTTTTGCTACGGTTTCATTCCCACCCATTAGTTCATTTGCTTAACAGACAGCTCTTGATAGTCACTTTCATCTGAAAATCACTTTATTGCCAATGACATCCTGCACAGATACACCTCTGCTGGCATTGTGGCCTACCTCCAGCAAAGCTGTACCACTGGGCTCCATTTACGATGCCTCCTTTGTTAATAAAGGAAGCACCACATCTTTCTGTGTTGTTGTCTGCCATGGAGGCATGGGCATCAGCATAGGTCCTGGCCATCTGCTTGAACATCTGTAGACGAGACATTAGCTTTCCACACGGTAGGTGTCCACCATGCCTAGGTTTACCCTGCCATTTGTTTCCTTCTAACTTTTGTTTATGCTGTCCAGAGGAAATATACATGAATTTTTATGTAGGTCTTTTGAAGTGATGCATAGCTTTCAAGGCTATTAACATTTTAACATCAGTCAGGGACACTATAATCTAGAGTCTATCCCTGAATCAGTGGGAGCCAGGCTATGAAACTACACCCTGAATGGGAGACCAGTCCATTGCAGGGTGGATAAAATTCAATTCCAGGTTTACATGCAAACATCACCGCAAGACACAAGCAGCTTATATAGCTGCAACAGAGCACACAGCACATCGCCACACCTGGCTACTACTGATGTTACAGTGATCACCTGCTCATCTGGGGTAGGCGAAAAAATCTTCTCTTCGTAAGGATGTCTGGAGAGGTCATAGGGGTATGAGATGACCAGTTCCCCCCCGTGCAGACTGGCAGACTGCACAAAAGGAATGGACCGTGCCCACTTCATCACAGCATACGTCTCAGGGGCAACCTGTAGATCATGAGGTTGCAGGTAACAAGCTGATCATTATCATTAACTGATAAACACAGAGAATAAACTAAACGTTTTACAAACTGCTGTTAGTTTTGTCTAACCAAAAGAAAAAAAGGGCAATTAAAGTACAATAAATGAAAATGCTATTATTATAATGCTTAGTCTCTTCTCTTCTTAGTATTCTATGTTATTGAGTATAATCTATGTATAAGTGTTCTTCTTTGGCAAATGCAGCACAAGCCATTGTCGGCAGCTCTCGGACCCAGCGGCCCTCTCAAAGAAACACAGTATCCTGCTTGGTGCTGAAGGACAGATCAGACAATAGAATTAGTGGGCGAGTTTGACATGAGGCTGTGTCAGACCATAGAGCTACGTTCCACCCGTGGGCCAGAACACCACAAGGGAGACTTGCTTTCCTTCCATTACCCTCAGAGTTGGTTTCGACACAGGAAAGGTTCAAGTCTCGGCCGGGATATAAATGCTTCTGTACAGTAAACTTCTGCCTTTTTTCAAGGTTAGACGTCTTAAGAGATTAGAAACTCAAATACCGATGGTTTGTCTATAAGAAGCAGAGTGAAAACCGCAGCTAAATGGGAGACTTTGCATCAAATGCTTAAGCGCTAATTTACTTCATTTCTAGTCACAAACAATTCCTTAGGGTAGTAATGTGTCTTTGTCTAAAAAGGTGAAAATCCACGTGCTATACAAAGTATTTGCCCTAAAACTTCCCTTTAAATTTTTAATGTCTTAAAAGGAACCCTTTATCTGTATTAGTAGGTGAAACAGGACTGAACTGCTGGCTTAATCCCAAATTGCCTTTTTTCCTCTGATTTAAAAGTACATTAACCAAACAAAATCCTGCATTATGAAATAGATATAAGAAATACAAGTCATACCTTACCAAACCAATAAGAGTCTGGAATGGGAATGTGATCAGTACGGTAGCGCCGGTTTCGATGCCGACTGTACACGATAGATGTCAGGTCAGGGAAGTTGCGGTTGAGATCGATGCTCTGGGCATTGGCACGACCGGTGATCCATCCATTGTGGACGGGGCCCTGCAGGTCCCACAGTGGGTCATTAATGGGGCACAGGTCAGGTTGGGGAGCAGAGTAGTGTGAGAATGGCAGTTGCCAAAGGGGAAAGTGACAGTGAGGAAAGCCTGTCTGTGCTGCACCGAGGACAACATCTGACACTGTAATTCTCCAGAGCAGTAACGGTCATGGGTACGAACCCTGGAGAACACAGGTAAAAACTGCACAGGGTAGACTGCCATCATGCTTCATTTTCTGCTAGTATTGCTGCCTCTAATCTAGAGGTTTTTGTCCTGCCATCTCTTATATGAGGAAATTTAATTTCCCACCATTTCAAAAAGAGAAGTATATCTCCTATGCCAATTGTTCATAATCACAGTGCCAAATACATTGTAACTATAAGTCCTATTCACAGCTTTAGACAGGAATTCCAACTAATTTTACTTACAGCTCTTTGTTGCAGCTTCATAATATTCCAAAGTGGCAGCATGGTGGATGGCTGGCCTCTGTGCATTTTTTTTTTAAAACAATGGACCAACACATTTTAATCTTCATTAAATGGTGTTTTAGTCAAATGTGAGAAATCCGAGTTTGTATTTTAGCAAACTTATGCATTTGATGCTTTCTACTATGGTACAATAGAGTGCTATTTAGCATTTAGAACAATTCTCTATTACTGTTTATTATTTTGCTTAATACATTTCATTCAAACCAATTGCTAGTCCAGTGGAGGGGCCTGGTTGTCTGGAGCCAACTATAGACACATAAGCTACAACACAGGTTACATCTTGGACGAAATGTTACCTCACGGCAGAGCAATAATTCAAATGCTCATATTTTCAGTGCTTTTATGAGTTACTCCAATATGATTCATTTGACAGCTGCGGGTCTTTGATTAAACTATGTATTTTTGTTATTATCAAACTAATAGGCCTATTTCGATTTTATACAGCTGAAATCCCTCGAATTTATGGAGCAACTTAGAGTAAGGGCATTGCTCAAGGGTTCTGCAGCAGGATGTGGGGTTCAAACTTGGGTCTTTTTATTGCAGTGGCTGTAACCACTATTCCACTCATACTCCTATGTTTTGAAAATGAATGAAGTTACAACAGAGAACCAAAATCACTTATGTGATACACAAATACAAATACAATATTTATATCTTTCACATTTTTATATTTAATAACTACTACATAAATCTAAAGGAAATGAACCAAAGAGCTTTTTAGATTTTAAAATATTAATATGGATGTCTTAGCTTTCAGCTTGTTTCAGCAAACCAATGCATTCAAGAATCAGTTTTCTTATGCAATTTATGCACATTCAAACTTGCCATATTTGTTCATATTAAACTAAATTTAAATAATACAAATACTGATAACATGATTCTTCAAATTAATAAATTCTTAACAACAAGAATGGTCTGGGGGCAGCAGCTGACATAGTGGTTAGAGTTTGCACCTTGCAGTCTTAAGCCCCAGTTTTGAATGCCACCTTCTTGCTGTTGTGCCCTTCAGACAAAATTTCCCCGCCGCTTAAATGACTGTAAGTTACTCTGGAGAAAAGTGTCAGCTAAATGAAATACAGCTGCAATGCTTCACATTCCTTAATAGATTTCACAGCACTGTATTTAAATGTAATATTTTTTCAAATTTCTATTTAAAACTGTGCCTGTGGTAATATTAGAGGAAAAGGACTAATCTTCTACTATTAGTTGTTACACCATTAGTCTTCTACTATTAGTCTGCTACAAAAGACATAAAGACAGAAGTCCCAGTTAATTGAAAACTAACCCAATAGCCTACCCACTGCCAGATGTCACAAAACACTGAAATAATTCTATCATGTCAACCTTGTCCATTTTTAAATGTGATAAAAAAACATAATTAATACTAGCATATACTGCATGAAGTGAATGGAAATGGATCTTCTGGCTGCAGTGGCCAGGGACTGTTATGTATGAGTTGGTTTAGTGAGGACACAGTCTGGTAGTGGGGAGCCTGGTTGTAGCAGCTCTGAGCTCAGTGAGAGACCATTGTGTCATGGAACGGATATTTACTTCCTGGTTCTCGGGATCATTGCTATCCTCTACCTCTGCGGCAGCCAGCTCGTAGCCATCAGGGTTCATGGAGGGCAGGAGGTGGATGCGGGTGCTGTTGATCAGAGTCTGGATTCGCTCATTGCCCAGCAGGTACTCAGAGCAAAGGTACTGTGCCAAGTAGATGAGCAGCTGTCTGCCCAGTACCTCATTCCCATGCATATTGGCCACATACTTGACCTCCGGCTCCACTGTGGACAAAGTCCCCCGGAGAAGAAAGTCATGACATTACAGAGCAACGTGTCTCTGACCGCAAAGCTGCACAACTGCTTGAAAACAATGTTAAAGGGCCCGTTAGTTTTGTTTTTTCTTCTTGTTCATGTCCAGCTTGTCTAATGGTTGGGCAGATTCCACAACTGCAGTAGCCATTACTGTACTAAAGACATTTCCATAAAATATCCCCTCACACAGAGCCCTTATATTTTAGTATGGTATATTGCTTTAAATAGAGAAGACAAACTACAGAACATTATGCTTAACATTTTTTTAGTACTACTGCCCTAATGCAAAAATTGCATTTATCCCACAAACATGTTCAAAATTAGTAGGAGGAACATTGCTTACATATATCATGCTGGCCGGGGTTGTCTGAAAACTCGATGACAAGTAGGTCTTTTCCCTCAACACTGCGGCCGATGCTGTACGTTCTGGAGATGTGGGAGCATTTTGCAGCAGTTCGCTTGAGGATGTTGAACATCTGCGCGTTGGAGTGGTAGGTGAACTGAATTATGGTAGCGGGTTCGTCTGGGGAAATACTGGCCAGGGCGATCTCTTGTTGGGCTGCAATTGCAATCGATTCAGCAAAGTAAACCTGACATTACAAAAATATATAGAAAAACAAATCAAATGCTCTTCACCTAAAGCAGAACTGCTGAAACACTGAATGGAGTAACATGAAAACACACTTAATGTGGCAGCTACACTCAGGAATTATTGATGTTATGGGTTCACTATGAGTTGATCGTTTTTACCAAAACACACAAAGCTCCAGTCCTGCATCTGGTCACAGTTACCTTTTAGGATTTCCAGAGGGTCGAAACAGCCCTCCTCTTCACCCGCAAAGAAGCGGTCACAGTCGAGGAAGTAGGGCCAGGCCATTTCAATGTTCTCAAAAGTGTGTGCACAGCTCTGTTGCACGGCCTCACATGTGCTCCTGCAGGGTTTCCGTACCCGATTGTCCTGGCAGGGGGGCGCCAGCACAGAGCATCCCAGCAGGCGGATGTCTGGCGTGCATTCGCCCTGCAGCAAGGAGTGCACCACACTCAGGAGCAGGTACTCGGCCCCCATCTCAGTCTCCTGCCGAGTCTTGTGGCCCACGAGGTTTGGGAACCTGGTCTTAGAGTAGGGCAGGTCATTGCAGTAGCCCAGCATGAGGTCCGTGCATTCCGCTAGTCCAAAGGCACAAATAATGCAGAGGAAATGGTTTCATACTCATTAATACTCTCGTTCATCTCAAACTTGAAGAAGTGGAAACACATTAATATGCTTATCTAAATATTGCTAAGATTTTCGTATTTTTTGCGATAAAACACAAAACAGGTAGACATTCTTAAGTGAGTTTTAAGTTTCAGTGATTCATTATTTAGACAGTTTTCACCTGGCATCTTTGACAACTCACTTTAATAAATCAGTAAAACACTTTTTGATGCAAAACGCTCAGCTTTTATCAGTGGAGGTCTATTATAGATCATTCCTGACAAGACATCAGATTTTCTGGAAAATGTTCTGAAGCATGCTCAAGAAGTTCATCCCCCAACTCTCCACAAAAGCTATGCAGGGGCAAGTCACCTCTTGCAACAGCAGGAGGTTTTTGAAACAGTGTCATTACTTGTCTGCTGGGCATCTCTTATCTTACTAGCTAAGGGCTCAGGGCATGACTACAGCCTCTCAGGTGGGCCAATTTTGAAAACCCCTCTTAAGTTACTGGCATGTGCTCAGCTTGCCAGTAACACTGCCCTGCTTAAGTTCAATGCTTTTACTGAACGTAAATAAATCAAATACATTCATATTCACTCAGATTTTTGCATGTATGGTGTAAAATATCCAATCGAGAAGCCGATAGATTTAAAACCATACAAATATAAAGTTAATGACAGCACCGTAACTTATATTAGCATAATACACAAACTTCAATAAACCCATACCTTTTTCCTCCTGTGGAACTTGGCATCTTCCTGAAACGATAAAAGGCAGAAGAATCAAATCCGTGGTCCGAAGCGGGGTGTCGTCGGGTCATAACGCATATTTAGCGCCAGAGGGCGGGAAGGGGCCGCAAAATGATTCTTGGAAATACAACTGAAAATATATTATTTTTTGGGTGGAAAGTTTCAAAATAGTTTCAAGGAATTTAGCTGTATTCAGGTATTTTTAAAAATAGACTTATCAAGTTTCCCATTTTCACAAGGTTTTTTCATGCATGCATTTTCACACAAGCTACGAAAGAGTATACATTTTAAAGAATATTCCTCTATGGATTTTTTCTCTTATCAAATACAAATCTTTACGGGTTAGGCGTCAGTTTCTTTAAAATCTAACGAGTTGTAGAACAAAAATCAAACTTTACATTGTTTTAAACGTACAGAGATGATTACATTTAAAAGTATTACACTAACGCTCGATACATTAATGGCTTAAGATGAGATGTTCTAAACTGCATGCGAATTGGAAAATAGAGGAACTTTACCTAGGAGTTCGTCCCCGGGTTCACACCGCGGTGGAGCACACCAGACTACGGCAAGTAAAATTTTTGAAACAAATAAAAGCGAGTGCATTGTGATCGAGTTGTGTGGCGAACGCATCGTGATGTGGCAGCGGCCGGCAGCGTCTCCCTGGAATTACCTGTTATGGAAACTCGTTCTTTATACAGCATCCCCCTATATCCTGCCAGACAGAAAAAATCTGCAGCTCTATTAGATGTATTACGGTCAAGCTATCAAATTTCAGTGTAAAAAAAAAAAAACTCAGCGCACAAAAAAAAAAAAATCTGTTCGCACTGTCCATAACTTTTGGAAAGGTTTAAATTCAGTGTATCTGGATAAAACTTGTTTTGCATTTGAGGGTTAATATTGTGAATATTATGTTTGGAGAGGGTGGGGAGTCCCAGAAGAGCTTAGTTTCTAATCATTCCTAATTTTCACAATAAACACTAAGAACAGAAGGAATTTGGTTGAAATCTATAGTTAATGTATGATATCCATGAATGTAGACTGAAAACAAAAAATCCATGAGGAAATGTGAAAATATGAACCAAGCATTACACATAAATGACCACTTTACGGAACACACCAGTACTTTATTCAATAAATTTGCCGAAGGGTTTCTCTTTTACACAGAATTGCAGTTGGTAGTGTACAGAATGACCTTAGCTGAGTTTATATTCTGAAAACGTCGTAATACATTTTTTACTGCTAATCAAAATTACACTGTCAAACCAATGGACAGCTAGCAACAAAATCTGGCACAAAACACAAATATCTGCACCTAAACAATGTAACACTCCCCACAAAACAAACTTTACTTCTCTGTTCTTATAAAAATAATTATCAAAACAAATTGTGCAGTATGGCGTTACCATGCATTTCATAATCAACATTTTTGCTCTTCCATTCTTTTCCTTCCTGTTACTACCAGTAGTTTTACTTAACTGTGATCATACCCACAAAGGGGGCAACATATATGTGGTATTGCCACATGTGGCAATGGACTCATTTTTGACAGATGCTGTGCATATGATGATGAAAATGAAAATTCATATTATTTGTTTAGCTGTTTATTTATTTTTTATTGTCAGTTTTTCATTTAAATTAAATTTAATTTAATTTAATGTATTTTTTGGCAGTAGTGGGAACAAAATAATGTTCAGTAATGTCCTGCTGCGGAAATCACATCTCAAAGTTCTATATTTAACAACGGTCACCCAATTGTGTAGCTGTTTCTAAGCTGAAGGTACCTCCAGTAGAAGCATACATACAGACTAGCTGACCAGATATAAGAATTTGTAACATGAGCACCATCAGTATGCACGATTTCAAAACTCACAAAGAAATGGGATTAAGTCCTTCACGAAAACAATAAACTGAGAAGCACAAAGTTAATCCCTCACTTTAATGAGGAGTGTGTTGAGTATTAAACTGTGTTGACTTGTTCCCAATTAACCCATCATCCACAAACAACAAAAAAACACACTAAGTAGTTTTTTATTCATGATTACATTTAACATGAAACATGTATTCAGCGGTCCTTTGCCCTTCCAAAGCTAATATTCTATAAGAAACTATATATATATATATATATATATATATATATATATATATATATAGGTAAAGAAACTCTGTTAGGGTAATTCAAGTTGTGAAGTTGGATATATTCAAAGCCATACTTTTGAACAAACTGGATTTTAGTTCCAGTAACCCTTAATTCCAAGCAACACTTTACATATATAAAATTGACAGGGGTGCTACAACATAAATATATACTTTATACATATTTATGATTACAAGTGACAGATTCTTTCAAAAATGTCACAGGCACCATTAAGTTAAATAGTAAAAATGTTCTCCAAACAATTTGGTTTATTTGTGTCACTAAAGCACAATAGTAAAACAATAAAATAACTTCATGAAGACTAACATAATCTTATGAAAATCTATCATGTTTCAGGGGTTGGGACTTACTGAACAATGATCAGTAGCTTGATGTGGTTTCTAAGAACTTGACTACAAAATACTGGCAAATGGTATTTGGGTTTGTTCATGTTGGGTGTACAGAACCACCTCACACATTAGACAACCATATGGGGTCATCAGAACAGCCCCTGCCTTGGAAATATGTGTTGGCTGGTTGCTAAACTTGTTGAGCAATATTGTTTAGGAATGTGTACCATTCACATAACATCTCCCTGGTATTCTTGTATGCCAGCTTTCCTTTAAACATACTTTTCTGTATTAATATATGTCAATAAAATTGACACAACCTTGCAGTTTAGTACCTTAATTATGAATGGGAAGCCAAACTGTGTGTAACATTTGCTGCATAAAAGTACAGCACAGTGCATGTAACCCAACATTCCCATGTTTGTTCCAAAATATGGGTTTGATAACAGTTTGTATCCCCTGGAACATGAAAGATAAGCAACACACTGCCTGAACTCAGTAATGTTAAACCATCTCTCAGACTCAGTTTTGTTTCTGTGTGCTGTCTTATGAACTTCCTTTGGAGTTGAGCTAATGTATTTCCCATTATCACCTCCAGCTATGGCCACTGTCCGTTCGATTTGCTGACCTCATGTGCCCAGGCCACCGTCAGCCAATCCTTTGTGGGCACCCATCATGATCAGTCTCCACAGAACTGCTGCGTGCCGAGGAGGGGAACAGGTCCCGTCTCAGCAGTCTGTTGGTGGCCTGCACCAGGACCCTCTTGTATTGTTGACGCAGGAGGGAGTAGACGAAGGGGTCCATCGCGGCCTTGCTGTATGCCAGGCACCTGCTCAGAATGCCCCAGTATCGGCTGACACGGACCAGCGGGAGAAGCTCCACGAGCCTGTCGGGAGACGGCACATTGGCCTTACCAAACACTGCCATTTCCACAGCTTGGTGTGCGAAAAGATGCTGCTCAAATACACCCACATTTCTCAGGAATACAGAGCCACTGTATTTATAAGAAACATTATTGTATTTGTCAGCATATAAAGGTTTGCTGAATTATTTAAAAGTGGTAAAAAAACAAGACAAGCTTTGTAAAACGTTTAAATACCTGTTAAAAAATTTAAACTCTTGCTCTTTTTAATTATTCATGCCAAACATTAGTGTAGTGCCTACATATTAGTAACAATGTCACTATTTTACCCCTTTAGGTTATTTACCGTGTAGTAACATAAGGGGCGAAGCAGATTACAAAGGACCCGATGAAGATGGTAATTTTCCTGGTAGCGCGGCTCTTTCTCCTCTTTTGCTCTGCCAGGCACCGTTGTTTAACGCTGAAAACACGAGAAAAAAGACACGAGAAACACTATGAATAAAATTTCGCTTGCAGGTGAGACTGTGGCTCTCGTACCATAATGCAAACTTTTGCACATTTAACTGGCGCGGCTCCGGTTGGCGCAGGAGTGCCCGAATTTTCATTTTGTGTTTCAGATAAATAAATAAATAAAATACAATAAAATAAATAAAGTGAACACACAACATGTCAGGTGAATAGGTCTAAAGGATACTTGCACATACCCCAGTAAGCAGCTAACTATTTCAAACACGCTCCTCTTCCAAACTGAATATCGGTCTACATTCTATTTCATTAATTCTTCTTTTTTTTATATAAGTAATTGTGGTGCGTTGTAAAAACGTTTCTATGCACATGTTTACTGGCGCCCATCTTAAGGTGCACGAGGTTCACGCGGAGCCCCGTTAAGTGCGCACGGGCGCCGAAGCGAAAGTGCCACAGGTACCTGGGGTGAATGTCCACCAGCAGGAGCAGCGTTTGCACCGTGATCACGTCTATCCTCCTGCAGTGGAGCCGCGCCACGCGCAGCACTTTCACGTACGCGAAGCACAGCGTGAGCAGCGACAGGGCGAAGCTCGTGCCGTGAAGCGCCACGGTGAACGCGGCGTAGCCGCCCCTCGCGCTCTCCTCGTTCAGGTGCACGGTGCACGAGGCGTACGCGTGGCTGTAGTCGGCCCAGAACCGGAGCACGGCCACCGCGGCGAAGGTGAGGGAATGCAGCCAGGAGTAGCCCACCATGACCACCGCGTCCCTGTACCGCATCTTCCTGGAGTAGCTCAGCGGGAAGACCACGGCGACCCATCGGTCAATGCTGAGGGACGCCATGGTCAGCATGGCGTTGGTGGTGAGGAAAGTCTCCAGGAAGCTCAGCGCGTGGCACACACAGTCCCCAAAAGGGTTCTCACTCTTGATGACGCCCAGCAGAGTTGACGGCATGTTGAGCACAGTGATGAGGATGTTGCACAAGGACAGGTTCAGGATGAAAACCCCCGGCACCTGCCTGCGGATCTCGGAGCTGTGCGCAAAGCATAGCAGCACCAGTGAGTTGGACAACAAGGACACAAGAGCCACCACGACAATTAAAAGCGCCAGAAGGGTTTCTGCCAAGTCCATGTCCTCAGTAAGTTGTCATCAGTCGTGTTCTTGTCGGAAACTGTTCATTGTGTCCTGCTCGCTTCTCGGCTCGTCGTCTTCGGCAGGTAGAACTCCAACAAGTCATGTCGGCTGGTGGACGGAGCTCTCCAGCGTGCTGAATCCGAGGGCGCCGCGTGTCTCCTTGCCCCACCTTTGCAAGATGTGGATCTGATTAATTTTCGTGGAAAATCTCCAGCTCTCTTGCGGGCGGTTACAGTGTTATAGCCATAGCAGCGTAAAATGTAGAGTGTTTCTTTTGTGGACTTCATCAGCTGTCGGGGCTTATCTGCCGGTTGCCAGGCTCTTCCTGCGGTTTGAAATGCCAGCTGTCGCTCCCCGCGCTCACGGATCATGCGCACAGAGCGCAGCCCGCACGGCCACTTCCTCTCCTGCTAACGGACCTCTTGTCCAAGGCGGAGATTTCACAACAATTGCTCTCAACATACTTCATAGATTCTAGGTCAAGGATTTGGGGAAAAACCCGACCGTCTGTTTTTTTTTAAATCATTTTTTTGCTCTTCTCATATCATATTTTCATGGTATGTGAACGAGTGTCACCTTTTACTTTATTTTGAGGAAAAGACAGGAAGGAAGTCAAAAGAGTGTTCCCTACCTTGCTCTCATTTTATACCTAAAGGTACAGGTCACTGAGAGCAAAGGCCACGCTGCCTCATTCATGGCAACTGACCCAGGTGTGCAAATGCCAAAAGGTTAACAGCCAGACAGCTGAAATGTTACCTTCACAGTAAAACTTTTAATGGCCAGTTAAAAAATAACTAAAGTATGTGCTGGGTGATAGAAATATACATGCATTTATTTGCATTAAATCAGCAGTCTATAACCTAAAAAGGCTTTTAAGGTTTATGTTTCCCGGTAATAGGTTTCTCTTCGTCTGTTTGCATACTTTTTTTGGAATGCAATACTGAGAAACTTCCTAGTGGTTATTTTCCATTCACCTATTTTCAGAAACCACTTATCCACTGTAGAGTTATGGTGGAGTGGAGCCAGTCTCACGAAACATAACACATAGGGACACTTTGCATGGGATGTCAGGGCATCAGAGGGCAGCGCACAATCATACATACATAGTACATAGTATGTGAAATTTAGATTTTCCAGTTCACCTCAAATACATCTTTGAATTGTTGCAGGAATCTGAACATATCAGAGCAAACCAACAGGGGCTGTCATGTACAAGCACAACAAAGTTTAATAGTATTATTCTAACATTTTTAAACATTATTAAAACTCTTGAAGAGAAAGGTTAAAATTTAGCTGGATAAAACAATAATTAGCATTGCTGTGACATCTTGTAAATTCCAAAAAAATATTCATCGTGATTTATTTTTCCACAAGGGTGAGCATAATTTTGCATTTGGTTTCCAGTTATGCTAAATGTATTAACTTCAATATATGAGATTTGTCCATACCAAGTTCATTGGAGTGGTACTACGAAATTAACCCATAATGTCATAGATGTCCTAATTTAACAATTAGTATTTGACAGTATTGTTCAGTCTCAGTCAGTTTGGTCCTGATACACATTTCATAGTCCAGATTTAGACAAATCTGATTTATTTTACTGCTTCTTAAGATCCCCTTATTAGCATATTTTGTTCTAAAGGTTATTAATGTGAGGACCATACAGGTTTCTGTCTGCCAAACAGAAAAGAGCCTGACCTTCCATTTCAGTCCTGAACAAAATTATAAAGATTATCCAAAGGTAATGAGTTTAACAGACTGTCATATTGATTGTTGGATTTCCATTGGTTATTGATATCAGACAAGCTAATCAAAGAGTTCTAGCTTGGTGGTGGTAGTGGTGGTGGAGGGCCTGCCCCAAGTACCCTTTAACCATTATAGCCTTGGTGACTCAGATATAAGAATATTAGCAAGGAGATTCCAGTAAGAACTGGATTATGGATCCTCTGGAAGTGGAGAAAAAGGTGGTGGGTTATAGAAAATATCAACCTCCTTGAGAAGTCTGACCCTGCATAAAGGAGCAAATCCTGCAAGACAGGTGTCTGAATAGCTGTGTGTCCTTAAATAACATGCCAGATGGTGTGTGGCTTTTGCTATATATTTGTCTCAAAATGAGGGGGATATATTTTGACATAAAATATCAAAAATTTTGTTTTGCAGGGTTTACAGTTTTATATCTCTCAAATAAAAATTATTGCTGCAAGCCATAGGCATATTTACAGCCATGTTCACATATTTACAGAATGAAACCTCCATCTGTTTCTCCTGGTTACATACATGCACTGTGCATATGCGATTTTGCATGAAATGACAACTAATCCTCTATAGACTGGTATGATCGTCAGCAACCTTCTTTAAAGAGGAGTTAGGATATGGTTACAATGTGCGTCAGAGATACCTCCCCATATACAAAGCATTAAAAAGCACCCAAATGCCATATAGCAAAATAAAAATAGAAAATTCAAAGATATACAGCAGCAAGGCGTATAGGAGCTTATGAAATGTATTCGAAGCCTGTAAGTTGATATTCATCAGAGTTGTAGTCTGAACATAGATGATGTTTATATATTATTCTTTTACCTTACAGTACACCTGCCAAGAAATACAACTGACATATGAACACTGAGCATTTTGGCAAAAAAGGCAAAATTGGATTAAATTAACTCCTTAAAGTTGCAGAAACGCAATTAAGAATAATGGAAGTTGAAATTATTTCTTTTTATGTCAAGTCATGGTAATAGACAATGACTTGTGTTGGACTGTAGTAAAAAAAAAGTCAGTTTTGTTGGAAACCTTTATTTAGAAAGCTATATAAAATACAAAGATACAGGATTAGAGGACTTTATTTAATACTGATCATGCTTACTGTTTTTGTTGCAGCTGAAAGTATGAGTCATACAGAGTCAGTCAACTCAGATGTACTCTCTGGCAGTAAAAATAATATATATGCCACAAATTTATAAGTTATGAAAACATATTTTATGAACTATTTGTTCTAAACTTGGAACAAATATATTATAGCTTATACTTTACACACAAATTGCCAGTGCTTTTTTGGTAAGCCTCTGTTGTTAAGGATATTCTTAACACGGTGGTTGTCATAGTTAGGAGTGCAAATAATTACATTTGATCTGTAAGACTGAAAACTGTGGGAGCACAACTGCAGTGGGTGTTTTATTCATGTTTTTGGATATACAGCAATCCCTCAGTATCCAAATTATATTCAAATTTTCACTATAATGGCAAAAATTAATACCTATATATTATCTAAATGGAAACTTTTTTATAATTTTTTTTTATCCAAAGCTTATCCATAATAAAAAAATGCAAATAAAAACCAAAATAAACAAAAAGATCTACAAATAAATACCGTACAATACCATACAGCATACTATAATTAATACTGTATGCATTGCAATAAACTCTGTACTGTTATGATAGCTGGAAAAGCCAGAAGCAGCCGTGTAAGGGTGTTATCAGTTGTTTCCACCCGTTTCTCTTTGTTTAAACACGTTTGCACAGTGGCACCACTTTTATTGTGTTTTATTTTTTTTAAAATAAACCTATTTATTTAAATGGTGGTTGTGTCAGACATGATGAGTTACTTTGACACACATCTTTATTCCCTTTATTGAATTTCTCATTACACTAAATTCCTGCTGCAAACCCCATGCTTGCGCCCTCTCATTTCCCGTGTGTAATGCAGTGACAGAGGGAGGGCAGTAATATGAAGTATCCTGTACTGTACTTACTGTACCATGTGCTATAAACATGCAAGTTAATGGTAACATAAAGTGTTTTTTAATTAAGCAACTGGTGTTCATAGTGTTTTATCATGCTTAAGTAGTGGCTTGACAGTTGTATAGGTGTTTTCCAATGGGTTGGGAGCACATTATTTATTTATTGTTCTCCTTTTCTAAATAATAGGAAATAGGTACTCAGTATCTGACAAATCCGGTATCCGTTGCATTTTCACAGACAAATTAGATTTAGGTGCTGAGGAATTACTGAACCTTTATTTCTTTAGCCACGATGTCTTTGCTAGCTTCTAGACTTCTCATTTCCTATGCTTCAGAGATACAAAGATTGCAAAACTGAAGCAATGACTAACTTGTGCTACATAAACAGCAACTAGACATGCTCGAACAAATGTATAGAAGCTACAGCTTGATGTGACTATTTTACTTAGCTTACTGTGTTTTCTGATGTATGTTGACACATCCACCCCCCTCTGATTAGTCACACCTTAAACAGAGCAGAACAACTGCAATTTCTGAGAACATAACTTGAAAAAGCTCAGTTCTAAGAATCTATACTGGCATGTTCACATGCTGTACGTCTACAGATGGCTTTAAAAAGGGAGATGAGGAGGGTTAACGTCTACCAGCTGTGAAGTGGTTGCTGTGTCACTTTGTATCAGTTACGAGTTATGCCCATCTAAGTAATGGACAGACACCAAGGAACCCAAGGCATTAGATTGCTGCATGTGACGCTGGGACCTCCTGTCACATATGGCTGGCTGGCAAACTCTCTGTTAAGTCATCGGTCTGAAGTACCCAGACAGGCTCCATGAACAAATGTCCCCATAAAGTGGAAAGCCCTTAACTGGTGCACTAATGTCTGTGCTGTGTTTCATTTAGGCTCTACCTACTCAGGAGACATGCCAAACAAGCTCTAGGTGTGCATGTGAGCGGATGGACTTTCATGTATGGGAGATACATAATGCCCATATTCATGAACATATTGGACAAACATGGTTCCACGAAGCAAGAGGGATCACAGATTGAGGTGGGGGAGTCATGGTTACAGCAGGTCAGAGACTATTCCTGCTGCTGACATTTGAATGCCTGTGACAGTCCACTGCTATCACTGGACAGTGTACATTAGAGCCCTGGGAAGTCAAACTGATGCCCCCTTCATTGCATCCTCAGTCCTCAAATACAGCACAGCTGCCAGGACTCCATAGATCAATACAGAGCAATCCAGCACTGTCATTAGCCTCTTTAGTACCTGTGTGCCCCACAGTTCACTCATTAATAATCTAACACATTGTCGCCTCTTCATTTTCTTTCCTGCCTTGTTTATGTTCCTGAGATATTAATATGCTTCAGTCATGCTTTGTTCTGTCTGCGTTCTTTTCCAGCACGGCGAGCGTGTAAGTGAATCAACCCAATTCAAATGAAAAATTGGTCTTACAGAAAAGATAACGTAATCAGTGGCAATGTGGGCGTCTTTCAGTACAACCACCTTAGTGGACTGTTGCGCTCTCCCTGAAAGAATAACAGCTCTGTCACTGTCATTGTGTGTTTACGCAATTAACGCTTTTACAGTGATGATATAATATGTCTCATTTTAGATGTGGTTGTTACATATGCAGCATAAACATGTATTCCTTAAAACACAAACAGATTTTTAGTGTTTCACTGCAACATAGCAAATGAAAATGTCCAGCAAACCTTTTCTCCAGGGTTTAGTTTTAGGAATGCTTATAAATCTTTATGGAAAAAATGTCATATTAACATTTTTTTCTGCACTTTGGGGACCAGAATAATGTTTTAAAAATATTTTTCATTCATATATCAAAAGTAATTATTTCAGAGGCAAATTTGGATTTCATCCTTACTTACCTAATCTTTTGTTAACTAGTTTAATGGTTGGCCAGATAGGATCTCACACACACACACACACACACACACACACACACACACACACACGTATATTTCTTGCCGATTAAAATAGAACAGAACTGCTGATTTATGCTGAATCACTTCGAGGATGCTCAAGTAATTTTGTGTATTTACTTAAAAGTTGCAGTAATATTCCATAATATTTGGTAAACAACAAAAATTATGCATTTCTTCAATATATAACTGAAAAAAATCATCAAGGTATTCTGGAAGCAAATAAATACATATTGCACAGAAGCTAATTTCTAATGCATGAAAAATGTAAACAATAGTTTTAGTAAGTATAACAAAACATTATTCAATATTTTTGCTGAAAAACTTCATTCTGACTTTTTTAGCTATTCTTTTGTTGTATGTATCATATACCTGATTTCTCTTTAGAGTAACAAATGCAATGTCATGCTGCAAGCTTTTAATAAAGCTATTATTTTGAAAAATGTGGATCATGGTGCAATAACACAAAGTGGGATTTGTGACTTAAGGATTGTCTGCTCAAAAGAGGGGCTACTAGAGTATTCTCGAAAAAGAAACCTTAAATTGAATTGTTTGAAGTTATGTTGCTGAAAAACAGCTGGATAAAACATCTGCTGAACAACTTAGCAGTAATAAATAATGTTAGTTGTCCAGAAAAAAAAGAAAATATGCTGGCATTTACAGAAATGGAAAAATTAAGTCGTTCCAGTTTGAATTTAAACCAAAAAGTTCAAAATAATACTTGATATTAAAAAACAGTTCTCCAGTTGCAAATTTTTTTCCAGACCAGTCTACTGTGGGATTTTGCTGAATTATTTTCCCTACTTTGCCAGTTTTCTGAAGAATCTAGTGTAGATTAATGCCTTTCACTCTTTTAGAGTTCTTGTTTAAGCTTTGCCGAAATTACCACTATTAAAAAGACATTACTTTATTGGTTTCCTAGAATACTGTACGTTTTTGCAACAGAAGCAAAAGTGGGTCACAGAAACATAGGGGCAAAAGCAGCAACAAAGAAAAAACGGTGCAGATGGGGTCCGTTACAATACATCTTGAAGTGATAAAGTCCAAAGATCCTAAAAAAAGCCTGCAGAGTTCCTGTGATTTATCCAGATCAAAATTTAACTTTATCCAACAACAGATAATTCATTGTCTCTGTTATCCATGTAGAGGCCTCAACATACAGAGGCCACAACAGTAGAATGCACTTAATTTATTAAAAGTAAAAAAGACTAACACAGCTCATTATAAGACACCAGTGCAATAATATTAAATGGAGTGTAACACTAGAGTTCAAAATTAAACAGATAGACTTTCCTGTTCCATTTTGGCATAATATTTAAACAAATTTATGTCCACCTTGTTATGATTATAGTGGAATCCATTCATCCTAACCATTTATTATTATAAACACTTAATCCTGAGCAGGATTACAGCATGCCAGGGCCTATCCTGGAATTATAAGGCACTAGGCTATGAACGTACCCCTGGATAGGATGCCAGTCTATCGTAGGGTGGCCACATGTGTATACCAGAGGCAGTTTAGAGCAACCAAACCTGAAGCATATGTTTTTTTCTACTCTATGAGAAAACCCACAGAGATAAAGGGAGAACATGTAAACTCCACACAGGCTGGGCTGAATTTAAACCCATGCTTGCACAGTGCAGGTACTTTAAAGCAACAGCACTAGTTGCTGAGCCACAGTGCCACCTGTAGTAGAAGTACGAGTGATAAATTTAACTTAAAAGTCTTTTTTTAGCTTGGGCAGGACATGTCAAGCTAAGAAACAGCACCTTCAGTGACAAAGTAAAGAGCATTAACACTGTTAACCAGCCCTGTCAACAGACAGTCATCCAAAATGGTTAGCAGCACACTGCTCCTGTCCTGCGCAGAACTTGATCAGCTGGCATCACAGAATCACAGTCTCCTGGGTAAATGGAAGCCAGGAGGACATTGGAATGAGTTGATAATAAAATGACAGATTCTGACTTTGGCAGTGGACCACTGTTTATACTATGGCCCTGCTATGCTAAAGCTGTCATTAGGCATGTGTAGCCATAGGGGTCTACTTGATGGTTGAAGGACTAGGAATGATAAAATAGATCAGAGTAGAGTGGCAGGGTCTTATTTGCCTGAACCTTGTCCAACTTTTTTTCTGTGGCATCTATTTGCCAGATGTCAGGGGTGCAATGTTAGTTAGTGGTTTCACTATAAAACAATAGTAACCCCACAGTCTTCTACAGTCTATCAGACACAATCATTCCATCAGATCCAAACTGGAGCTAGAACACATGCCCCACTACAGTACAAAAAAGAAAGATTGTTTAAAAGAGAAAGACAGAGTTCAAAAACCCAGAAAGCACAGCCAGAATATAAACAAGACTAATAACAACACTGCTCCTCCCTTGAAGAGACAGTCAACCAGTCAAAGCATTAAACTGCAGAATCAATTACAAAACCTGGTAAAAGATGGTAAGATCTGCAACAGGAAAATGAAGGAAACAGTATAAAACAGTATATAAAGTGCCATTAAAAAGGCAAACAAAAGTATGAACTGCTCTCATTTCAGTCCAGCCCAAAAAGTTGTGCCAGACAGTATGCTGAGGAAAGGCAGCTTTTTTGATATTTCCTTTGTCAGAGAGGCAAAGAATGGACCTTGGATGGGTGTTCAGGTCAAATGTTTCAACCCAAGATCATACAAAGAAAGCAAAAATGTAAAATTTGTGGGTCATTGGAGAGGAGACAAAATTTATGAAACCATCTTGAAAAATGGCCAGGTGACCTTTTTAAGCTTGTGGGTGGTACTGCCCTGGTAGGGGTGGCACCCAAACTGTTGGACAGCTCCTTGTTGCCTGCCCCTGCAACATGTGACCATTTAAGATGTCGATTTGTTATTTGAACATTTAAGGCAGCATGTCTGAGGACTCGGGGCTATATTTTTGGAGAAGCTTCTAATGGGGATGGAGACTCTTTACAGGCATCACTGTATGTGCTTTTGGTGTATTTTGTGTTATTAAAACCCTTTTTATGGTGAATCTTGCTGTTGTGTGTTTTTGGTCACACCTGTGTAGATGCCTCCACCTCATATCTGGCCACATGTGGTGGAAAATATGGGCGTTTGCACAAGGAGAGGATAGCAGGAGCATGCAAGGATGGCCAGGGTGCAGCTCAACAAGGCAGCCAAAGAGGCCAGACACTACATTTGGTAGAACCAGGAGGAGCTGGAATTTAAGCCACTAGAAGCAGTAGAAGGGAAGGCTGGAAGGACAGGAACAAGACCAATTGAGAAGAATTTGTTCTGGATCCTTGACCCCCACATCCGGCACCTAGTCAAGGAGTGGGATGCAACCTGGCTGACCGACTGGTGGGTGGATGAGCAGGAGAAGCTGAACAAATGGGTACTAGTCTGCCCATTTTGCAAGCAATATTGGCATGTAACTGCCTTGTTTGTCTTTCAACAGTGGGGTCCCCCTTGGTTGTCACCCATAAAGTCCTTTTTAGTTTAGTCTATATAATATGGGTTGAAACCATCACTCTAGACTGCTCCTTGTCAGCTTTAAGCTCTTGAGATGTTTTACAGGATGTTTCTTCAAAAGTTTGCACCAACCTTCCAAGACTTCAATTTTCCTCTACCCACCACATCCTGGGAGGTTCTTGACAGTTCCATGAGGAGAAAACGTCTTAATAATATTACAAACTGGAAACAGGGATGCCAGTGTCTCTGCAAATGGCCTTGTACCCCTTTTCATTTTTATGTTATGCAGTGATAGTAGTTTTCCTAATGGTCTCACACAGTTGTCTTCAACAATGAAAGTGATCCTTTTTATGGATTATAGCCTTAATCCATTGATCAATCATAGGTTTATTTATTTCATGTGAGTACTGCCGATTTAGTCTAATTTGAGTCTAATTTCCACACATATCCTTTTCAGTTGTTACTGTTTTATCCTGCACTGCATAATGAGTGTAATGAGTGAGGGGTTTCATGTGCATAGACTAAAGCTGCCAACTTTTTTCTTTTCTGAGGAGATATTGTATGTGGTATACCTAAAATGGAAGGTTGCCACGAATGTTGACCAGAACTGTAAGCACTGAAATGTAACACATTGCTTGTATACAGTACCACTATCCCTGGATTACAGCATATTTTTTGGTCAGATCTTGGCTTTTTGGATGAAAGGAAATTTGGATTTATTATGTGGTTTGAATTAATTTCACTGTGACAGACACTGCAGATGTATTTTCAGTGCCCTATTCTAAAATGACTAATATTGCGTCATAGTCAACACCACAATCACAGCTTTGTTCAGCTGGTGTAGATACAGCAATGATTACTCACATAGTGAATAAAAATCACCCCACATGCTTCTTAATGTTATCACTGTTATTTTTCATTGCTCTAATCAAAAGGTCTTTATATGTGAGACATAATGTAGAGATCTTTTTTCAGACCCACAGTAGCTCGCTTTGGTTCATAACTATTCACACAGAAAGGGAAACGCCAACATCATTAAATCAAGTGTTTATAAGACATTCATTTGGTTCATACACTTAAGGTGGAGAGCTGCAAATATTGAAACCCAATAGCTTATAGAAATAATTACCTTAGAAGTAAACAAAGCCACATTGCTTGGTTCAGTGGTTATTACAATTTGATTAGATATATGAAGGTAACTCAACTAAGTTACTAACATAAGAATCATCATTAAATTGTAGGATCTTATTGAAATATTGCATGTATTTATAATGGCTAAGGAGGGCTTCAGGTTAGGCTCAGTTCTATCAAATTTTTTCACACATGCAGGGTTCAAGACGTGAGATTCGCGACCCATAGCAAGCCTGAGAAGATGGACAGCTGATCCACCAACCACAGCTGTATGACAAACTTCAATATGTGTCCAGTAGCTCAGATGACTTATGCAGGCAATATTTTTTCTTACTTATTCTTTCCTATTAAGGGCAGTGATCTGCAGCAAGGAAAAGCTTCAAGGTGAAAGAGTTGTCCCAGCCCTCGAACCCCAGACTTTCAGTAAACAAGTGTGACTCACCTATCTTTAAGCTTTGAATAGTTTGGGTTATCTGGAAACCGGAAAGGTCATTAGCTGTACCTGCCTTCTTTGATGGCATCACCTTCAAAGAGTTACATAATGTGCACCTTTTCCTTTTGCTCAGCACAGCCGTAAAATACAGAGAGGGGGTAGAGCAGATCATCCCTGCTATCTGAAATGGCATATTGTTACTAACTATGATTCTGTTTATAAGTACATTTCACTCACATGCATGAAGTACTGGCAGCGGTAGCTGTCTTTGTGTCCCTGCAGAAATTTAAAAGTGGACTATGTCTAGAAAAACCCTGAATTCAAGAGATGGCAGTATGTCATTCAACCCCACACAGTTGTTTATACTTAGACCTGTTTTGGTAACTGAAAAGTCAGTTGTACCACAAAATCAGTCAGTTGCATAATACAGATGCCACTCCTCTTATTCACATGATAGGTTCTATGAAAGTCACAGATAAAACTATAATAAAGCAATATTTCCATCCATGTGTCCATCCATCCATTAACAACAGTCAAAAAGAGAGGTTGAGATCTGGAGCCTAACCCAGACATGCAAGGAACAGACTGGCTATAGGCTGGATGAAATGGCAGTCCATCACTGTGCAGGGAAATTAATAATAACGCAAGAGTACCTTAAAATTAAAACTGTTAAAACAACTTTAAAAAAATCATCTCTTTAGTCTTCTATAAAAATGCAATTACTGATTAGCACTTTCATTGTTTGTCATCTTTTCACAACTCTCAATTTTTTATTCAAAAAAATCTTTATAACACAGATTGAAAAAAATTAATTGAAAAAGATCATTTCAAAATCCTATTCAGTACCAGTTGCTGAAGGATTAGTCCCATCAACAGGAACAATGTCATCTTGTCACTGATCATTTATGCAAACACCAGCCACAATCTGTCAACTCTGCACAAATGAGTTGAATTAAGTTGATCCTACACTCCTGTTCTGCTTCAGGGTTACAGGGTAGATGGGGAAATGCAGGCTGCTTTCACTCCCCGAGACAAGCTTAAGAAAAAAGGAAAGTGAGAAATAAACAGAATTAAAATACATTAATAAAATGGAAAAAAATAGCCTGAAGGTAATGAACAGAGGGGTATGTTGCACTAAAACATTAAAGTATACTTTCACTGCTGTGTCCCAGTACAACACTAACAAATTATTGAGGTTATTGTTTATTACATTTAGTACATGAACCAAAATCCACTTTGGCCCCTGAGGAATGGAAGCTGCTTCCAAAGCTTCTTGGTATGGTCAGCTGTGGTATATTAATGACCCAGCTGTAAGATTCAACTACCATTTGCAGTTACTTTGTGGCTATTTAAAACATTTATATGGTCATTTCAAAATGCAATTAAAAACTTGTCTGAAAACTCGCCAAACCAAATTGATGTGAAATAGATGAGCTACTGTACATTGCTGTTAAAAGAGTAAAGATATGTGCTTCCCATTTGTGCATTGAGAATTCAATTTTACCAGAAATGTCATTTAAAAACCTTCTTTAACTTGAGGCATTTCTTCATGTTTGCAATTTTATCCACCTCCCAGCAGCTGAACATCACAAGACCTTTACATTTATATTTATTCCTTTAGCAGAGACTTTTCTCTATAGCTCTTTTTTCCAAATATACCATCTGTTGATGCACACATACATCGTACATAGTATTTAGCTAATACCTTTATCTAAACAACTTACTGTTAGATGCGCTGCACTAAATTCAAACACACAATTGCCCAAAATTGGCTGTTTTACAGTTACCACTCCTCTGGAAGCACATATCTTTGGACTGAGAATCAAAGAACTTTTAAAAAAACACCAGTTATTTTTATGTGTGGTATGTAATCTTTGCAAAAGAACTGAATGAGCTTGTGTAGTCAGCCACACAGTATTTAATGAAAGTATTCCAATGTTACAATTTTAAGATAGTTCTTCCTCTTTTTTATTAGTAAATGGAGCAACACTGAATTATAGCACCATAAAAACAAAAACAGGGGTCATCCAGATGCTTGAGAATAATGCCAATATATTTTTCACAGTGAGAACAGAGAAGATCAATTAATTAATCAGGAAAATATAAACTCTTTACTATTGAAATTAATGGTACTTAGTGTTCAGGTTACACCTTCAGATTTCAACTGTTTGGACTACAGAGGGTTTTTCAAGAATGCGTTAGTTTGTGACCTGAAGACTGTTTTCATTTTTATTGGAAGACAATACCAGAGCCTTGTACCACTAACATTCTGGCTTTTTTTTAAAAAAAAGGAATTTTCTTTCTATACCCAAGAAAAGTATAGAAAAGCAAAGAAAAACAAAGTTTTCTGCCAGTTTGGGGACTAGCAACATACATCCTTTGATGTGATATATCTTTGAAACTGAAGTTGATGTCATAGTATGTGCTATTATAAAACAGCAGGAGAGCTGCAGAGAAGTAGCTATGCTTCAGAGCTGCTGGAGGTTCAGGCCCATGCTGATCCTGAGACTCTAAAGTGGGCTGTGTCAGCAGGCAGCAGTTGAACCCTGTGGCCTGGCATGCTTGTAAACAGAGAGAGACAAGAGCAACAAGATTCAAAAGCAAGTGCCACATGCAGAATTAACTTTAGACAGTTTTCGGTCTCTTGTGCATGAACTAACAATACAATGACACACAGCTGCCAAACAAACAAAGAAGCACTCAATTGTTCAATTACTTTTGGTTCCTGAAAACGGGGACCTGTGTGTGAGAAGGGCTGTAATCCCTACACAGCTCACCTGATACAAATCTAAACTCTGTCAAGTTAAACCCGTCAGTCTGCATTTTAACATAATAATCATTATTTCAGTTCAAAATGCAATGTTTTGGAATACAGAGCCAAAACATCAAAAAATTGTGTCACTATCCAAATATGTGCAGGCTGCACTGCAATATGTCATATGTGGTAATGATGTTTCCAGGCAGATGAGATGGATTATCTTAAGGGAAATAGCATCATGCATTCTTGGAGGTTTACACTTTATGAAAACTTATTATTGAAATCCCTTATACTCAGTCTATACTGCAGTGCTGGTAACATTGTTTGGTGCTCTGTACCTTGAAATACAGCCACTTGGAGGCTTACTGAGTGGACAGAACAACTCAAATATTTATCTGAGATAACACTATAATACATTCTGCTTGAAATATCTTGTGGAGAACATGTTGTCTCTACAGTTTCAGGAGACCCTACAAAATTGACAATTATTTAATGCTGAATCAATCATGCTAATTCTAAACTTGCTTTTACATCACCCTCTACATCTTTTTAGTTGACACAGAACAGCATCCCATCAACTTTTAGTTCCTGCCAAAATAAATCCCTGGATTACGAGTTTCCTGCAAACCTTTGCTGGTTCCAGTGTCTGACAAATATGTATCTTTTATGTTCAGCCCAATTATATTATATAAACCAAATTTTGTATTCCAAGAAAAACATTAATACCATTAATACCAGCACCTTGTGACAGTTCTGCACATCTGGACTTCTCAGATTTCACATTATAGCATATTTTTCCTGCATTGTAAATTATACTTGGTTTTTAAAATGTGTGGGATAGGACTCCAGTGAAGCCAGACAGTATTAACAGAGTTGGACATGACTGCAATACAACCGTAACCCTGAATATAGACAGTTAAAAACAGTTTTTGCTTTCTCTCCATTCTGGAGTGATTGGGGAGCTTGCTTTATCAGATCCATTAGCTTTCAGTGGAGGTTTGTTAGGGATTAGAGAAGGCACCTCGGGTAGTGTAAAATAGTGATATGCGTGCAATCTCATCAGGGAGGGCAACATGTGTCATTCTTCTCTGGCTAACTTTTTCCCAACCTCATCTGAAGCCCCAAGGCAGAGACCCACAAAGCCAACCTGAAATGAACTTAAAGGCAATGAGTAAGCTTTCCCGACACCCTTCTTGAGTTTTCTGAGCCTTTAATAACACCCTTGTTCTTCAGAGGAGCTTACCCATGAAAATCCTTGATGTGTGCTGCTGCTGTGAAAATTCTACCTTTTAATTGGCAGTCCTGATGCCAGCTTGAAACTCCAAAAAATAAGCATTTGGCTAGAAATGAATAAGCACTGTGCAATTACTGGGTGTGTTTCTATTAAATGTGTTTAGAGCATTGAGCCTCTTTCTTTTATCGCAGGACAGCAAAAAGAACCCTGTGTTGAGGTGAACCAACTATTTCTAGTGTGTGGGTCATATACTGTCTATTCATTTTGCTGTGACTATGCAAAACATACATGTGAGTCATATGCCAGCCCAAATACCTGCATTGCTGTGCAAGTCAGATGTGCCTCCCTCTGTGAAGTGTTCTCTAACTGGGGAACCAGTGCCCCCCTCCAGTCCAAAGCACGACGCTTTCAATAACAGGAAGCAACGTCATCAATAATTTACAGCTCAACAAGCTCCGATCACAGGGAAATGGCTGCAGAATGGAAAAGGGAAGGGAGAGGGGAGGCTTGGGGGCTGCTGCACTGACCTGGGATCATGCGGGAAGAAAGTGAACAACCACAGTATCGTAGCTATTCCTGGAATGTTGGGATGTTTCCGCTGCTCATAGCTGCCTCCTGGCTGCCTCCTGGCTGTTTGATAGAGCCTCAGGGGGCTGATGGAATTTCAAAATGCATTGCAAAACCAAAGGGCTGGTCTCCTTTAGCATTAGTTTTTAGCTCCTTTAGTCTTCATAAAAACAGTCCACTTTCTTGCATAAAGGTTTTAGGCACTTTCATCTAAAACCATATTCAGCAGCAGTAAGCATAGGTGACTGAACACTTCTTCACTGTCTGTGAAGGTGCAGCTTATTGTGCTGTGTTGTTGCTTCCCTTTACCCTCAAATAACACACAACTCTTCTCAGTCTGAAAGATAGAGAAATGCCAGCAAATGGAAACTGCAGCCATTGTGACCTTTCAGTAATGTGAATAGGTTAGGATTTGCATTACAGTTAGGAGACCTGTGCTAATTGGTAGCATAGAAGCCTAACATTTCCATGAGTCATAGGGGTCTGATAGGATGCAAGGTCCCAGTAACCCCTAGATGATGATGAGGGAATGCGACTCAATCGCAGGACAATAGCAGGCTGTGGTGGACAGCTCCCTGTGTCCAGAAAGCTATCCTTCAAGAAAGGGTAGCAGAGAGACAAAAATCTGAAATGCATTGCTCAGTAAGGATCAGTTTTGTCTTGGGATCTGTTTTTCCGCAGTTTTGAAAGAGCTAAATATAAAATAGAGGATACAAATCTACAACAGAATTTTGCTTACCTTCATCTTCCTTAAGTGTGAGGAAATTACATAGCAAGTTGATTGGAGACATGACTGTCCTCGTATTTACAAAGTACTTGTAAAGCTTTTGTCTCTAAAAGTAAAACTGGTCTTTCTTAAAGATGGAGTTTGAAACTATAACGCTCTTCCATCCTCGATAAATCTACATAGAAATGGACTTGATCTGTATTTAATATCAACCTTTAAATTTTTAATAAATTAATAATGACCTGTGAGAAATTTATTAACATTTACTTGAAATCAGATGAAAATAATACAAGGATATTATGATTACATCCTAATGTCACAAGTCAATAGTTTATATAGGGACTTACAGAAGTAACCTGGTTATGAGGATGAGTAATACTGAGAACTTGCCTCCCACAGCTGGACAGATGTTTTTGGCCTTCCACATTTCAGTCTCAGCATTGCTGAAGTGCTCACAAACGTCAACATTCCTGGTGCATCAAATTCCCTGAAAGGGCAAAACTATGCATGATATACTGTATGCAAGAACACAATTATGCTGACAAAATGAAGATACTGTGTGGTAGTACATGAATATACCTGGACGCAAGCTCCTCTTCAGACTTGCAGATCTGTGGATCTTGTCACCGTGGCAACCGGTGCATTTCCTAACTGGGCCCTAGAAATAAACTTCCAAATGTTTTCATCTTGCTCTGATGTTTAAAGGGTCCTGGTGTGGCCAAAGTATATGTTATACATGAGGCTATTTATTCAGTGGGGCATATGTTTCTGCTCTTTTGCTTGGCATTCTACATGGGGGAAGGCCTATTATTACTCTAGGGCAGCTGAGCTGGATCTGGGCCATCCCTAGAGAGAGAGGGTGTGTTGCTTCAGTGGCTCGTGGTATTCACCATGTCTCAGCCACAAACTGCTGGGTCGCCTTAATTCTCCACTTCACAGTTCAGCATTTAGTAGTATCTTCTCCATATATGTTTAGTATTGTTTAATTGAATTCTCACATGAATAAGCATAAATGACAACAAAAGGGTAATACATCTGCATAAATCTCAGTGTGTAGTTTGCGTAGTTATGAAAGTGATCATGCTGCATACTGCTTGTTTATTAAGTACATCCTCCATTTCTGACACACATTAGGACGTCTGATACCCCCCCAAGAACATCTGAATGACACAGGATATTTGAACATTACTGCTGGCTAATTTCAACATAATGGCTGACTAATTTCATCCCTTCAAGGTTACAGTTTATTCACGGATGGACACTTCCAACAAGACAGTGCACCATGTCACAGGCCAGGTATCATCGCCAAAATGGTTCCAAGAACATGATGTAAGTTGCTTCAGTGACCTGCACAGTCAGCAAATCTGCACCCTATTGCATCTATGAGATGAATTGGAAAAGGCTGTTTATAATAAAACACAACCATCCAATTTTCAGCAGCTGTGCAACACAAGTCATTTCTACATGGCACAAAACTGCTACACAAGGCATCCAGCATTTTGTACAATCTATGCCAGATGGTATTTTGAAGGACCAAGGAGCTGTAACATGCAAAATGCTACTAGATAGCTGTACGTAGTAAACTAGCAACTCAATGTATTTATATTAGACATGAAATGACCCCACTCTGCAAATTTCTCTAAAGCTTTGTGATCATCTATGGCTTTTACTTCAGTTAATAATGAATAATGCTGAATAATGTTCTCTTAGAAGTTAAATTAAGATTAAATTGTCACAGAGTAATTATTTACAGTACGTGTGATTTTTGTAATTTTTAACTTTATTCTGGTGTGCTTGTTGTTATGATTATTTATGTATAATTTAATTGTGGATAATGGACTGAGTCTTTATATGTCTCACAGTCATTATAAAATGGGGTCAGGAATTTCTTAGATTGCTCCCAATCTTTACTTCAGAATTTAAAGATGCTGAATGTTATCTAACACTCATGTGTTTCTGTTTTTTTTTCTTGCATGAAAAGCTGAAATGCTTTGGTCACAAAATTATCCAAGCACTAGTGGTGGATTTGAATATGTTTATTGAGGCATATGGGTGCAGGTGATCAGTTTATTATACAGACAGACATATAAACGTAAATTATACACTGCAAAGAAATACATTTTGTACAAACACTAGAAAATTAAACTACATTACTGACAAAAGGTTCAATGTCACTGCTACAGTATAGATAGCATGAGAAAATATATCCATTTCTAAAGGCTAGTTCCTCTGTCTTTAGCATTATACCTCACACCAGTTTTCATTGTCACTGACACATTTCGCACCACACCTTTTCAAATTACATTGCCTTCAAACATTCAGGTTGAGGCGAGATTTCTTCTATGGCTGCTTTGAAGCTGGGATTACAACCCACTCAAAGTTTGATATGAACCAGTAAGTACTGTGGATGTAGAATTTACCCCCTAAGAGGCTGATCCATGATGGTGGTACTATGAGCTACATTTGTGCTCTTCCCATCAGTTAGAATCTTTCAGTCAGCGGTGCTGGTAAGGGAGCACTGAAATGATCTTTCAGCCACCAGTTCAGGATTAGTCCTCAATAAAATTTTGTTAGTATTACTCATTTAATATTCTAATATGGCGCAGTTAATTCATCTTGCGTAGGTATTGTAAGAATTGTGGTTACTATACCTGCACTAACAGGGCGATATGACCTTCATCCTCGTCCATGATCCACAAGTGGTGTGATTCATGTGCAGTGGATTCACTTGCGTAGGCGGGGGCAACATCTATCATTGGTAAAAGATCAGATGCCAAGAGGCAGCAAGGCAAGGTTTAGGTGTACAGCAAAAGTACACGGGTGAGTGTTCAGCCAATAGGAGCTGAAGCTGTTGAGGTTTTTCCTTAATGTATGTAATCGAAATCAAGCTTAAGTAGTAACGTTGCATGTCTGCCTCCTGTAGGTCACTTTGGAAAAAAGTATCTGATAATCCAAAGGTTTGAGTTAATTTTTTTTTGTTTTTCAAAAAACTTCTTCTTATTCAATTTTAGTAACATAAAACAAGATAAAACGACAGACTGGTGAGTCAAATGAACATCTATCACTGAAGGTACCTTTTGTCTAATAATAAAAAGCAGAAAGGTCCTGTATTTAAATAAAAATCATACTCATAGTATAAAGTTTGAGGACATTTGAAAAGTTTTGCACGTATTGATGGTAGCAGGGAGTCGTTGACTCAATTGGTTATCATCACAGGGAGACCAACAAGGTTGTGTACCCCTGCAACACAGCATGCCATGCTTCACTGTCTGCTTATGAGTCATGTACGTGAGTTATGTACAGTGACCTTCAGAGAACAATTTGCCAGGGCACTGTCATGTTAACCTGCACTGTCAACACATATTGCTCTTCTGTGTGGTTATCTGCTCCAAATACACTGGATCCAGAGTGACTCATTCAAGACAAACCTGTGAAACAATAACAGTATGACTGACATTTCTATTACTGTGATGATTCTCTTTCTGCAGTGCCATTTCTTTTGTCTCTCTTTTTCCACTGTTATCATAACAGGACCTAGTTACACATAGAGCAGATCACAGCACTTCCATGTTTTTCTGAAGAACACTGCATGTTTTGCTCTTTTTTGCTGTAAACCCCCCAGCCCTTGTCTCCAATTCCAGATTGCTCTCTGTTAGCATGTGTGGGCGGTCGCAGCATCTCCCTGTGGTGACAGCTCGACGGGGGACACACAGTGGCCTCCTCACAGGGCCACAAGTGGTGATCCTTTCTGAATGATTTATAAGACAAGCAGTTTGTTAGAAAGTAGGAAGGGAGTTTACAGATTGGGAGGGGTGCATTTTGGAAGAGTTCTAAAGTCACGCCTCAGCCTTTTGTCTCCACGTGAGTCTATGTTAATGTTTTCTTCCCCTTGTGATGCTTAGCATTGGGCAACTATTACTCCACATTACCAAAGTTGCTGTGTTGTTGGTAACCAAATAATTTAATCCAGTAGTTGGGCCAAGAGTAATCTGTTGAGATATGCACCAGTAAATAACCTAAAAATATGCCCATAAATACAGACAAAGGCAAAGTTTTTCTGGAGAATTTGCAGTGGGAATGTGCCAATGCTAGAGGCACAGGACATATTTGTTTCTTTGCAGATACCTTTGTTTCCACAATTCTCTGCATGTCTGGAGCAATTTTCAAAGATTACAGCTCTCTTATTTAAACAGATAAACGGCTCTCACTTGTTCCTGATGCTACATTGCTGCTATAAATGCCTCTGCTGCTGGGATGGGTTGTATAATAAGGAACAATATTGTTTTCTAAAGGCATACTGACATATAAAGTGACGCTTTAAATGTAATAAATCATTTCTGATGAAGCATATTTGCACAAATGCCTGATTTAATATTCATACATGCTGGAAAAAGAAAAATGATGATACCTGAAAAAAGAAACATGAGGCAGGTACTGTACTTATATGTAAAAAGTTAATTTTAAGAAAAAAGGCTAGAGAAAAGACTTTTAGAGAAAAGAAATGAGGCCAAGTTCATGTTATGCCTTCACTGGTTTACAGTCCATGAAGCATTGGTCAGGAAAGCATAAGGCATCAAGAAAACATTGAACATGTGCAGAAAAACAAGGCAGAATGGAGAGTGCTGTGGGCAGAAGAGAAAATACCCAAGTCCGTCATGCTGCCTGGTTAAAAATAGCTGCACATAATGCAAGTTTGTCAAAGGAATCTTAAGGTCACTAAGAAAGAAGTCATAATTTGTAGAAACATCTAAAATAAATGCCCCTGAAACGATTCTTGCTGAAATATATTTAGTTAAATTCTATTTATATTGAAAGTCATATTATGAAAGTTCAAAAGCATACAATATTCAAAAGGCCAATTTTTTTTCCTTTTAGTCTTTTTATGTAATGGGGTTTTCTAACACTGTGAAAGAGGAGGTAAATATTTTAGTCTTACATCAGTGCAGCTGGTCTAAAACTAAAAGTGTGGCTCAGGGAGAGAAATGTGCTGCTTTACTCACATCATTACTTGCTCTGAGTGTATTTGATAAGATGCAAAGCTGAAGATAGTTGCACCATGCAAGCAGTGTTACAATCAGCCCTCTGTCCCAGATAGCCTATTTAAGCAACTACTCGAGTATTATTCAAGTAAGTTTGTAGGTATTTCCAATTTATTTTGCATACTTATGTCAGTGATGCTCTTTTTTTCACTGAGCTGGATAACTTAGTTCATATTGTGCTCGTTTTGTGGCACGGGAACAGTAGTGCCCTCTGCTGGCTGAAGTGGAAAAAGCTGAGTCATATGGGAATTGGAGAATTACGTGGGGCTGCAGGAAAGTCCCGTTTTTAACCTACTGGCCACTAATATCATGGGAAGGCTGATACTCTAACATTTCCCGTAAAAGAGCCGATAGAGAACGTGTGACTGAGGGAGGTATACAGAGACACGCCCTTTTCCTCATAGTGTTTTTCACTTCGTCTGTACCGCTCCTGCTGTGTGCGGGGCAGAAAAACACATGCATGGGACCCTACATCTGTGGTCAAACAATTTTAGCAACACCAAACTAAAACACTAGCATCTGAGCCAAACGTATACAATTACCTCAGATGGCTGCAACCACAGCTGACGGGTTGGTAGGCACATGCCATGTTACCATGGTAATAAGACGCAAGGATGGGCATCTGTGTGGCCTGATGGAGAACTCTGAGTCATTTCCTCTGACAGTCCTGGAAACGTGAGGGAATTTGTGAGAGATCTGTCAAATGCGGTATTATCAAAGTCAACCAACCCAATCAGCCTTTCCACAACTAAATACATTTTGTTTTCCTTTAAAAACAACAGAAATATTGCTTATTGGAAAAATAGCTTAATTATAAATGTTCTGTAATGGTAACACATTTTTTAAGCATCAACAAACGAAAC
The DNA here is from genome assembly GCA_900497675.1 of Arapaima gigas. Classification (NCBI taxonomy): domain Eukaryota; kingdom Metazoa; phylum Chordata; class Actinopteri; order Osteoglossiformes; family Osteoglossidae; genus Arapaima; species Arapaima gigas. The sequence continues at coordinate 203,134 of UFQX01000237.1, read as the reverse complement.
TGGCATTCTTATTTAAAGACATTCAAACTTAAAAAAGCATTCACTGTCAGTATAATCAGTTACACTAGTAAAAAAAAATTCCTACAATATTATTGCCTCTTGTTTCTTTCCACATATGTACAAGATGTCTTTCTGTGTGTCAGTGTTCAGTATGAGTTCTCTTACAGTCAATTGCTACAAACAATACAAACCAACAGACAGAAACAGCTGTTATGAAGTGGAAGACTAAACCTTTTCCACTGTAATAATAAATTGATAAGCTATTTTTTTCATGAGATTCAGACACAATATAGCAGATACCAAATTCATTAGCCACTTTAATTATACTTATTTATACAGTTTCTTCTGCCATTGTTTCATATCTTTTCAAGGTTTCATAATTATAATTCAAATATGTCATTATAAGTATCAGTTTACCATTCAGGGAAAGCACTTTGTTTATTTCACTCAAGCTGCAGAAATGCGATAATGTATTTGCTGGAAAGAAAATAAGGTGAGAAATAATGTTCTGCATGACATTTTCAAAACCCAGGGTTGTTCTTCAGTGAAGGCCTGGAAATTAATTCCTAAATTGCTAAAATGGAGCAAAAAGCAGGGCACCTCCACAGCATCATCCCCATGGGTGACTTGCAAGAAAACATGACAGAAAGCTGTATTACAACAAATATCCATCTTATGTCTTCACTCATTGCTTTTCATAAATGTTGAAAACTGATTTGCAATGTGAACATGGCTTAATCTGAGTGGCAGAAACCTGTGGTTGTGATCTGGAGCAGTTCTGAGATGAGTCCCTTTGAACTATATTAACACAAACTCTTTATGTACATCTTTAACACAATATATTATTAACAGGGTAAAAGTTTCTCACAGTTTACTAAACTTCCTGCCCTGACAAAGACTACAAGCCAAAAGCAGGATTGAACCTTCTCAGCCCTTCATGTCCTAACTCCTACACTGGGGGAGGGTTGGTTCATACATCCTTGATTCGGTGAATCACAGCTTGCGGAGGCGAGAGCTGCAGGATGAGATGTGGGAGGATTTCAAAGCATGGTCAGATGGGCCTCCACAGAGGCACTGTATCCCCACCCTCACCCCCAACAGGAGGGTCACAGTTAAAAGACCCCCTTATGTGAAGCCACTATTGATGCAGGGTCCAGCAAAGACCTGAAGACACGACTCTGGGCAGTATAGATTGGGGTTTGTCAGAGCAGCAACATGAAAGTCAGTTCAGAAGGTCATTACACAAAAAGGGCATTTTGTACATTTTTTTTATGATCGGTCTGTTTTTTATGATAGGCCCTCTGTGGAGGTAACAGGGAACCAGAGGGCACCAAGGTTAAATAATGCAACTATAACCTGAGGGCTGCCACAGCATGGGATCTGCTGTTATACCTTCAAGTGGGTTTCTTAAATTTTTTCATTAAAAATAAACAACTTCATAAATGGATGAACCTCACTATTAAAGCAATGAAATAATACTAATGGCCAAATACTACAAGGAAGTGCCAGCAATGTAAACGCAACTACTACTACTAATCTGAATTTTACTTCCACTGTATCCTTGAGTGTTTTTCAAGGTGCTTAAAATGTAAACTGAACATTATAAGTGACTTTGGAGAAATAAATCAGCTACAGTGAGATTATGATGACGATGATGATAATAATAATAATGATAATAATAATAATGATAATAATAATAGATTTAAAGGTTGATGCCAGTTTAGAAACCAGTGATGGTTTACTGTTTAATCCTTTTAGTTTACTAGTTCAGTCGTTCAGTTGTACGAAAATGATGTATAGATGGAAAGAAACACTATGACAGTTGTGCCACGTTTCAAACTGAAAGAGGAATATGGAGCACAATGCTGCCACTTGGTGGTAAAGAATGAAGCTCCGGGTTTCTGATTAATGTTGAAAGCCTTGCTGTCGAGGAAAAAGTCACCAAATTTGTGATGCTCCATCCCAGCTAAAACTGGAAGTCTAGTGTTTCCACTGAGTACTGGAATGTAAACTATTTCCCTGTGTCTTTAATGCCTAACTCAGCAAGATTGTACAGGAGCCTCTTTGGTTGTGTATGATGTTTAATGTAATATTTCTTTTAGGGGATAAATGTCAGCTAAAACAGAAACATCAAACAAAAAAAAATATCACAGAGTTGCATAGGTTTGTAGGTTACATAGCATTTCAATGTCAGATCAGCACCATTGTTTAATTCTTTGAGAAACACAAATTTGTTCTTATTGAAACAAACGTTTGACAACATCTTACACGGATGACAGGCACGGCAGCAGTAAGATTAGACTTCATCTCCAGCACATAGCTGCTGTGCACACTGACACTGAACCTTAACTGCCTTGGACACATTCCTTTGGTCTAGCTGATGGAACAAGTTGCACACAGTGAATGGAATGTAGAAACTTTTTTTCAGGAGAAAAGGGTGATATTAATTCAGACGAATTACAGCCACCAAATATCAGTTTTCAGTTTAAAATAAGAAAAAAAAACTTTTATAATAGCATCACTGAGCTGCTTTTTAAAAAGAAAAAAGCAAAAAAAGCTTCAGACAGTTTGCTGTCCACATTATTTCTTTTCCAAAGTCTTACTCCACCCTGTTCACCGTGTAGCTGCAGTCTTTCGGTCCATCACTCCTTCACAGTTGCTGTCTCATTGTTTAGACCCTATTGCAGTGGAAATAAGAAGTAGAAAGAATTCATACTGCAACTCAGTTGTAGGAGGTCCTGAGCAGAACTACATAAAAAACTAAGTTAACAAATGTACAATTTTTAAAAGGGTTATTGTTTCATCTTTTGAATGTCATTCATGTGTTCACAATTAACCATGTTTTTTTGTTTCCATCACATCACTACAGTAAAAAATCTTAGTGTGGGCAGGATGTGGCAGGTCAGGCTGCTTGGGTCCCGGAAAGACAGAACCGTCTCTTGGAGGGTCTTCAACAACGGCATCAGACCACAATGCCCTCTGTGTTAGTAGACTGCAAGTAACACCTCCTTGCAAAGCTGAGCAACAACAAACACCCGTGGTTTGTCTTTTGCTGAGTGGTCACATGTGAGCGAACAAACTGCAGTTCGAAAGATCGTTGACCATGACATTTCACTCATATAGCAACTTGTAAGAAAGATATGGAAAAAAACTCCTCAGCATGTGATGTGAGGAAAGAAGTTCTCAGACAGAGATATGTAACAGCGTGCAATTAGCATTTTTATCATTTGCATTATTGTTTTTGCAGGATTATTTAAAGTAATCATATTAATGCAGAATAAAACAACACTATTAAACATTTCCTGTTGGTGGATAAGTGTACTGTATTTTTTACTAACTGCACAACCCCCCCCCCACGCATGTTATTTTCGTGAGCGCGGTATACCAGAAAAATTTTACATGTTGATAACCTCCATTTTGTAAATTTTTCATATGCAACAGGATTAACTTAAAACGAAAGCTGATTTCAGAGCAATTTTAGCAAACCCAAGGTTGACCTACATCTCATGGCTGTCATGGGTTTATTTATTGTTTCGATATGACATCATTATCAGGTATAGATCGAACGAATTTAGATGAGTAGTTATGATTACATGAAATATTTATTTATTTTTTTAAACTGATACAGCATATCCAAGAAAATGATAGAGACAAAATACAATAAGGTAAATAGGGCTTATTAAGGAAAAGGCCTACTAGCACTACACGTGTGCGGTATATAGATGGGTAATGTGCCTGTTGTGAGTGTGGATATAGGCATTTTTGTGAGGTGTGCATGCAGGATAACATGTTCTGCAAATGCAGCTCTGCGCTGATGTACATGATCCTAGAAGATTTGGTTAAACAGTATCAATCTGTCCTCAGAGGGGATGAGGGAATGTTCTACAGGCTCTGATGATGGTATAAATCTCCATACACGCGATTGGAGATGTTTTGCTCAGGTGAATAGCAACAGACTACACAAGTAGTGTTGTCCTATGACTCACAGAGGGGTGTAGTAGACTTCTGTGTGGAGGCACAGTGGTTTGCTTTTCTCCCCGCCGAATCGGTCCTGGTACAGGGTAACATAAATAAGTGTCAATAAATAAGTGTACCTTAACCTGAATTCAGACTACACTACAGAATCTATCCTAATGATCAACCATAGCGATCAATTTCCAGTGCTTTTCTTTTCTCCTCAGCTGCAAGCCTGACTTGTGTGACCGTGAGATTAAGATGAAACACAGGTTTCAAAGCTTTGCTAGGGAAAGAAGGCAGCTCCAAACCCACAACATCAGATCCTGACTGTAATAAAGGGGGCCCATACAGCATATTTTACAGAGACACTCCACTTGTGCTTCTCTGATTCATCCTCAACTTGGAGAAGAATTTGTGTGTCACTGTTGCACTACTGGGACTCACTGATAGCCAGTCACGTACCTGATAATGTGCCTGGTGTTCATCTGCATCCTCACAAAGGCCATCCTCACTCCTGAGACATTGGCCTAAATGAACAAGATAAACCTTATGAATGAACTAAGAATTAAGTAAGAATGAAAAAAATATGTAAGTGGGAGGTAGCGCTCCAGTTGATTTTTTTAATAATGTCAAAACAAAAAAGGAGGAAGTTGTGGAGGTGGTTGGCAGTGAATGCGGCACATTTACTGTGAGCATTTAAAGTGGAAATTTGTGGAAGGGTCCACATTAAGTGGGAGACACGATTTGTTGCTTTAGGGAAACTCACCCGTTTTTATCCACCGCAAGCATAAGAAAACATTGAGAGCAGTGGAGACTAGAACAAAAGCTCCAACCACACCAGTCAGCAGCATCCAGTTGCATTCAGCTCTTTCAGTAGGGGGCACAGTGGAGAGGAGGGTGTAGTCTGAGGGAGAAAGAGGAAGAACCAGTTAATGTGTAGGTCTTACACTGCTTTCTGTTGTGACATGTATAACATACACACTCCTCTGTGATGGGAGTTTGGGAAACTCAAGGCCATTAAGATCCATCAGGAATGGGAGATGATAAGTGGCAGACACAGCAAAACCAGACAACTATGTCTCCTATAGGTACTTATATATTAGTAAAATCACCTAATAATAATAAATATTATAAACCCTTCTAAGTAGTTTTTGTATAATTACCAATGATGAAATTACCACCTTAATTCGTTTTATGAAATCTACAACCTGTCCTTTAGATCCAGTTCCTACTAAACTACTAAAAGCTGCCATTTCTGTTTTAGCCGAACCAATTGCTAATATTATAAATACCTCATTACTTAATGGTAATGTGCCGAACGCTTTTCAAACCACCGTTATTAGACCAATTGTTAAAAAAGTCCGACCTTGACTGTAATGAGCCAGTCTCAGCTGCAAAGTTTCCTCAGTTATCATAACGTGAGAAATTTCAGGTTTTCACACTAGTTACAGCACTGAAACAGCTCTAACTTGTGTTGTTTGTGACGTCCTTATATAGTCTGATGCTGGTTGTACCTCAGTCACTATGATGCTGGACTCGAGTGCTGCATTTGATACTGATAACCACTATATCTTACTAAGCCGACTTGAATCTCTAGTTGGTCTAATGGCCATTGTTCTCAAGTGGTTCCATTCCTGCCTAACCAATCGTCTGCCTCCCTTCATTTATGTCTACAGTTCATCATGGTGTCCCTCAGGGTTCTGTTCTGGGTCTGTTACTGTTTTTACCTTTATATGCTGCCACTGGGTGATGTCATCTGTAAGCACAACTTGAGTTTTCATTCATAAGCTGATGATACTCAGTTATATGTCTCCTTTAAGCCCAATGATCCATTGCTTATTGTATCCTTAACAAACTGATTTGCTGATATACAGCAGTGCATGAATAATAATTTTCACTCCCTTAACTCGAGGAAAACTGAAGTACTTGTGGTTTGATGGTAGTGCTGCAGTCTGTAATCAAATCACCTCAGTTTTTGACATCCCATGGACTAACTTTTAAGTGTACCGAGTGTGTAAAAAAATTGGGTTTTCTGTTGGACACTGACATGTCCTTTGACTCTCATATTGCTGTTTTTGACTAAATCCTACTTCCTTCAGTTTAGAAATATAACTAAACTATGGCCATTCCTAAGTAGGCAGGATGTTGAGAAGCTGGTTCATACATGGCATTGGTTCTGTGTACCTTAGTGAGATCATTGACTTTTATGTTCCACAGTGTTGCCTATGATCATTAACTGCTGGTTATCTTCAGGTACCTTTGATCAGTAAGATTACAGCAGGATGATGTGCCTGCTGTAGAGCACCTAAGCTCTGGAATAGTCTGTCTGGTGATGTCAGACAGACTATCTGTGTCAGCATTTAAATCACTGTTTAAAACTCATCTCTTTTCTTTGGCATTTCCACTGTAAGTAATGTTGAATCCTGCTGCTTCACTTCTGCATCTCATTTTCACTGTTTAATTGTGCTGTTTTAGATTCTGACACTAGACACTAACCCCCCTTATTCTGTCTGAGCTTCTTTGAACCACAAGTGTGGATTATTGACCCTGACCACTGAAGCCAGACGAGACCTACGATGAGACCAACAATCTATGTCACCAGGAGCTAAGGACCCCCTGCCTTGATAATCTGACCAGCTCACCTGCACCTCAATCTCACTTGACTCAGCTTCTCTGTCCTATGCAGTGCTGTCCTTAGTAGCATAACCTTTGTTAGCTGTTACTACTGGCATTATTTTCCAAGTGTAGGATGCCAGGAGGGGTGGGCAGCTGCTGGCACTTGGACCCCCAGAGCTTTATTTTTCTCTCTTGCCTCCTGGATGGGAGTTTTTCGTTTTCCTCTCCTCAGCTGCTGGCAGGCACTCTTTTTTCCACGTATACCATATAAAGTTGTTCTCATTAACATTAAGAGATTATTTATAGCTTCACTATATACTTGGTTTCTTTTCCCTTATCCTAATTTACTGTTCAGTGCTCTGAGTCACTCTAAAAATAAACTGAATTGAACTGAATCTGTGTACAAAACTGTATCCATATTTACATTCACAGTGAAGTCACATCTACATGCATCCATCCATTAGCAATAATGACTTTTTCAATGCAGGGTCTTGGTGGTACAGAACCAATCCCAGAAGCACTGGTTGTGTGCCAGGGTTCACCATGGATGGATCACAATTCCATCATAAAGCATGCATAATATTTATGTTGACTATCACAGCCTTTAACACACAATGCTCTTTTGACAACCTTACTATAACTTGATAATTATATGCACTTTCGGATGACTTTATTCTTTCATTGAAAAATTGACAGTTCTAGACCCACTGAATGGTATTGACTAAATGCACTTGAACAAAATCCTTATCCTGAGAAGCTTAAATGAAAACAAGCTCCTACTGCAATGAATCAAACACTGTAATTTGTGGATAAAATTTCCTGATAACATTGTAGAAGGTTTTGTGTCAGATGCATTCATGTAAAATATACCAGGTGAGTTGATGTTTAATACTGTAAGGGTAGCGGTTGGAACCATCAGTCTGCAATTAATGGTTAAGGTTCGAATTCCACTTCCACAGTATCCCTGACTGTTTGTCAAGGTGCTTAATATACAAGCTGAACATTGCAAGTCACTTTTGGAGAAAGTCATCAGCTACAGTGAAATAATAATAATAATACTTTTCTTTACATACTTTTCAAGGTGAGCTACTTTGTTCATTTGCTTCAAAAATAAAAGGAAAAATGAATATTCCAAATTCAGTTTTTGTCTTGAGAAAAATTTGGGGGACTTTTTTAGTTAAACTAAGACTAACTAAGACTTTTCCTTTTAATTTTTTAAATCTTTTTAAATCTTTTTTTTTGCATATATGTATATTATATACGTACGTTTACATTCTGAATCTAAATACTATCACGATTATGGAATGATAATTCATTACAATAATTATGATCTTCAAATAATTAATTCAAACAATTACAAGACTAAGTGCATTCACTTTTGTCACAGCTTAGGAAGTGAGCTGAACATAATCGGTTGTCTTGTCTGTATTATACTGTATGAATTAGCCTGAGTATTGAAACCTAAAATATTTACAGTACTGGCATATGAGACCTGGTGTTAACATCTGCATACAGTTCCATCTCTTGCCTCTACCTCTCTAAACTTTGTAGAACAGTAATAAAGCCCCAGGTCAGACTCTGTGATGTTCTCATTTCACAAACTAAATGAGCCCAACAAATTTTTATAAACAAAACTGTACTATCTTAATATTTTCCAAGTTTCAAAGATGTACATAGAAACTTCTACTCTGATGCTGCTGCCATTATTAGTATTTTCAGTGAATGACCAGTAGGGAATATATGTAAATCAAACCAAACTGATATCAGTTAAGTCACTATCAGATGCTTCACACAAAATTTTATGATAAACATATTATTGAAAAAGGACATCAGTAAATATGCAAGATTAAAACAATATTCTTACCTGCAAACATAAGCCTGACTGTGACATTTCCAAACTTGTTAACATCTTTGCTATATATTTTATTTATATACGCTGTCTTTGTAAACTGTGTAGAACAATAATAAAGTCCCAGTTCAGATTCTTGGGATTCTCAAATCCCAGATCAGATTCTGCTTCCAAAAAGCAGTAAATATGAAAGATCGTAACAATGCAGTTACCTGGAAACTGAAGTCTCGTAGTAACGTTTCCAAAGTTGTATATATCTTCACTGTATACAAATTTGTTTCTTGTTTCTATCTTTGTAAACTGTGCAGAACAATAATAAAGTCCCAGGTCAGATTCTGTGATGTTCTCAATCCACAAACCCAATGAGTGTGAGGAATCATTCCAAACAAAACTGTATCGAGGAACAGGATTCCGCATAATTTCTTGACTGGATATTTCCCGCGGTGGCTGATTCTCATGTGAACATTGTCGGTACCAGATGGTGCAAAGCTCATTTTTGACATCACAGTGCAGAGTGACATTGTCCCCAGGCTGGATGGTCCTCACTACAGCCTCCTCAAACCTCCTCTCCTGAAGGGAGCAGCCAACACCTGTGGAACCAACACACCGCAAAGTGAGTTACAGACAGGAGACCAGTGGTCAAACACCACAGGCAGGGATAGCACTGGTCACCAGCATAAAAAATTAATTTAACACAGAGCACCAGCCTCTAATAGTGCTGTGATAAACAACTTTTCACTGAGACACATTGTTGAATAAGTGAGCATGTTCTTCAAAATATACAGGCCAGTTCTCATCAAATTTGTGTGTGTATAACTAGTAATGAAGTTTCTAAAATTGTTAGATGCAGGTCGGTATAAACATTTGCTCACAGATCAAGGTGATCAGGGAGATGCACAGCTTGTCCACATCCATTGCTCTCCTCAAGTCACTGAGTCTCCACAGTTGGTTATGATGGGCGGACTTAACCTTTTAAGAGTAAATGCAGTACTATTGGTTGTAGATTGACTGAAAGGCTACTGTATGTATTAAAATATTATACCCTAAACAACTGCATGCATAAATGTGCAAAAAATGTATATTTTTTAAAAACACATTTTAAATAAAATCTGTATTTATTTAAAACTTCACATTTTAAATAACAATATGAACAGAAATGGAAAAAGGGAGTTTGAATGAGTGAGTGAGTTTCTTTAAAAAAACACTTTTACTTTTACTAAAATAATTAATAATATTTATTTCATTTTTATTGAACTAAAATGATTTTATAGTGGTAGAGCTTCAACATATTGAGTTGTGAGTCATGAGCCCAGTTTTTATACAATAATGACAAATTCCTACTTCTTATCTGTATTAAAGGCAGGTACTTTTTGCTGCAACTTGGCTCCTTCTAAAATGCTGGGTGGCATCTGTACACACTTCTTCACATTTCCATCACATTTCATTACAGTTCAGACACATATACTACAAAAAACCTAAACCCAGACAGCATGCCAAGCCTATTGTATTAATAAATTATAAAAACATAATATAGACTATATTCCATCAGTATATCCAGTTTGGACATCAGTTCTGAAATTTAAATATAGCTTTACTGTATGTGCTGAAGTCCTTTTAAAACATTCTGAAGTCCTAATATTATTGGCATGAGTAACAGCAGCAGCAAAATGTTTAGAAACAAAATACAAATGTTTGTAAAAAAAAATATGCATTGCAATACTGAATGTTGTTCTAATATATTTCAAAGACTATGGAAATAAAGAGTATTTCCTTTGAAAACTTTGATCTGTTGAGATGAAGCAAAATTTCAAAGTTCCCAAAAACTGAATTTGAGCAGCTTGGCTTCTGAAAGCCTGTGGCCTAGTTTACAGTGAATAGATGCAGGGAGGTGCACGTTATTGTGTCTTTGTTTTTATTTTTTCAAGTTATAAAGGCCTGTCCAGGTCTGCATGATCACAAGCGTAGCAATTGCCTAATATTTTGTGTGAACCGAGGACTACTTTATACTGACTTCTGTATTATTTCACTGATGACGTGTTTATTGGTATTTTATCTATATATCTATCTATGTCTGTCCGTTTGTTTGGTCACTTTCTAGAGTTTGCATGAGACTAGAAGCTGGTTTTATAAGTCATATATAAGAAGTCTGCCATATCATGCAATAAGAAGTCAACACCAAACCTACACAAAGGTCTTTCTGTACTAACCAGTTGAATAAAAGGGTGAAATATGCAGGCAAAAATCCTCTTGCACTTTCAATAATGAGCACTTGTATAAATGCTTTTCTGACTTAATACCTTTTCTGCTCTGAAACTAACTGCCGTGCCATTAATAATAAGCTTCATAGCTGACCTGAGATGGGGGCCAAACAGTTTGTGAGCTGGAGCAATGGTGAGTGATGGGAATAGCTCTTGCGATGTACAGCATTTTACTATACTCCACATTCACAGACACTAAGTAAGATAACTGCCAAATGAAAATTCTTTAGAAAATGTGATTTTATGGTACAAGTGCTACCTTAAATACTACAAACTCTGAGCTCAATATGTTTCATTATTGCTCTGTATAACCTAATAAATAAGATGCTGATATAATTTAGTGCTTCCATTTAACAGTGAGTCATCAGTACCAGCCGTCAAAGTTGCAACTTCGTGACGTTTGACCAATGTGGACCTTTGCGTAGTTGTAAACAGTCACTGTTCTGATCATGCTTTTACATGTGGAAAATGTTATCAAAATGTATTAAACAATTGCACATGTGTACCTGCTCAGTCTGCACGGATAACAGTGTCACAAAGGAATTGCATGAGGTGAACAGCATATGTTTGTCACACGTCACACACGCTCCTCACTCATGCACAGACAGCAACCAACTTCTCATGCCTGCTCCACCACAGCCACTCCACCCTCCTTTCTCCCTCCCTTTTGCAACTAAAAGAATTTGCCAAACACAGTGTTAGTTGTTAAGACACAAAACTTATTGTGCATTTCAGAGAACTGAACTCACACCAAACCCCGCATATGTGTTACCCTTGGACTTACCAACAGAACAGTTCCAAGAGATCACGTCCCTTGTGCTTTTACTACATCTATGTAAGAAATTTACAGAGATTTATTATAGAGGTTATTATTATTAAAGAAAATGTTAATATTTTATTATTATCAAAGAAAACTGATCACTGGTACAATAACAGATGCAAGAGTCAAACCTGGGGTCTTCTTGAAACTAGGCTCCCTGTTGCCTATAGGAGTAGGGACAAAACAGCCTATGGATATGGTGACAATGAAGTTAAATTATTATTAATTCAATGTAACCTGTTGCTAGATTACCTTGTTCAAATCAGCTCTGTGTGTACATTCACTATTGTTGGTCCTTACAGCAGTTAAGTCATTTTTAAGTATTGTTTAAATATTGTTTGTGATGATGACGGACAGGATGTGGCAGGGCAGCTAGAGGCCCCAGAAAGAGGCAGAAAGAGTGCCTTCAGTAACAGCAGAGGAGGGGGTGGGCAAAAACCACAATCATTTCCTTGTCAGTGGACTGCAGAAAACATCTCTATGCACAGCTGAGCAACAAAGCTTAGCTCACAATCTTAACCAGTAGTTTGCAGAGCGACAAACAGTTTTTAATTTTTCATATTTGCTGTGGTGAAGAGGTTTTCTGTCTTACTTCAGTGTAGATATGGAATAGTAGAAGAATCAACAACAAATCAAAATAGGATATCAGAATATCTTAAAAATGTGCTTCATTGTTAAAGGTTTCTGCTCATGCACATTATTATGGAGGTCCAGAAGGACGAGACTCAGTCTTAAGCCGAAGTGTAATAAAATATTTTAGAAGATGTGGTTATGGGATAATAACAATTACTTAAGGGCATTAACTGGACTGTTTAGTAATCATTTAACATCATCAAGCAGCTGTATTTGAGACATTTGCCCCTAAGCTTTTTTTCAAATCTATTATTTACTCTGGACACACAGAATTCTATGACACAGCCCTGACATAACACAGATTGATTAGGTAAAATAACCCACCTTCACAAATGGTTAAAATACTGCAAATTGTTTTGTATTTAAGTAATTTTTTTTGGATTTGTAACTTATTTTGTCAATTTGTGGGATTGGATAAGAGTGTGTGTGAAACACTATTCTCTACACCTCTTCTCTGTTTATACCTCTACTAATTCTTTACTTACTTTCAGGTCCAAGATGCCTCAACCATGAAATGTCACAAATATTAGATCACACATCTAACTTCATGCAATAATACATTCATTTTGCAATCCATTTATCCAGTACAGAGTTGCATGGTACAGAGTCAATTTCAGGAAGAACAGGGTGCATGGGGATACCATAGTATTTGCAGATCTTTTGAGCAAACATTGTTGGTTCCACCAGCACATCAAAAAATATCTCTTTAAAGTGTGGGTGAAGAGTAGAAAACTTGGAAGAAACCAGTATAAAAATGGAAGAACACGTAAACAGTCACAGCAAGACCCAAAACCCAGGATCTCATAATATCTCCCCTGCATGTAAGTTTAAATGCAAATGTAGAAGCTTACTCTGATTTCAGATTTTTTTGTCTTTTATTTTTGTGTTAAAACACGGGTACAAAATTTGCATTCTAACAAAGGATTTATAAATTTGCTACTGGTGTAGCAGGTGGACAAGGTGCTTTTCCCCAAGCTCAGTACACACAGGCAAGGATGGGCACAGAGGCCAGAACACAAGCTGCATTCACACCACTAATCCAGTGATGTCCAGTTGGTCCTACAAAATTAACTGTAAAGCAATATCTACACTGTGTCCTGACCTTACGAACACAACTGGCACTGGAAGTGTGATTTTTTTTTTTTTTGGAAACCAATTATGTTCATCACTAAGTTGCAATAAAAACTACAGATGTACAGATGTTTCAGGATTTGTTAATAGGTTACATTCTGCAAAAAAGTACAATTTTTAAAAATATTATTAAAACAAACAGAGAAGGAATTATGCATGAAACAGGTACATCCCATACTTTTATTCACCAAGTACCAAAACGGCAAATATAAGAAAAATGGGGGCAAAGTGGTTCACATTTTTAATCTGATCTTTGTTCTTCAGATAAATGCATATTTCCCAGAAATCAACAAATTACTTCAAAGTTCCACAAGTCAGACCAAGAGTAACAGAGTTAGCAGTTAAACATCCAAACAATACATGTTTTCCAGGAAAGGATGGGAACAAATTTATTAACATAAGCGATGGAGAGCATGTTTTGTGTAGAGTTTTTGCAGACAAATTCACTTAGTACACAGAGAAAAATAAAGAATTAAATTAAACTGAAATTACTTAAGAGAACTGAAAAAAAACTTTGCCTTTTAGATTTCTATATTTTTGCAAAACTATAATAAACAGAATTCAAAGGAGCCTCAACAAAAGCTGTCCAAGGGAGTAAAATGGTTTAAAAAAATGTTTCTGCGCAATATATCTCATAAAGGTTATAACTTGATTAAAGCAGAGAACACTAACTGGTGTTATTTTTTATTTTAAATAAAGCATTTGACACAGTCGAGCTCAGTGCAGTAATACAAGGTGTGACATGACAGGGGGTGCCAGGTTCCAGGGAATGACTAGGCAGGGAAATATTGTCAGCAATGATCTTTGGATATTCCGTGTTACCAGGGACCCTGATATGTTTGAGGACAACATTCCCACTCCATCATGCTGCCACCACTGGCTTGTACTGTTGACAGCAACAATAAGTCTCCATGAACTCATGCTGCTTGCATCAAATTTGAATCCTTCAATCGACAGGCCCCAAAGGGACCAGAGTTTTTCCAACCAGGTAACTTTTTTCCACTCCTCAGTGATCCAGTTTTTATGCTCCTGTGCCCACTGGAGATGCTATTTCTTGTTCTTCACTGACAGCATTCACAGTTCATGTGGTTTTTGGTTGTTTTAACCTATGGGAGACAAAGATAAATGGTGCATTCTGAGATGACATTCTGCACACCAATGTTGAATTCAGATCTGATTTGCCTCATTGTGGCCCATCTCTTTGCTTGCACAGTTCTCAGTGTTTTCCTTTGGCCCCTCTGATCCACAAGCTATTTTTATCTACAAGGTAATCTATCACTGGAAATTTTTTTGTGTTTTGTACCATTCTTTCCATTCTCAGTAAACCCTTGAAACTGTTGTGTGCGAAAATGTCAGGATATCAGCCATTTGGGAGACGTCTATCATACCATGTTCAAAGTCACTAAGGTTACTCCTTTTGCCCATTCCAGCACTCAGGTGGACACTGATGCTAGAAACAGTGATCTTGCTAAAATTATATCACACACTGCAGTCACATGATGTATGACTTGGAATGCACAGTTTGTGTGAAGGTGGGGGGTGTACTGAATAAACTGGCAACTCCGGGTATTAGAAAAAAAAATACATTACATTTTCCCAAAATTTTGAAAAGCTTTGAGTGAAAATGTAGACTGAAAAAAAATCAAATAAATGAGAAATAACACGAGGAACAATAACAGTAATAATGATGGCGGCATAAAATTTCAGTAATACATGTATCTTGTGAACTAATTGAAATGTATAACAATATCACTAAACTAATAGGCAGAAGAGAAATAAAACAGTTTAGAAGGCCTTCAATCAGAATAAAAGCACTGTTACGCCCCCACTACTGACTCCTGTCTAGGGCGGTGGAGCGGGAGCATAAACAACAAGCAGCCCACACAAAAATAGTGAAATAGGTGGTTTATAATTCGTTCAGTGTTTGATACAAGACACACGTGATACAATATACAAGTATATACAAACAAAGGTGCTAACCAGGATAGAGAACTTGGACGGTGCCTAAGCAAAGAAAGAAACAAAAAGTTTCCACTAACCTGATCTGTATTTTCAGTGTCTTACCTATTCCTGACGTAGTGAAAAAAAATAAATATCTACCTAACTACGCTAGTCTAAACTAACACAGAAAATACAGGGGTTGGCACCCTCCCACTTACCTAATGTGTGTAACAGTACGTACATCCCTACGTGAAGTTCAATGTAGGTGCACGCACATACTACCCTGTTCTCAATCCAAGCCAACAACCCAGCGAACAATGTGACATCAAGTGCGTGACTATTTACACCGTTGACTAGACCAAAATCCACTATCCAAAACCAGAATCCTTAAGCCAAAACAACGTCAAACCAGAAGTCACACGTAACAATATAACAAAGACAAGTAGCAAACAGAAATCAAACGAGTGAGCCAAAAAGCTAGCTTTGGGGGGGGTGTCGCGGTGCTGCTTATCAAGGGGAAAACCCGCCCCCAGGTCATTGGTTGGCACATTCTGATAGGTTGATTGTTGATGATTGACGGATGGAGCAAACCACCTGTGACACAGAACAGAAGAGAGACAGGGGAAAAACAGAAAAACAACCGCCAAACAGCAGGAGCAACACAGACACGTAACAGCACAACAATAAAAAAGAAATTAAACACTTACACGAGAGTCTGCACAACATCTACATCACCCTTCAGCAGAACTATAATTGTGAAACATGGAATATTACATTAGTCGAACAGAATCTTTTCACCAAGAGATTTATGCAAACAATTCTAATCATATGGCGCTGTGTCTAGTACTGGAGTTGCTAATCCAAGACTTTGGGATAATAAATAACATGAGTCACTTTTCACAGAGAAAAGAAGTGTTATCAGATTGAGTCTTAAAGTGATTCTACTCTCAGGCTGCTGTCATGGGAGTGTGATCCAAATAATTCAGTTTGAGGATGAGTACCATTTTTTTTCTCTAAATTTCTCTTCAAAAGCACAGATTAAACTAGCATTTGGTAGCAGTTATTATGGGGAAAAACCACCTGCTGTTAACTGTGCAGTTTTTTTTAAATGAAAATTGTGTTGTTCATTAAAAATTGTGTAAAACTGTGTTATTGAAGCATTTCTACATTGTTGCTTTGCTGGACTTGCAGATGTTGAGGTCTGGTGTCAACTGACTACTTCTCACTCAGGATGTCATAGCTGACTTCTGAGTGGAACCACAGCAGCTTGCTTCTCTCCTTGTTGACTCGACTGTGATACACATTGACAATCGAATAAAGCATAATAATGGGACCATTAAACAGATGACAAAATTCACTGAAATAGCTACTGAAATACAGCAGTTTCATCACCAAATACAGTAATCAAATTATACAAAGACCCTGTTGCTTTTCATTTCCCGCAAATGGTATGTCAGCTCCTGAGGTAGTAGGTAGGTAGGCAGTTAGGGAAGTAGGTTTTGGAAGTGTAATCTACCATTTACCTGGTTTCCATTCACACAGCTAGGAAGGTCCTTCTCGCTCTTGGACCTTGGACCCAAAGGCAAAAAGTCAGTTATTTTTTCAGTAAGCTATCAGACATCAATTCTGAGTAGAGCATTATGTCACAGATATTCTGCAAATAACTGCAGTAATGTGTTGAAGCTGTAGGACTATCATTGGATGGGTGAAGTGACTTATAGAACTATCACACAGTTCTAGTGGACTGTCAGGAAGACATAAAAATAAAATGAGAGAATAACAAAAAGGAATAAAGGAAGGTCCCACATTTACTGCTACAGGAAGAAGAGCTTATTGGAGGGATGTTGCAGATGAACTTACTGTGGTTTAAACCCAGGTTGTACAGGCAGATGCAAATGGGAGTGAAGATCAGAAGACAAGCAAGAGTCACGCTAGTACTCAGAATTTAAAATCCAGCATTGTCCAGTCTCTTTTGGCTGAGTATTGCTGAGTCCTCTGAACAGACAGACAAGAACAGTGAGACAAAGAAAAGGTTAACTTGTCATAAGTCAGTGTGTCGTCTGGAGTTTTGAAGAGAGCATGAGAATGCATTGAAAGTAACTTCTGGCTATGCCCAGTTGTCCGTCGTCTTAAACATATATAAACTCCATGCTCCCACATATCCTGTTTTTCACAGAAACAACATCACCCTCTACCTCTATATCCTAATGTGAACAACTTTGCTCTGTGAACAGTGGACTGTTCAGCTCAGATTTAAAATAGACTTTACATTCACTCAGATGCACAGCTGTACTCTAATCTTCAAAACCTGAAACACAATAGACCTGATATAATGTGGACGTTTTTGATCCAAGATATTTGACCAAATTTCAAGTAAAATACATATAACATTCATTTATAAACAACATTATTTACAACAAGTTCAAATCTCATGAACCTTTTTCATCAATAATGTGTGTGTGTGTATATATATATATATATATATATATATATATCTCAATATAGAATGCAAAAGCAAGTAACGTTTGCAGTCATCAAAATATCCAACAATTTTATGTGAAAGTAAAGGTTTCACATATAAGCACACAATAAGTAGTAAATACGGTAATAGCTATTGCATAGTTGCAATAGTTTGCACTTTTTTCTTTCTTGCATGGTTTTTGAGGACATTTTGTATAAAAATCAGTTTTTAATGTTAATTTAACTTAAGCTCTTAATAACTATGACAGCCAACTTGTTAAAAGACTGGGTCTAGTCCTTTAATGATTCTACAGTGTATATAGTATTATATTTGTCAAAATGCAAGGAGAAAACCTATGTTTCTTTTTTTTAGTTCATCTTGAGAATCAGAACTCAATTTCAGTTTAGACCCAAGTTGCCACAAGAGACTAACTAAAGAAACTGATGAAATCAAAATTTATATCGACTGAATAGGAATAGAGTAAGAATATAATGTATATAATGGCAACGGACTTGCAGTTGTAAGGTGACAACCCAGTTTCTCCAAACATAGTGTCTGCTTGAATACAAAGTGGATCTGTAATGTTTGTTACAAACAGACTGTCAGTTTTGAACACCCTTTGATCCTTAGTTGTATTATTTCAGTATTTTTTTTCCCTGCCTGCTAAAATGCTTCAACATGAGCTAATTTATAATTTATAACATTAATTTATAACATTATTCTTCAAGGTACACTAGGTACAGTTCTATTTAATTTTGACTTATTTATAGTGCAGGATACTATTAAGATTAATAGCCTAGGTGCCTTTCAAAAAGGAGGTAGAGCAGAAGTGGGATTATTAGCAGACAATGTTTTTTTGAGACAAAGACAAGACAATGGTTCTGACCAGAATATTATTCACAGCCCGTAGCATATGGGCTTGCTTCTCATTAAATAATAAAACAGTAGAAAAAACATGATATGACTTACATATGGTAATACAGTATCTATTGTGTTTCTTCTGAAATGTAATCTGCACATCCTGGGCTGTTTTGTGCATGAGAAATACACATGGTGTGAAAGTAGCTCAAAATTTTTACTCTGTAGTAAACACAAGGGCAAACTACTAATTACATTGTATTGGGCTAATAATTCATTTGCTTCATTCAAATTGTTGCGATTCGAATTACGACATTATTTTGTAGAATTCTTCAAACTTTTAATATAAAGATAATTTTTTTTAATTCACTACCTAAGTAATAGGGATCTCATTATCAATGAAAAAAAATACTTTTTCATTTATCATCATGCCCATAATCCTGACACTTTTGCAGATTAACTTGTCCTGTTGAATGCAAAAGTTTAGAGTCAGGTGCTCATAAATATGCAGAAAAGAAATAAGGTTCTTACCCACAAAAAGCCTGGTAGTAACATTTTCATAGCTGTAAACAGTAAAAAAGCAGCAAATATGAAAGATTGTAACAATGTGGTTACTTGAAAACTGAAGCCTTGTAGTAACTTTTCCAAAGTTGTACATATCTTCACTGTATATAAAGTTGTTTCTTGTTTCTATCTTTGTAAATATTATTGAACAATAATAAAGTCCCAGGTCAGATTACGTGATGTTCTCATTCCCAAAATCAAATGAGTGTGAGGAATCATTCCAAACAAAACTGTATCGAGGAACAAGATTCCGCATAATTTCTTGACTGGATATTTCCCACGGTGGCTGATTCTCATGTGAACATTGTCAGTACCAGGTGGTATGAAGCTCATATTTGACAAAACAGTGACATTGTCCCCAGGCTGGATGATCCTCAGTACAGCCTTCTCAAACCTCCTCTCCTTCTGTGTTGAACAAACACACTGCAATGTGAGTTACAGATGTTGCACTCCACTGATAGTGACAATAGTTGAACAACAATAGTGTTTATGTCATCAAAAAGAAAAAGATCACTTATTCCATTAAAGTCCACTGCTCAAAATAGCTCTTTCAAACTGTTGTTGTTCCCCCTACAGTTAGAGGGATCCCCAGCTTTGCCATGTCCATCTCTATGCGTAAGTTGCAGGGTCCTTACAGTTTCCTTTTATGTAGGGAAACTTCACCTTTAAAGGACAAATGAAAAGCTATTGGTGCTGGTTGACTAAAATGTAGCACTAATATAGCCAAAGGGCTTTCATCTTCAAAACAGGGGTGACCCTCAGTGAAGATATTCATACAGTTGTTCTGTATGTTCTACCTTTGTAATGACAGACCTCACTGTGTTTTGAAGCATCAGCAGTGTCACCACTGTCACTTTATTGTTATTCTGCACTTACACACATGCAAGAGAACGAAATATAGTTTCTCCTGGACCATGGTGCACAATATATTAAAAAGGCATCAGATGGCACAGGACAAAACTGAAGAAAAATCAAGGTAATTACTAGTAAACAAACAAACAAGTAAACAAACAAGGAGATAAGATGAAGATAAATGTTAAAGCTGAGGCACTTCCCAAGCCTGGTCCTGAAAATGTTCTCATGAAAATCAGTCTCCATGGAAAAAATTGAGGTATGAAGTTGCACAGTCCTATTCCTTGATAGTTCTATTTGAAATGAGTCTTTAGATTTAATTTACTTATAGACTGAGAACATCATTGAGTCTAACTTGGGATTTTATTATTGTTGTTCAAAGTTTATGACAAAGACAATTAGAAATGTAAAATCTGAGTACTTCTGTGTTTTTCTCCTTTAGCACTCTTAGTGTCTTGTGCACCATAGTCCAAGAGAAAGTACATTTTGTTCTCTTTTGTACATATGTTAAAGTGTAGAAACCTTGTATATTTATAGCTTGGAATGATTCCCCAGAAGTGCACAAGTGAGGAAGCTCGGAGACAGAGGTGTAGTCAATCTGATATTAAATAAAACACCTTTGTTTCACCAAATTCCAAGTATTTATACGACATGGAGAAGAGAGTTAATACTTTAGAATAATTTAGGTGAATCAAAGCAAGGGGGTCAACACTTATGTGTTCAAGAATTTTATGGCTTTTTGAATTAGTTAAAAATGTCAGCATTTTTTTCACCAACATTATGCTGTGCTTTATGTTGATCAGTGGCAGAAATGCTCAGAAACATCATAGCTTCATATTGTAACACAACTTCTTTAGTTATTTGCTTCTATAGGCACATTAGAAGTGTGTTACTATAGAAAATGAAGCACCTCAGACTGCTTACAAATTTGGGAACTGACAATGAACAACTTGTGAAACTGATAAACAAACCGGCCAGTAATCTGCATACAAATATGGTACTAAATTAAGCTAAAATGACTCAAGTAAGAATACAGTGATGGGCAGGTTAGGGTTTGGATGTCATATATGTATATATGTATAAAATCTCTTGCCCATATGTAATATAAAACATAATATACTTAATGTGTATAAAGGCAAAAGACCTGTAGATTGTAAGGTTACAAACCTGCTCAGTAAACCCCCCCTGCTGTTTCTCCAAACATAGCATCTGCCTGAATACAAAGTGGAATTGTAGTGTCTGTTACAAACTGACCCTGCCAGTTTAAAGAATGAGGATGTGGTGAGGAGGGAGTCATTTCACATTTCCTCGGAACTGGGGTACCAGTCTTGTGTGTCATTGCTGTCAAAGAGGCAGGATGTGACTGTGGGTTGAATGTTGGACATTAACCACACCTGTGCAAACAAACTACAGCAACAAAGATAAGAGCTATAGTATTTCTCAGAACTATGCTGTGTTGTGATATATTTATCAATATGGCATGAAAAAGGGGTGAGAAACCTGAGTCTTGCTTTAGAACAAAGTTACAGTAGTTGTAACATGGAAAACTACCGGTAGGACAGGAATCGGCTGAGCACTGTAATACAGTCAGGTAAAAGACAATCGAAAGAAAAACTGAAACACCAACTTGCCATTAGTCATTTTTTGGTAGGATCTTAAAATGTTCACCATCTAAAAAAGAACCGCTCATCCCAATGCAGACACATATCTATCTAATATATTTATGTAATAATAAAGCAACATTATTCAGAATACCCCACTGGCATTCCATGCTAGAACTCTTTCTGTGTGCTGCAGCACTGCATTCAGCATTATCATCCATCGGCACTTACATAGTAAAGTCTGAATGAATGTACACTGCTCTACCTGTGTATTTACAGCTCCCAACAATAACACGGCCCAGAAATGAGCACCAACACAACACAAAACTTCATGGTCTCTCCTTTACTCTTCTCTGCACACCAGTGTCTGTATATGTTCCATCCCAACTATGAAATTTACAGATGACATCAGACCTCACCTTCTCTCACAAGTTAACATCACATGTGAGGCATGTGAGGCCAGAGTAAGAAGCACAGGGTTGATGGTCTTGAGATCAACAGAGAGATGAGTTTTGGAATCCCAGACTCAGAGAGTGTGTGTGTGTGTGTGTATTTGAATTTGATGCCTGTTTGTCATTAGCATCTAAGAATACAAAGCACTGTGTGAAATGATGCTCTGCTGTATGGCAGAGAATCAGTGAGTTAGTCAGAAGAAGCAACACTGGTCTTCATTTATGTAACCAGGAAAGTGTTCCTGTTAATAAAAAGTCTTTCACTTAGCACAGTGAGGCATCAGGGATCAAGACTCACGGCAGAACATTTAAATCACAGTAATTATGGAAATAGCCACAAAGGTGGGTAGGACTGTCAGATTATCATGCAACACCAGTTATTATATAGGAAGAGAGGCACAGAAGAATTCAGACTTAGTAGCAAACATGTTCACTGTTTATAACTAAGGTCTAGTGGGGGTAAAGAGCAGGGGCAAACTCCAGGCACCCCAACCATAAAACTCCAGTTCTAAAAAGTAACTGTTGGATGCTCAGTAGGGGGTGCTGTTTGGCAAGGGGTGGGTAGGATCATCTCTGGGAGAGCAATTGGTAATTTTACCTTTTGTCTGCTGTTATCTGAGATTTGTTAAGAAACACACCTAATTACCTTTGGGAATGGGAGAAATGCTGTGGCGCACATGGAGGAATCAGCAGTTACTTAGGATTTATCGCCACCCCTGACCCCTGCTTGTTATACACTCTCTCTCTCTCCCTTCCTGGAAACTGTTTAAAACTGACAATTGCATTTCTCGCAAATTATGACATATAAATTGTGATATAGGCATTTAAATTTTACTGTTAAGTTTATAAATGGGCATTTTAGTTTGAAGTTTTCATTAACTAGACAATGAACCCCTTAATCAAAGTTACATTGAGAGACATGGACAGAGAGAAAGACAGAAAGAGAAAGAGAATGTGTGCACTGCTCAGTTCACATCCAATAAGGTCCACTGTTACCTAACGCCCTGCAGAACTGTCTGATTTGTTCACATATACATTTATTCTTTCAGAAGAAGTTTTACCAAAACAATACAAAACTCAGAACAAACGTGACACAGATACAGAAGCAAATACCTCTTTGTTGAAGTACAGTCATTTATAACCATACCACTGTCTTTGCTGGCACACGTCACTGAAAGATGTATAGAGAACTGATGACAAGCCCCTAATGTGCTCCATGTCACATTCAACTTATGAACCCTTCCAGTAACACACTCCCATTAAAGTGTACCGAGGCCCAAGTGTACAATTTTAACAAATTCATGTGACGCAGTCTTTTTGCACACATTGTTAAAAGGTAGTCAATTGCTAGCAAATTAGCTCCCTAAAAGTTCATTAGGAGTGACCTTCTGGCTATCTAACATATCAAAGGTACACTGACAGCAGTCCTCGATTAACAATCTGAAATAAATTTACCATGTTAATGCCTGATTACTATTTTTCCAAACCATTTTTCCAAGATTTTGTGGTTATCTGTGACCACTTTTAACCCTGGTTCACTGTTTTACTACCTTTCCAATCATGAATGCCTTACCTGTTTTGGCAACTTGGGCTAGAGTGTATGGAGGGCCAGAGTCTTGTTATGTAAACATTAAAAAGATGAATTATTGCCATATAAGGGGAATTCATTATCCATCCATTTTCATTAACCACTTTATAATGGCATTACAGTGGTCTCAGAATCTCAGAATAACAGTGTCACGCCCCCTGCTCTGCCTGCCGTTCCGCCCAGCTCCACAATTGCCAGCACCTGCTCCTTGTTTCCCTGAACAAGGTATAAAACCGTGTAGCCCAACATGCCAGTGTGAAGTATTACCCATGTTACTACTGAGTGTATCTCCTGTTAGCCTTTCTGGTATGTGGCCCTCGCCTGTCCCCGACCTTCGATCTAGCCTGACCACTTCTGGTACTCTGTTGACTTCTGGATCTGACCCTTGTCTGTGTGTTGACCACGATTCTGGAACTTCTCTTGCTAATAAACCTCATTTACTAACTCGCGCCTGCACACGTCTGCTTCCTGCCAACCGCGTCACACACAGGGTATGAAACATCCCTCAGATGGAATGTGAGTACATTGTAGGGTGGAGAAGAAGACCTCTATATTTTTTATTGCATCCTTCACTTTTCACATCAAATTCTGCTCAAGACAAAATGAAACTAAAAAATATCTCCTTTAAACTAAATCTGAACAGTGATAGATCTTTTCTAGCACATGATTTTGTTTTATTTGTTATAAAAATGTAGATTATTTACATTTGACTGCATGTATATGTGACAAGTGTGGTACAGATGCATGGTAAGATATTTACAATTCTTTGGCATTTTGATATGAAGTTGCGTTTGACTGTCCGCTTTACATCACCTATTTGTTGCAGTGCACGCATGATTTATTGGCCAAACTTTACGTGGAGTCCTCTGACAAGCCATAACTTCATCAAGCTCTGCTGTGGACCTCAGAGTAAGTACAGAAGTCGCTGTTCCGCATGGCTTTTTTTCTGGGGTTTTTGCCTGGGTCCTTTTTGGATCTCCAGTGTGGCATAATTCAGTTTTTCATCTTGTTCCTGTGATACAGTAGGATAATATAAAATTAAAAAATAGCTATGATGTAGCAAAGAAAAGATATAATATAAACTATAAATCAAAATTGACCTGTGAAATTTGTCATTCTTTCCATTTCATACCCTTTGCTGCATATGAAAGACCACATTTATTCCTGTCTGTGAAGTGCAATGGTAGCTGGGAGTTTAATGCGAAAGATTCAGTAGAAGACTGGATACCTCTGTTTTGTGGAAATGAATTATAGACAGCTTAAACAATCATAATTAATTATAGACAAAAATAAACATAACAGACTTAGTGTTCACTCCATTAAGCACTTTTACAACCATACCATTTTTGGACCATCTGCACTAATGCACTTTACTGATTATAGTCATGATTGCTTAAAACTCGCATGTTTGACCAAAGCTGTGAGGCCTAAAAATAACATTTACCTCTGTGTACTTAGTTGTATCAAAAGCACAGAATAAACCACGACGCACGTTAAAACAACACAAGAGCTTTCAGTAAGCATTGCATCAACACTAATCTAGACCGCAAATGTTTTAAGTTTTTGTAACTCATTTTTTGTCACTGGTGGTTATTTTTTCTGTGCAAAGTGTTATTTGAACAAATGTATACTAAAATAATAATATATTGCCATTTCTTAACTAAAGGACCACTCATGAAACCTCAAAGAAGGTGACATTTAACCTAGGCATGTGGTTTGTGCACAGAGTGCAGTTACCAGCAAAACTTTGATCCCTAGACCTGACAGCAACCAGGTAATGACTATACCGATTTTCTGGAACATTCTATACCTCTGTTCTGTTGCCACCTCCTGCAATTTGTGTCCTTTGTTGAATCGTAGATTGCTTCAAGCCTGTGAAGAACAGCATCCACAACACTGTCATTTATTTTATTTAGTGTTGATTTACCTTGTTCACAAGTACTAAAGAGAAAAAGTGAAGACCCTTCACTTGAAATCTTCAAATTTGTATTCATAAACATTTTCAGCAGGACATAACTGCAACCACACAGTAAAATCGGGATGATATGGTTAACATAGATAATCTGGTCTCTCTAAATTAAACATAATTCTTAAGTGGATCCTCCACTGATGCTCACCCTGTTTTTTCCCCAGCCACTACATGAAGACACTGACAGCCATAAAAGCAAAAGCGCAACCTGCCGTGATGCTAGCCAGCACGATCCAGTTCTGTACAGTTCCTGATGAGGAATTAAAGGGTGGTGCTTTGGAGATGGAAGGGTGGTCTGAGGAAAGATTAGAACTGCAAGTCAACCTGACCAGTATTCAAATCTATGTCCAAAACCACAGGCTATGAACTGTGCTACCACAGAGCATTACTAATGCTTCACTAGCATCACTAAGGAATTACTAATATAATGTTTGTATTGAAAATTTATTTACTAATTTTAGCACTCTTCATACTTTTGCCCATACTGTAGACAGGTGTACCTTTTTACTAATGGAAATATTGAATTACAACTCTATTTGAAGTGATGGTTGTATGATGGCTTTTATGAAGCGCTGCCATTTCAGAAGAGTTGCTGTCTAATCAAATTTCTGTCATTTTTCTCTCCAAACTATACCAAAATGACGGAAATATTATGTACATGGCCACCTCCACAGATTAATGAAACTACATATTTGGTCTGTAGTAAATTTGTAAGGAGTTTTGATAATTTTGTAAAACAGTTTTTCAAATCAGGTCTTGATAGTGGCACACTGGCCAAGAACCACATAAAATGTGTTTTCCACAGACTGCAAAAGAGAAACAATAATCACATTTAGTTACAATTGTGGAAACATGACCAATTTCCCCAGAATATTCTTTTATTCTATTGTTAACATTAGAAAAAATGAAGCATTCAATAATAAGAGACATGCAACTACATCTAAAACAACTAGGACATTATCAGTATACTGAAGTAATTTGGTAATATAAAAAAGTATTACGTTTGATTTTGCATTTCTTGTAAGGCTGCAGACAGAACACAGACGCTCGCAGAGGTAGGAGGATGGGGTTTGTTTAATGAGCACGGGGCGTTCCAAAGTCGTCGTCAAAAACCAGGAATCGATCAATAAAGGTAGAAGTACAAACAGACAAACCAGGTCGTGTACCAGAGAGACTGCTCAGTATGCACAGGCTGGACATGGGCAATACTTCACAATGCTCCTTCAGTCTTGCCGGGTATTTATAGGTGTTATAGAGAAACAGGTGCTGGTCAATCAGAGACGGCAGGAGCTGAATCAGGGGGCGTGACATTTCTACACTAAAATGTTACTTTTCAGTGTAGAGCATTGTATTCTATGGCTATTTTATAGGAGCAAAACTTTTCTGAAGAATTTATGTAAGTCCATGGAACAGCTTTCGTGGGAATTTTACAGGAGATGCGGGGAGTGATTTGTAACTAAATGTAATTTTACAAAAGGACAGAGGCTTCAAAATTTACCTAAGGGAGACTAGTTTGGAGGTTATACCATTAGCCAAGCTTAAGTCTATTAGTTTGGATTTTAAAAAAACAGTAGTTAATTAATTTAGTTAAGTAACCCTTTTTTTCTTGTACATGACCAGACTAAAATGATTTAGCAGTTTGTTTTCCAAAAGTAGAAAGATATACGTTCCAGTTTATACAATCATGCTGCTATTATTAGTCATATCATTTAAATGCCAAATTGAGGCTAGAGATGGAAATGTTTGTAACTATGTAATGTTACTAAATCAAAGTGAGTATGAAGTAATATCAATCCCTATAAAGTAGTTCACTGAAAATTTTGCTATAAACATTAATTTCTTACATATCACAGTGCAAATTTTTTAAAATTTTTTCTGAATGTGTGGCCAATATAAAAATGTGTGCTATTGTAAATTAAACAGGACTGCAGTAAATATGCAAAATTAAAATAACGTTCTAATCTGCAAACGTGAGCCTGATGGTAAAATTTCCAAATTGGTTAACATCTTTACTATATATTTTATCTCTCCCTTCTGCCTTTGTAAACTGTGTAGAACAATAATAAAGTCCCAGGTCAGATTCTGTGATGTTCTCAATCTGCAAATGAAATGAGTGTGAGGAATCATTCCAAACAAAACTGTATCGAGGAACAGGATTCCGCATAATTTGATAATTGGATATTTCCCACGGTGGCTGATTCTCATGTGAACGTTATCGGTACCAGGTGGTGTGAAACTCACTTTTTTGACATCACAGTGCAGAGTGACATTGTCCCCAGGCTGGACAATCCTCACTACAGCCTCCTCAAACCTCCTCTCCTGAAGGGAGCAGCCAACACCTGTGGAACCAACACACTGCAAAGTGAGTTACAGACAGGAGACCAGTGGTCAAACACCACAGGCAGGAATAAGACTGGTCACCACCACAGAAAATTATTGTAAAGTATGACTTTACTATTTAACAGTACAGTATTAATCCCCAATGTGCTGAGTCAATTTTATGATGATGATGTGTATTATTATTATTATTATTATTATTATTAAGAAGAAGAAGAAGAATGCCTTCTGTGTTACCAAAATAAACCAGATAATGGTCTGCTTGTTATCCAAAGTAGTTTTCATGATAGTCAATTTCTATCTTTTACTCACAAATCAAGGTGATCAGAGAGATCCACAGCTTGTTCATGTTCATCTCCATTGAGAAGTTTCATGTTTGTATGGTTTCTTTTATGCTGGGTGGACTTTACATTTAAACTTCAATGGAACAGCGATTGGTGCAAGCTGACTGAAATTGTGGACTGTCAAATCTTAGCAACTTCCCCATTGAAGGGTCAGTGTAAGACAAGAGATACTGAGCAAGTGATACAACACTTTTGACATAAAAGCCTTATGGTTACTGGCATAAAAGTAGGTAAATAAAGGATTTTTAAGTATTTTCAAATCTATATTTTATTTTTGATAATTTACAATGCAGTTCTTTCACTCTGATAAAAAAGAGAACATGAACATCTACTAGTTGCAGTGGAAACTTTCTTCTCTGCTTAACAAATTTCAACTTTGGTCTTTGTTTACACTGAATTCACCTCCTGCATGTGTATGAGAATGTAGCTCTGCAGATGACAATTTCAGTTTCCAATTTAGTTTATTTTGACCTTTATTTTAGTTCCAGAACCTAAAGAGTTTATAGTAATTTACATTTAAAAATGTGTTTCTGGATAAACTTTCAGCATTTCATTTGACTGTAAGCATTAGTTTAAATATCTGATAATTAATGCTTTAGATAATGAATCCATGTTGAATTAATATAGGAGGTGAGCTGGAAGAATATTGTGTGAGTTTATCTCATAAAATATCCACCAAAAGCTTGGTTGCTGCCACTGACCCACAGGAAAGCTACACAACTAGTAAGTTACAGTATATAATGTAGAGTGTAGAAGGATTGAAGTGGACTGCAACAGTATGGTGAATAAGGGGATATATTTGTTGCTTGTCAGAAGTCAGTAGGTTAGTTAAAACAGCTTCTTGATACCTGAATGTTGAAGGTTTAAAAACAAAGAATGGTACTTCTTTTGTACCTTCAATTTCAAATTCATCCATCCATAATCACAGTTTCTATGATGAGTCAGCGAGAGAAGAACTTGCAAAAATCTGCTTTGATTCACAGAGTTATATATAAGGAAAGATACCATAAAACCATATATAATCTGTCACACCATTGAGCCATTCCTTACTGAAGCATTCCGCCGACTTGCTCCTGTTCACAATCAGCACAGCAGATACAAGGAGATCCAACGTGGAACACGAATGCAGTCTCAGCTGCTTCCTCATTCTGTGCATAGCACAACAAACTGTTCTTAGCATGTCCTGTGTTCGAGCGCTTTTTTGTTTTGTGTTTGGATCCAGTTTAACTTTGGGCTCTATGTTTATTGTGGCTATCTCCACAAATCTCAGTACCTCACACCATTTGTTATTAGTATCAAATAAACTTCACAACATAACAATCAAAGTGTTACCTGACATATATTTTACTTTATATATCATAAGTACATGTTGATTTTAATATTCCTCTTGGTCAGTGTTGTGCAGACATCATTATTCTGTTGCTGCCTTCTTACTGGTAGCATTTTCTCCACTTGCTGTCTTCAGCTCCTGGGTGATCTGGTGTCTCATATGTCTTCTCAGTCCCCTTTCTGACACCATTGCAATGATGTCCACATCCTCTTAAAGAAGGAAAACATCCTGAACTATTAAAATGTAAATACAAGCTATGGAAATCTTCACCCTACCCTTAGGGATGCCTTTGAGTACTGTGGGATGCTATATTGTTTTTAATGCTCATGTCTCTATCATTTATATAGAAATGCGCTTTCATTTTTATATAATGTTTTTGTTCAGCTAAGACAAAATGTGTTTTACTATTTGGCTTCATGCCAGTAATGGAGCAAAAATAGCAGTCATCTTTAACTGACTTGTGTCTGCCGCTGTATGACTGTACAGGTCTGTTCAGATTCTGTATTGGTGAGCGAACACAATCCAAAGAGGTGTAAAAAGATGCAAATCAATAACACATCACAATAACCTGGTGTCCTGTTACATTTAATGACAAATGCCTTAAAATTGTACACATTTTTAAATGCACAGGATTGCCTTTGGTTCACATGTATGTCAGTTGCCACCATAACATGATAAATGGTTAAACATTGAGAGTGAGCTAGAATCATCTTTAAATTAAAGATATCTATTCTTAAAATGTAGCTAAATTGTGTTCAGCAGGTTTACCTCACACAAAGCAACCTCTGGTGTCAGATATGAGATTTCTAACTGACACTTAGAAAAATAGTTGTTTAAAACGCAGGTGTGGTGCAATACAAGGAATCTAAAGAGAATTGACCCAAACAGAAAGAAACCAAGTCTTGGTTATACATTTTCTTTGTATTTCACCATTATCATTAATGTAGCGCAATAACAAAGCCTTTGGTCTTGGGCCAAGCAAAGCCAACAAAACCAAAAAGCCAAAGAAAAACCCTGTCCTTTCTGTGTTCAATTAACTATCCTAACAAAAATTAAGTAAAGATACAGTACTGTGCAAAAATCTTAGGCACCTCTGGGAAAAATGCTATAAAGTGAGGATGGAAAATAATGCCACGAATGCTTATCAATCAATAAACCTTCTAAAGAGTGCAGTAGACAAAAAAAACCTCAAGCAAATCAATATTTGGTGTGACCACCTTTTGCCTTTAAAACAGCATCAGTTCTCTTATGCAAACTTGCATGCAGTTTAAGGTAGAGGTTGGTAGGTTCTTCCAAACATTTTGAGGAACTGACCACAGTTCTTCTGCAGGCTTTGACTGTCTCTGCATGTACTCCCAGACTGACTTGATCAGGGCTCTGCGGGGACCATATCATCTGTTGCAGGATTCTTTCTTTTTGCTGAAGATAGTTCTGTATGTTGAGGTCATTCTCAGGCTGCAGAATGAACCGGTACCAAGCAGAAACCTCCCTGATGGTAGATAAGAATCTACCTGTACTTCTCAACAGACATTCAAGTTGCATGCCTAATACTTTTGCACAGTACTGTACACCACTCTACCCAGACTCGCCAACTACATCCAAAACCAGGAGGGCAAAAAAAGGTTCAAGAAAAATGGCCATCATCCCCTTCTGGCAATTATTATTTATGAACTAATAAATAAGTGTTCGTAAGAGCAACAAGTAGGAAAGACAATTTACAGTGGTCGAACACCACTTCTGCTAGCAGTCAATTCATTCATCCATCCATCCATCCATCCATCCACCCACCCATTCATTTATTCATTCATTCATTCGTTTGTTCGTTTGTTCATTTTCAAGTTTCCTCATTCCTTAAATGCATCTTCATACTTGGCTGGCCAGTGGCATTCTACTTCCAACTGGACACCAGAGTTGTACATGAAGACCACAAATTATGAAAAATGTACTTTATTTTTTCTAAAGGCTATGACTTTTTGTTGAATTTTTGTATCCTCATACTGTAATACTTTAATTCCATCACAAGCAACAACTGTAGACTTCATAGTATAGAAGCTGCTATTAAGAGACCTTTTCAGACCATGTGGGCCTTTTGCAGTCCACTGTGATGTAATTCAGCTGTGCAGCTTCAGTCTTTTGATGCAGAAAATCTTCTACATATCCTGATCCTAGATCAGTTTTTATTGATTTTTTTTGACAATTCATTTTACTGTATGTTATTGTTCTGTCAATCTAATATTCCATAAAAAAGACATATTTATGATTATGACATTGTACTCTAAAACTTTCTAGAAGAGAAGTGTTCATAGGCAACATAGAGATAATGTTTCTGTATTTGGGTTTTTGGAAAACCGTAACTCTTGTCTGTTTCCACTTCTTTTTTTGATTCTTCTGATGAATTGCAAAATACTTTTACCCTGCAAAGAAAAACAGCCTAAAATTTCAGATCAAATATATAATTGTTGTCTAATTTATTAGATTCTCCTCTTTATGCGTTTACCCCCTTACACAACAGGATATTCTCAGTGAATTAATTTGTGTCTTGGCCACGGCTGATAAAGAATGTTTGATGAGTATCTTTCAGAGTTAAATATGGATGGTCGCCACAGCTGAGGTAAAACAGCACTCACAAATAACAGCCCAGTAGTTAGGAACTACTAGAATTTCTCTATCATCAGAAAAGTTAGCTCTGTGAATTCACCAGAGGTCGCTATTGGGAAGTGACCTTGACCTTTTCTCCAGTTCTCTTGAGGACATCTTCAGGCTAATGTACAAAGCTGACCAATTCCCCCCAGCTGTTTTCTGGTAAAGAACAGCCACAAGGTCTTTGTCAGAAGAAGTAATTTGCAATCCAAAAGGAGAGAAGGAAATAAAAAAAATTCAAAATAGGCCCAAAACAAAGATATCTGTGCTTCTGAAAGTTATTTAGCACTGCTCCATCCACTGCGTTTCTGTTAAAAATTATGATGGTGCTAACATAGCGTGAGGCAGAAGTTGAGAGTTACAGTCAAAAAAATTATAAAGGTCAAACAACTTGACTGTTTAGCTGGTTTAAGGCTGCCAATCAGGGTTATGGTTAGGGTTCAAGGGGGGGATTTCATTGAGTATTTATCATGAAGATAGGATTAAAGTGATGTGAAATGTCAGAGTTCTGGTGAGACCTCAGGGCTGTTCATCTAGGCTGGAGCTGCAACTAGGGTTGTGGCTAGGGCTAGGATTATGGAAACTGTGAGGCTTCTGAAAGGAATGTAAGTAAAAATTTGTAATGCAGGTCTGATTAGCCTGAGGCAAAAAGTTAAACTGAGATAAATCCAGTAAAATGATTGCAAACATTTGTATTAAACCATAAATGCCAAAATATCAACATTTTAAGTCAAGATGTATGTTATTTTTGTCACATGCAATGCACTTATTTTATGAACAAATAGCAATGATTCATTTTACAAATTATTGAGAGTGACTATTAATAAATTTTGCCAGTAGATGTTGTGCACGATTCTAATAAATGTATCCATAGGATACATTTCAATACTAATAGAAATTGAAGAGAGCAGATTTAAAAACATATCAACATAGATTGCCTTGCTCTGGCAAAACATTTCGTTCAGAGGAAAGAGACATGGAGGTCATGAAACATATGACTTCAGTCAACCTTTGAAAACAGTGACTACAAGCTTGCTGCTTGCGAATATAGACAGACAGCAGGTAAGAGGTCATAGCAGCACTGCCTGTAAGGCCCTCTGAAACGCTCGAACACACAGGTAATGAGCAAACTGACCATGCCTCAACGTGTGGATGTGGTAAAGAGGATGTTGTTGTGGGTTTCTTTAAAGTGGGCCTGCTGTCTGTACAGCTTGAACGACCAAATCTTGTTTTATTCAGGACTGCAAATGTTAGGCAATGTTATTTCAAAATGTGTAACTAGAATTATACTTGAAGGTCTTTGAAAAAGGTCTCTAAAATCCAGAGTTGAAAGTAAGGTTTGCAGAGGAGTGTAAGATCTACTGTAATATCTAGCAAACACAACTGCACTGTAAGGAATATCACTATTAAATTGTCTGTGGTGAGACAGATACTATATAAATGTGTTCACTTTGCTTGAACCCATGTTCTTTTGATCAGGGAAACATTAAAACCTTCATAAGTCCAAGACAGTTCGCCACCTCTTCCTTAGCTGATCTGAAGGACTGAGACTGGTGGATCGTGACTGAGACGACTGAGAGACTGAACGTGACAGAAAGTGGATCGTGCATGGAATGGAAGACTTATTCTTTTGTTTGTTTTTATATGCTTTCTTTATATACTGTTTTATACCATTTCTCTCTGTTTCATGCTGTAGATCTTATCATCTTTAAACAAGTTTCTTAATTATTTGCGAAGTCCTATTCTTTCTATGTCGGCAGTAGTGAGTCCTGAGAAGAGAGGTGTAGCCAAGGATGTCTAGTTAGGAATTGTTAAAGGTCTTGTTTATACTCTGTCACTGTCTTTCTCCTTTTTGTTTTTTTTTTTTTTATCACACTGTGTGATGTGTTCTAGTTCAAGTTCTTGCTGACAATATGAGACACTATGACTGGGATTACATGTATTTTACAGTAAAACTGAGTTTCCAGTTAAATGCACCGCAACAATCTGTCTGTTTAATATTGTACTATTCTAATAAGGACTGCCCCAGCCAGTACGCAAAGACACAAGAGGGATGGAAACACCAATTCTGTGAAGTCCCCTGCTATAGTCTGTGTTTGTATGTGCATGCGTGTGTGATATAGAGCTAAAGTACATGTTGTTCAACAACCAGCGTATTGCCATAGTGATATCACCATGGTGATGTCAACACTGAGATTCTGAAAGATTTGTGCTGTAGCGGGGCTAGAATTTTTTTTTGGCAGAAAATAAATCAAATATTTTGTATCAGGGTTATGTTTAACTCAATGATGTGGAAAAGCAGAAACCATTACTTACTAAATTTTTAAGCACATTATATTTTCATACACAAAAGTAATGCATTATTGTATGGTTATTCAAAAAGTCAACAAGCACACTGGTTGGAATTTGGTCATGATTTAAACAGCTTATGTTAAACCATCGATCTAGTAATGTCTATCTTATAAAATGTTAAGAATGGTGTCCACATACCTCCCACTCTGCTTAAATAATCTTTTTATCCACCACTGCTACCCAGGCCCTTCAGCTCAGATCAAAGTGCAATAATGTGACCTGACAGCAGTTCCCAAAGTTTGCAGAAGAGGCGCCATCATAGTTCAGTGAGTCATCCTGCTACTTTTGGAATTTTGGGAAGGTTTGAATCCAGCTGAGTCTGTGTAGAGTTAGCATGTTGCCATATAGCAATAAAGTGAAGTGGAAACTCTGAACTGCTCGTGGTGTTAGTGTGTGTATGCAGCTACTGCATGCGGTGAACATCCCATCTCAACCAAAGTTGCGAATAAATTTTGTCACANTGGGAAGGTTTGAATCCAGCTGAGTCTGTGTAGAGTTAGCATGTTGCCATATAGCAATAAAGTGAAGTGGAAACTCTGAACTGCTCGTGGTGTTAGTGTGTGTATGCAGCTACTGCATGCGGTGAACATCCCATCTCAACACATGTACATTTACANTGGGAAGGTTTGAATCCAGCTGAGTCTGTGTAGAGTTAGCATGTTGCCATATAGCAATAAAGTGAAGTGGAAACTCTGAACTGCTCGTGGTGTTAGTGTGTGTATGCAGCTACTGCATGCGGTGAACATCCCATCTCAACCAAAGTTGCGAATAAATTTTGTCACATGTAAAAATGTCTAAAATGATTTTGTATGTTTAAAGTTTTTGAAAAAAATAATAATAATCAGAATTTGAGGAGATGGTGTATAAAGTTGAACTTAAATGTGATACCTTCCAGTATGTGGACACTTTTGCAAGGTAGTATCCACTGTAATTACTAAAAGTAATTTTGGACAATATTGTTAACCAAGTAGCAAATGTATAACATTTAAGGACATAATTAATAGCTCCCTGTAGATAAACTATATAACTCTTGTATTACATTCTTGTCTTAGAGGTCTCATTTAAAGTCTCTGTGCACTGAGCATCTGCAGTATAGTTATGATTTGCTAACCTGTTCATTGCATTTTGCCTACTGCATGAGCACAAGACCTAGAGCTGTGAAGGAAAAAACAGTGTTTAGACTTTTTGCTTTTCATTCTGATCTGCTTTTGATTCTGGCTTAGCCTGTCTCGCCTCTCTGCACAGTTATTCTCTTTATCAACTCACAATTCACACCATTTGTCCTATTTTGTGTCATCATTCACTAAGCCCATCTCCCATCATGTCACACCTTCACTGTCTTTCTCCAGCTTCAGTCACAGTATTTAAATTTTATCATGGATTAATGCAAAAGGTTATTGAGAGGAAGAAATTGCAGATTACAAATAAAGATACATATTTCCATTGTTTGTTCTTTGTTTTATATACTGTTTTATATACAGTTTTAGTGGAAGAATATGACTTATTAGAGATTCTATGGTTAATGATAAATATGCTGAATATAGTGACATGGTAAATGTCTAAAGCTGAACAACAGAACGGTTAATAATATAGTAAAAGACTTACTAATACTGTACATCCCTGCTAAGCTCAACTCTTTGTGTTTATGATGCTCTCACTGTTGTTTTTGATCATGCTGGTTTAGCAGCAGTGTCTTTCAGTCATGTTTGTGATGTCTAAAAGAAAAGAGACCGGATGTGTTCGGTCAGCTATAAACCTCACAAAGATGATATAGTTTAGGGGGTTTGAATAACAACATCAGAAGGTGGGGTGAGGATCACAGACCACAACTGTTTGCTTCTCTGTGGACTGCAGTCAACACCCCTGAGCACAGCTGAGGGGAAAAACCTCAGGTCACTGCCTCTGCCAGCAGTTTCAGAAATGAAAATTAAACACATCAGAACAAACATATACAATGACAAAGTTAAATAACAATTCGATTTCACAGAACATGCAAACTTCCCAATGCAATGTTAATAAAAATATCATTGAAAACATTTCACTGTGCCATTTAGTAATCCACAAATTTAATTCAAAATCAAGGATCAAGGTTCACTTTATTATTGTATTGCACTTACACACATGTACAAGTGAAAATGAAATGTAGTTTCTCCAGGATTATGGTGCACAATACAGAAATAGACTAAAAACACCCAGATAGCAAGATAAAAATAATAAATGGTTGGTAGTTAAATAGATAGACATGTAGATGATAAATAAGAAAAATGAATTAGCAGGTAAGAAAACAAACAAATAGGTAAGAAAAATCAGTGCAAACAGTCAGTCAGTTGTGATGGTGGAGATGCTACTGTAGGAGATGGTCAGTGGTGGTGGTAGTTATTTAATGTGCGAATATAACAGAATTGAAAATGGCATTAAAACTGTTTTGAATTTTTTTTATGATGTGTACCAATAAGTTAAAAGTGTAGCTGTTTGCCACCATAACAGTTAACTTGCCTCACAGCTGGTTTGGCCCTGTTACACAAAAACACAGTCAAGTGAAATGGATTTCTCCAAACATTTAGAAAATGGTTACTATATTCTTCCTTTTTTGGCTTTTATAATAGCGCGCGCATCAATAATTCAGTTGCCGACTATTTTGTGTGTAGAGGTGCTTGCTTTTTTCCACTGACATGGTTACTCATATGGCTAACTTGTTTTATAGCCTCTCTTCACAGCTCTGGCAGGCACTACTTCATGAGACACAATGGTGTACCTCAGCTAAGGTAGATGTTAAATTTTAATTTATTTTTTTTGTATGTATTTTTGACTGAAACAAAAATAAATGCAGGTATGTATTTCCTTTCTCAGTTCAACCAAACTAAAGAAGGCCAGAGACATATTCATAACTTTATAAATGTGCTACAAAGTTTACAGCAAAACTAATAACAATAAACACCAAACATGAGATCACTTAAATTGTTAATTCTTAAGGCAGTATCTACATACAAAGTAAGGTATTTAGTATTTAATCACAAAGAATGTATCATTCAGTCTTGAATGACTATAAATATAGATGGATATAGAAATGTCCTCATAAGATCTTTTCAGGAGTTGTACTTGAAAATGGTCAAAGGGATATGGGAACACACTATAAGAAAATGAGGATCTTTTTAATAGAAAGCACTCAAATAAGAGTGAGAAGGTGACATTACTTAAAAATGATAAATTTGTGTCATGAAACTCATTGTTAAGTCACAGAAGAAGGTCCTGTTTTTGGACTTGTCATTTGCTTGAGATCCATTTTAGTTAAATATGAACAAAAATATAAGTAGCCTTGGAAGAAGAGTTAAGCTAGGTAACAATATCAAAGAGTGTCTGTTTTTGTTTGCTTTTGTGCTTTAGTTACTCATGGTACAGTCAGTAAGGTCTAACATTGGCCATCTTGTGACACAGCTGAGCTCATATTACTGAAAAGTTGCAACCACAGCAGCATAGACAGCACAAATTTTGCATACATTCCTCTACACCAGCGGAATCTGCTGCTTACAAATATCATAACAGTTCAGCTGAGAGGCGTTGAGATGATGAAAATGTTTGAAGGCCTCTCAGTGTTATTTCAGTCTTCAATCTCCATTCCACTAGAGGATTTCTGGAACATTCTTTGTTACAAAACTGTCCAGACCATTAATATTTGAAGGTTCATTTTTAACCAAGTTGTAGGTGTTTGACCTTAACTTGAAAGCAAAAGTTGGAGGGTCCAAAGGCAGCAGTTTATTTTACAGCAAACAAGTGGAAATTTAAGCAACATGTAAAATAAATAAGAAACTGAATAAAGAAATTTATAGCATTAAAACTCTTAGATTAGTAAGTATGATGCTCATAGGAAAAACAGCTGAGTTCTCTCTGAAGCAAGACTCTGCTCAGAGTGATTCCAGACTCTTCTCTTTTAAAGTCTCTTTAGACTACCAGTTAGATTACAGATGTGAATGGAAAACTGACACATAGCCTTAAATTTTTCTCTATAGTTCATGATACATTAAAATACTGTGAGGCATCTATGAAAAGTGCCAGTGAAACATCCCTGGAGCACTCCTCCACCTCTATGCCTGACAGTCCGATGGTGCGCAGATCTCATGAAACAACTTTAATGCATTGAGCCAAAATTGAGCTCAGTATCACTTGTGTTTCAGAAATGTTGTGAAAAATTTTCCAAACTTAAGCTGTGCTATAGTGTTCTTTAAGGAAGGGGTTTTTTTCTGGTGGCTGTTCCATGTCAGCCACACTTTTTTAGTGTTTTCTTAATGGTGGAGTCGAGAACTCTGACACCACGTTGACAGGGGCCCATGGATAACTGTAAATAATATGTTTTTAAAACATCATACAATCTGATCTTGGGACAATTTTAGCAGGATTCCCACACTCAGAGTGACCGGTAACTGTCTTGAATGTGGTTTGTTTGTCAATCATTTTTTCAATGTGGAATAATGGACCGTATTATTTGGACTTGAGTAGCAGCATTTTGCTCTAACCATCTTCATCATTCCTGTTGAAGCAGTGAAGATTCACAAATGGCTTCTTTTGTCTGTCAGTCCATTGTCATAAATAGCTCTGTCCTGATCAGGATCACAGCAGTTTAGAGCCTAACCCACAATCACTGGGCGCTCGGCTATGAAACTGTTCTTGGATAGGGTTACTTCCATCCCAAGGTTGGCCACTTACTCACACACACACACACATACACACACACACACACACACACACACACACACACATACACACACACCATGGGCAATTTAGAGTGACCAGTTATGAGAAAACATGTCTCTGCACTGTGGGAAGAAAGCGGAGCACAAAAAAGGAAACCTATGCAGACACTGCAAGAACATTCAAGCTCTACACAGACCGAGCTGAATTTGACTGCAGGCAATGTGAGGCGGAAGCATCACTTGCTAAGCCAAAAATGCATCACATACTATGCGACATGCGTTAGCATTTCTTAAAATATTGTCACTTGTTCTGTTTAATGGTTGTCTTTCTGTATGAGTGGTTTTTTAGTTAGCATATTGTAGTTTAGTGTAACTGCATATGAGTGTATATAAATCTCATTATTAATGAATATATTGACTTGTTTTATTAAATATGTATATATTTATGAATTGCCTTGTTATGTACCAATGTTGCCACAAGGTTTTTAAGGGGTTGTGAAGTAAAATCACCACTAATTGTAGGTCAAGATGCATTGAAACACCTTGGGAACAGACTAGAGGACCACCAATTTTCTGCCATGGAGTTGCCAGGTAAGTTTTCTTTAAAATTTTAAAGGAAATTTATTTTCAGCCTTAGTAAATAAAGTATGGTTTTAACTGGATTTATTTGTGCATAACAGCTCTATACTACGTGTGATGCCTTAAACTGATAAAATTCAGCATCATCAAAGACACAGTCGATACAGTGGAGCAAACTGACCCTGACTGTTTTTAGGTAACGGATGTGGTGAAAAGGATGTCGTTGTGGCTTTCCTTAGAGCTGACCCTGTTTTCTGTGCATCTGCAACCATTTGCTTTTGAAGCACTTGGAAACTTAATACTAAAAAAAATTGTGTGAGCTAAGTGTGTGCAATTACAAAGGAGGACCTTAACTGGATTTAAGTCCCCCTGGTGTCTTAATGGAACTGAGAGATGAAGACTGAATGATAAGGAAACTGGCTTTTGCACTTTACGTGTATTTAATGTTTGATAATAATTAAGTTCAGACCACAACATAACATTTTAAATTTTATTTTTGTCATAAATACTTATATTGCATATTTTCTTTATAAAATGCACTGGAAGGGCTGTTAATCAAAAATCACAGTTACACACATTCTTTACTCTTATTACATCATCATATATGATAATAGTTTTTGATTTATGATATTTATATTCATTTGTCTTCCACTGAAGTGTACTAAGACTTTTGACTGTATACCATCCATCCACCAATCCATCTATTTTTATTAATTGCTTATCCTGCGTGGAGTGCTGGTGGTCCAGAGACTGTCCCACAAGCAAAGGGTGGTAAACTAGGAAACTGCTTCTGGATGGGACACCTGTCCATGAAAGGGTTATATACTGTATTATATAAATATCTAGTTCAATGTAAGCTCAAAGTGAAATCTTACTCCTTAGCCAACATCCTGATGGACTGGAAGAGTTACATCCCCACAAAGACATTTAATCTGAAGGTGTTTTTTCACAGTGCTGGTGTGGATTAAGGATAACTGCTTATCTCTGCTAATCTTCTAAAACTGTTGTTGTCCTTTTTCAGATACACATTATGTCTTCCTGGAGTTTTGTAGTAATACATATTCCTGAAAGCTTCAGTGTATTTCAGAGTAGGTGACAACTTCATCACTGTGACCAGTCATTGTCTTGCACCGTCTGTGTTCCTTACGGTATTGCAGAGTGATATAATTCAGATGTTCAGCTTCCCCCTGGTGACATACAATATCCGTATACTATATCTGTTTATGTACACATATATCTGATAAGGGTCACAGTGGTCATAATTGCCCATCGTAATAAAGTATAAATATGCAAACGTTACAATACATTTTGACTTTGTTATCATTCTATTTTAGTAATACCTCATTAAGAAAGGCTGTTGCCTTTATTGTATAAACAGCACAACGATCCCTGGAAATCTGATCCTAACAAGGCAGCAATAAAATGGGTAGCTAAGTAACATGATATTTTGTTGCCTGCAATTTGAGATATGAGATACAGTACTGTGCAAAAGTCTTAGGCACCTGTGGGAAAATTGCTACGAAGTGAGGATGG
Source organism: Arapaima gigas (assembly GCA_900497675.1). Taxonomy (NCBI): domain Eukaryota; kingdom Metazoa; phylum Chordata; class Actinopteri; order Osteoglossiformes; family Osteoglossidae; genus Arapaima; species Arapaima gigas. The sequence continues at coordinate 161,781 of UFQX01000237.1, read as the reverse complement.
TTCCAAAAATAATGCCACAAATACTTATCGATCAATAAACTTTCTAAAGAGTGCAGTAGACAAAAAAAACCTCAAGCAAATCAATATTTGGTGTGACCACCTTTTGCCTTTAAAACAGCATCAGTTCTCTTACGCAAACTTGCATGCAGTTTAAGGTATAGGTTGGTAGGTTCTTCCAAACATTTTGAGGAATTGGCCACAGTTCTTCTGCAGACTTTGACTGTCTCTGCATGTACTCCCAGACTGACTTGATCATGTTGAGATCAGGGCTCTGCGGGGACCATATCATCTGTTGCAGGATTCTTTCTTTTTGCTGAAGATAGTTCTGTATGTTGAGGTCATTCTCAGGCTGCAGAATGAACTGGTACCAAGCAGAAACCTCCCTGATGGTAGATAAGAATCTACCTGTACTTCTCAACAGACATTGAAGTTGCTTGCCTAAGACTTTTACACAGTACTGTATGTTCATAGAAAGCACAGATATGTGTGTGTGTGTGTGTGTGTGTGTGTGTGTGTGTGTGTGTGTGTGTCTGGAACACTGCCTACCTGCTCTCTGTTTCCATGTGGTATAGTTCTCGTGTTTCTTTCTTTAACTTTAAATTGCTTGAGCCCTGCGGAGTGTGCAGCAACCACAAAGGTCAGGGTCAGGGGTGATGTAAATCTGTGTTCATTCCTTCATTAGAACCCTCAGAGTAAGTCAAGGATATGTAGCGAGGAAATTAAAATGTCTTCATTCCCTAGGAGTTCAACATTTACTTTCTCTATACTCATTGAAACTGTATCTCACCTTTTGTTTTCCCCAGCCAGTATGTGAAGACACAGAGGGGAATGGAGAGCAGAACACAAGCTGCAGGAACTCCGGCCATCAGGATCCAGTTCTGTACAGTCGCTGGTAGGCAATCATTGGGTTTTGCTGTAGAGCTCAGGGAGTCAACTTGGGGAAGGGACAGGGAGAGCAAATAAACTTGTGTATCTCACACTTATGTGTATATGGATAGATGTACAGTGTTGGCCAAAACTTTCAGCGTACATTTTCACAAGGTATTTGGTTAACAAGTTTCAGGAGAAAGTCATCTGATATCTTCCCACCATTTCTACAACAATTACAACGGCTGTAGGACACTTTAGGATTACTTGGACTCTTCTGTCCATATGTCTCATACATTGCCCAGGTCTACTTAGATATTTGACTGTATTTGTATATAATTCTGAAATTCGCAGTAGTGAATATGGTTTTGTTAAGCATTGATACTATTCAACTTTGCTGCATACAAAAACACAAGAGACGTGATTATTGACAGATGCTACCCTTACCCAACAACAACTAAAATCAAATGACTTAGATAGTTACAAAAACAGAAGGATCCTGTGTGGCGAAGTTGATAGAAGGTAATGACTGCTACAACTGAGTGATCTTTATAAATATCTACAGTGGCTGATGAGGTCTGTCATGGCCTCTTGGTGCTCCTCTAGGAACTATAGGACACACTATCCATACTTGTAGCCTTTCCAGTCAAAGAAAGATCTGATGTGGGCACAGGCTTGGAACAATGCCTGAAATGTCTTATGAATACTCCTGCTCAGCTTTGGGGAAGTTCACATAAACTCTTACATATATTTTTTTCTGTTTCAACTCACCTGTTTTCCTCACTATAATGTTCCTAAAGCTTCACTCCTCCCTGCGTAAATAAGCTTTTGCACTTGGACCCACCTATTCTTGTGTATACTTGTTTTTGTTTTAAGTATGTTTACTGACATCTACAGGACCATATTTTATTCATAAAAACTATTTAATTCTATAAACAAGTTTTTAACAAAAATAACAATTATGTTAGTACATAATTTGTTTAAAAATGGAGTAGACTAATTTACTCATTTATTTATGTGGTCTAGTAAGCACAGTCATGCAATATACATTGTTTACATAATGTGTTCTTTAGCTTGATTATTTTGTACTTGCGCCCAAAAATATTACACTTATTTCTCAGTTGAATAAATATAGTTTTTGTAACTGTAGATACACAGTACCAGTTAAAAGTTTGCTGAAAATTAGTTTTAGGTTAACAAGTCATTCAGTTAAGAAGTTTGAGTAGCAAATGATCCAACATTTCTTCATACGTATTCAGCAGTAATTCCCAGAGTTGTAGGGCAGTCGTAGGTTTTTCTGCTTTTATTTTTCTTTCCATCTTGTTCTACACCAAGGTTGCCCACAAATACTTGCACATGAATGGTTCTGTATAAGCATTTCAAATAAGGATAAAACCCAAGAATAAAAGTTTGTTAAATATAGATGCTGTAACAATAACTCATAGTTATTTTACTAATAATTATGTTATATTCTGTTGTTTCCTTGTGATGGACTTGCATCCTTACCAGAGTGTACCTTGACTAGTCTAGTACCCGGTATTTCCACAATAGGCTCCAGACCCTAAGAATTCTGAATTGGACAAATGGTTAACAATGGTTTGCGAGTGAGACTAGAGTCTTCATTCACTGACACTTCATAAATTCTTGCATTCATCTTCATTATTTCATTTAAAGAAATATATGTTCCATAAATGTACAAAATATCTTATGCATTGTTTATTTTGTGTTTTTTTTACTGCCTACTTTATTGCGTGTTAACTGACCAGTAATTGACTACTTTCATGTATCACCATTCTTTTAAGTCATAAACACTTATTCTCGATTATCTAAAGCAAGAATGCCATAAATATGCAAAAATAAGAGTGACTGTAACCATTATCTTTACTTACAAAAAGTGTAGAACCATTTCCCAATTTTCAGGCATTCACTCACTATGAAATATTTTCGAAATATAACATTTTATATCTTGTATTTACCTTTGCGAAATTTATCAAACCATAATAAAATTCTAGGTCAGATTTTGTAATGTTCTCTACCCATAAAATGAGATGTAAATCACCAAGTTCCAGATGGAAACACGTATAACCAAGCAATGATATCACCACTAAATCAGTGTCAATTATATCAATTAACCTAATTAACCTAATTTTACTATAAGCATGTAGTTGTTTATCAGTGGGTGCAAATGTAAAATGTTTATAGTATTTTGTGTATGTGTGCTCAAGGGTAAAATGTGCCTAAAGTAAAAAAAGCAAAGTAAATAAAGTAAATATGAAAGATTGTAGCAATGCAGTTACCTGGAAACTGAAGCCTCGTAGTAACGTTTCCAAAGTTGTATATATCTTCACTGTATACAAATTTGTTTCTTGTTTCTATCTTTGTAAACTGTGCAGAACAATAATAAAGTCCCAGGTCAGATTCTGTGATGTTCTCAATCCACAAACCAAATGAGTGTGAGGAATCATTCCAAACAAAACTGTATCGAGGAACAGGATTCCGCATAATTTCTTGACTGGATATTTCCCGCGGTGGCTGATTCTCATGTGAACATTGTCGGTACCAGATGGTGCGAAGCTCATTTTTGACATCACAGTGCAGAGTGACATTGTCCCCAGGCTGGATGGTCCTCACTACAGCCTCCTCAAACCTCCTCTCCTGAAGGGAGCAGCCAACACCTGTGGAACCAACACACCGCAAGGTCAGATATCACAGGCAAGGAAAACACTGATCACCAGCACAGAAACATTACTGTAAAAGAGCTTCAATTAAGAGTAATGAAATATTATAAGACAGCAATATCAGATAATTACTGTTGTAATTGTTTTTATTTAAAAAAAAAAAAAACTTTTGGCAAGTTAATATTTATGCAACCAGACTTTTAAAATACATTTAACAATCAAAGTACTAAAAAATATCACAAAAATTCACTTTAGGAAATTTTGTAAATAGTTTCCACTTTCCTTTAAAAGTTGTGTTTACTTCTAGTAACACTTTGAAGTGGTTAAGTTACAATAAAGCTTAAACTAACACTTCATGGGTGTAGGCCTTATCTACAATACACTTCATAGTATTAGTAAATGAGGAAAATGAATCTTTACTTTTTCCACGTGGTGCAAAATACACACAGTTTCTGTTGAGTCAATATTAAACGTCATTCAGGTACTTACCTTACTTACTCAGGTACGTTTAATACTTTTTAAATTAATAAACTTCTCTAATTAAAAATCCCTTCAGATTTCTTTTTGACTTCTAGACATTTTCATAAAGAAATGAATATTGAAATGAACCACTTTAAAACGCATTGGCAAGAATAGAATATTGTTAAATAATTATATTAACCAGTAATAACTGATTTACTAATTAACCAGTTTATTTCTGACAACTTATGTTACCTTCAATAAAGAACCACTAATATTTATAAGTATGTGAATATTTAAAGTTTCCTGGTACCAAGAGTGTTTACTTACACAGCAAGGCGATGAGAGAGATGAACAGCCTGCCCATGCTGATCTCTGTCATAAAGTTTCAACATCTGCATACAGTTTTCTTCGTGATGGTTGAGCTTTACCCTTAAACAGCAAAGATAAAAATCACAGGTGCAAATTGACTGAAATGCTGGACTGAAACGAGAACTTCCCTGCTGAACAGTAGTGTGACTTACAATTACACTGACGCACCAGGGCGGTCTCTGCTGAGCCTATGGTGAGCATGAATGGCACAAGTGGAAGACTGAAATGTTAAACTTCCAGAATTTTAAAATTTTAAATGTCAGTGTGTTTCATATTTTTGTGTAGACAGTAAAATAAAACAATATGTTTGTATTCATTTGAGAAATTCTGCAAAACGCAAATGTATTTTGGTTGTGTGAGTATATTTATGTTCTTAAAATCTGTGGGAGGACATTTTTAAGTTTAGCAAGACTCTAAGTTTAGAATTTGGCCATGAATCATATATATTGTTTTAAACCACAAGTTTGCATCTGTCTACTTTCCTCAGTGTGTAAAATAAGGTTCACCTAACAACTTGAAACCGATGAACTGCTATGATGCACATCAAAATAGAGTCATGTGGTTTAACCATTTATTTAAACAAGTTAGCTTGCTTAATAGTTCTACAGCAACTGAGAATATATGAATATGATGATGAAATTACATTCATGTTACTACTTTCGGCAACATTTGTAATACTAAACTAGCAGTTTCTACAGAGAAAAGAAACATGCCAACTTATTTTGTTCTGACTGCTCAGAACTGTGTCTGTGTGGCAATAGTCAAAAAAGTGTGACAACAGAGGTAGGCAATGGAAATTTTTATTACGCAATTGAAACATTAAGTAGTTCTCTGACCTTTTATTCAGCAAAAACTCAGAATTACACCAGAAGAAGCATACACCAACAAGGAAAAGTAAACCCAGACACTATCAAAACAAAGCTGTATCTCCACAAACAGATTTGTATAGTTTTTTTGACATTTTGTTACCCAGCAGTTGCCTTTTCAAGATAAAAGTGTACACAGTTAAATGAAGGCTAGTCAGTAAGACAGTGTTGGATGTCTTAAAAAAAGTAATATTTTCCCTGTAGTGAACCTCTTCTTCCTGCATAGTGTACTAATTTTCCAGTCTTCATGTGGAATTGAAACACATTGCACTATTGAAACTAAAACAGTACAACAAAAAGTGTAATGTGACAGTGTAGTTTTTCCATTACTCACCGTATATGACATTCACATTAAATCATTTTATCTTTATGCAGATATCAATACATGCCTTTATATACAGGGATAGATACATGTTTGTCTACAGACAAACACTTTTTGCAGACATGTAAGTTTCTAGGGAAACTCTTGTAATGTATCAAAGTATATTAATCTAATTTGATCAAAACTGGTCCCTTGTAAACTGCAATAGCATGAAGAGTGGCCTTTATGGGCAAAGAAGAGTATGAATGTCATCAAAGTTTCCACCAGATTATGCCGCTGCGGAGGCAGAGACAAGAATAGTGGCACTTTTTCACACCCGAGGTTAAATGGGCTTCCGGCCTCAGAGACAGTTATATTATAGCTTTTTTAAATGTAACACAATAATATATGAAATATAAGATGTAATAATTACTAAAATGTAATGCTGTGAAATAAATGCACAGTATGAATCAACATTGCCCTCCTGCTGTTCATGTGACAACTCTATCTGTGGTCCAGATGAACCGTTAGAACAGCAAAAATGACCGGTTAAGTGAGGTACACAAGCCAGAAGCTGAAAGTCACCACAGGTAAACAAAGAAGAAACTATCTGAGGAATACAAGAACTATTGAGAGTTGGCACTGAAAAGCTGGGAACCAATATGATGTTTCAACAAGATAGCAGCCAACTCAGACCAGTAACCTCCAGCTGGGTTCCTTACTGACACAAGTTTTTTCAAGAGGCTGGACATATGCAGGAGAGCGAATAATTACAAATTTAACATTGTAGCTCAACACGACTAAAGCAGATGTTCACAGTGACAATGGATATATACTGTACATTTTAAAACCAAGTGGAAAACCATACATTCAGTAAATTTCAGTGTGCCCTCTGGGGGGAATTCATATTTGTGTCTTTGACATTTCCTCTTGTATTACAGCTCGCTTCTCACACATCTCTGCTTTGATGACTGATTACATCTACAACTCAACCTCTCCAAGACCGAAATCCTTTACCGTCCACCATCCACCTGTCAGGAGATCTGTATCAAATTGTACATTTCTTCCACCTTTTCAGTTAAGAGACTGGATTTAAGGATCAAGCTCAAGGCTCTGCTTCTCCCTACACATTGAAGCAATAACTGAATCCTGCAGATATACTCTGCATAACATCCACAAGATCCACCCTTATCTCACATCACATGTTACACAGCCTCTGGTCCAAGCCATGAGGATATCGTACCTTGATAATTGTAACTCCATTGTATCTGGCCTTTTGCGACTTTGCCATTACGCCACCCCAGCTGATACAGAAGACTACTGCATGAGTTGCGAAAACTTTCCACCTATCTCCTTTCCTCATCTCATCGCTGGCAAGAAGTTATTTGCACTCATTTTTCTCTTGATCTCATATCTATGAACTGTCACTACATTGTGTTTCATTTTGAAAGTATGTAAAAGCTTATTAATTCTATACATAGCTACAGGTATATATACATGCTAGTAAAAATGGTGGCATTAGATTAACTTTCTTTTTTTCTTTTTTTATAAAATGATCAAAAATCATCAAAAATTTTCATAAATTTGCAGATTACATTTATTTAGGGGATTTTGTGTTAATGTTTCTAAGTTAGCATTGGTTGCTGACATGCAAATTCAGAGCAAGTTTGTTGAATGACAAGAATAAATATACCTGATGCAAACTGGTTTCAAAACGTAACCCCTGTACACCACAGCATACTTGGACTGATGCATCCACGAACAAAGAAGAACATGGAAGCCACAAAAGTTTCCACGACATTATTTCTCTGCAGAGGAGGAGAAAAAGAACTGCCACATGTTCCAAGTATGAGGCTGCGCGCTGAGTATAGATGTAAATGCATGTACGTGTACTGTTTCATCATAGTGGGAAAATATCTACAGTTCTGTGGGTTCTTGCCTGTGTTGTAACAATGTAGTCGTGCTTGGTTGTGAGTCAGTGAAACAATGTGCCTGTGTGACCTACTGATTATAGGTGCTAGGGGGCTATAAATGTGTCAGTTTTATTTTATGTGTCTCTTAATAAGTGCACAAATCTGTATCAGACCATCTGTCATTCTCAACTTTGTATTTCCTATCTCATTCTCGATTCCTTACACAGCAAATAGAGCAATGTGTACAGGCACAAATACAAAGCTGTGATTTGATAATTGTGTATCTGTGTCTAAAGTTGTTTGTTTTAAAACCTGTTCTGTGCACCCTGAGTTGTGGGTTGCTTTGGAGAAAAGCATTTACCAAATCAGAAGAATATAAATGTAATACAGTTTACAAATTTATTTAGAATGAGTCCTTTATTTGGAAAACACAATTCTAAAACTAAAAAAGCAAAAGCAGATACAGATCTTAAGCAACTGAATATAGTTTTACAGTTTCCTAGCAGTTCCTACATTTTCCTGCCTGCTTTTCCAAGGTAAACTTGAGAGCAGTGAGCTAAATGTACTATGACACACATGCAGAACACTGCAAATTTTCTAGAAAATCCAGAACTCACAGACTAGACAAACCAGCAGACAGAGCCCTTTGTTTTAAGACCAACCTGAGGTTAGATGGGGATTAACCATGATACACTGTGGGCCTCAGGGGGGTGCTGTCACCTCAGGTAATCAGTTACAATAATAAATCTGTATAGCTTGTCTTTACCTGTTAAACAGATGTTTTCAAGACAATACTGCAGCAGCTCTACTAATCATTAAACCATATAGGTATATACAGTTTGTATTTATATTTCATTTTCAAATGTCCAACAAGGATCGTACGTTGGACTGGAGGACAAGCTATCACAGTTAACTACTATTATTTGGGTAAGAACCCTGACTCCAGGGCAGGCTTTGTTTAAGTCACTTTAAAATGTTTAGTTTTCATCCCCTCTACTTTTTCCTTCTTTACAGCATTTAGTATTTTACAAAGCAAAAGTGGCTTTACCCAGTTAGGTCTACTAAGAACATAGCAGGGAGGGTCAGTTTTGACAAATATTTAACAGTGCATTTGAAGATTCTACCGCCATGAAAACTGCAGCTACATTAGTCCTTTACTGAGTTATGTTTCCATGTCTGTCAGAGGATGCTGTAGCCCAAGGATGGGCAGCCAAAAAGATGGGTGTCTGGGGCATGTTTGCTTTTTGTCTGTCCTCAGTGTGGTGCTGGCAGTTGAGAGTAGAGCAGCAAGGCGCACTTGACCTGTCACTGTCAGTGACCATTGCCTCACCGAAGTTACTCTTAGTGAGTCCCTTGGCTCAGTCAAATTTCAGCTTGAATATGTGTTTTTTGCATATTACTGACTACAGATGACATTTCTGATTTATAAATAAGCTATTCTCTACATCTGTAATAATCTTGCTTTAAAGTTGGTAAACTTTAAAGTGGTTAAAAGTCCAGTTTTTTTTTTTCGTTTTGAGTCATTTCTGTTTATGTTACTATTTTCAGGTTTCCTAGTTATCTTGTCCAAACCTCACAGAAAAGCTATGTCGAAAAGGTCTCTTTTGTTTAAGCAAACTATTTTAAACAGATAAAACATGTCACTTTTTTAACCTTCTTTGCTTTTCTTCACATCAGAGTTTGTTTCTTTTCTGGGTACTTTCTGGCTTTTCGTGAAGACAGTTGAAGTGCCAATGGTCATAATGCTTACTTAAACACCTTAACAGCTAGAAAGAGGGCAGTCAGAAAAACCAAATCAAGAAAGGCAAAAGGGAGACCACTCTCATTGCAGTTGCTCTTTTTGCAGCTTTATTGTTTAGTACTTTTAGGTACAGTTTTCTTTTTGTAATACCAGGTTCTCCCCCTAAACTCCTTAAATAGTCTTGAAACCCAGTGTTATGAGAATCAAGCAGAAATAGAACCAACTGATGTTCAAATATACAAAATAAAATTGCAAAATGAATTTTTGATTTTTAATATGAAATAATATCTTATAAAACCCAAAAATTACCAAAAACTTTATGTTTTCAAAAATTATTTGTTCTTTACTTCTCAACTTGTAATGTTGTCACTAAACTTCCAAACTGAAGAAAGATGCAATAACTTTACAGAATATAGGCCTAATAGAATTGTTTTTTTTCCCATATTTTATGTATGTTACAAAATATATGCTGTCTAGATACTCACAATACTGGTGACCACCATTGTAAGAATCTAAAAACATTTTTTCTAAATTGTGAGCAAGCATGACATATACATTTGTTTATAAACTTGCATGCATCAGAATTCATATATCTTATTTCTAGCAAACTAGCAAAAATAACAAACTAGTTTGTGACTTCATCCTGTCCCTTTCACTTTATACACTTCCCTCAGAAAGTGTCAGAGAAATTCTTCTCTCTAGGGATAGCTGACAGTAATAACCTGCTTAAGAAAGCAGAATTTTAAGCAAGAAACGCCAAGACGACTTATGGCTGCAGAGGTCTTTACTCGATGTGCAGCGGAGACCCGTCTTATCACCGAAATTACATCGTAGGGTCTCCCCGAACAACATTACAGTTCCATTTTTATACCTATCAATTACAGTCATGGTAGCAGAACCCATCGTAACAAGACACAAACTTCAAGTTCATAACATTAATATAGTTAGGTCTTAAAACAATAATAAACACCAATATAACAATAGTCAATGAACCTTATTAATAATATCTATCATTACAATAGTCAAAAGGAAACTGTTTGAATATAGTGGTTGAGTAATTTGACCATTAGCTCGTAACATTGTTTGCATCCCTAGCTACACCGACACAAACAGTATTATCCTTAAGCATTTATGAACTCACTCTAAACTCAACTGAACTCAAACAGCATTAATCATAAACTGTACGAATATGTAAACAAAAGAAAAATATCACAAACAATATGAATAGTAAGGGCATGTCAAAATTTCGCTCCCACAAAAGTCTTTTGGTTTTGCTTTGAAATACCAACTGTTGTTTTGTTATTTTAAGACCCAAAAGTCCTGACAAGGTTACGTGCAAGATTATTTCAACTGTGGTATGTTTCATTAGCTTCTGCATTGGTAGCTACGCCAAGTTTTGTTTTGGGATGGACTCGTGATATGCCGTCAGAAGTGTTGTTTATCATGAAGTATTTCCAGGCACAGCTTGCTTGCTGATTCCCATAGTGCTGTTGTGTACATAACACAGAAAAGTAGCAGTAGAGCAAGATACTGTTGTTGTTTCTTGAGTCAACGACCAAAAATGTTTACCAGGTTTTCACTTTAAGACTGAGGACAAAAGTCCTTCATAATAAAATATTTAAATGTTTACTAACAAGTAATCTTAGAGTTTGAGTGCCACTAGCTGGACAAAGAATTTTTTTTACCCCTGTTTATATATTATCTATGGGTTCAAATGGGTTTCACTGAAAGAATTTCCAACTGAAAGATTCCCAATAAACTTGTTCTGTTGAAGAGTCATTTTTTTCAAAGAAGCAAGACATTGATTTTCTAAAAAAGTTTATGTCGATATTTTTCCAAATATGAAAAACTGTTTTTTTTATGGTCACTGAAAAGGATGTCTTCAGGGTATGTAAGGCTTTGTATCCATTTATGTGTGAAAAGAGAGCAGACATTGTATATTAATGTATAGTAATGATTAACAGATCCATTTATCTTATCAGAAAGGCATTTTTTACCTTCACCTACCTCATGTAACCATTGCCTTGAACACCAATGTAGCACGGCTTTGCTCATTTCTGTTGCTACCTCAAAATTTGGTGTTGCTGATGTTGGTATTGTCTTACAAAGGATAGGATTAGTGGGCTACACAAGAAATTCACTTTTTAAAGAGGCTTCTAGAACATTCTGTCAAGCCAATCTCTTAAACCCTGATGAAAGTGCCCTGTTTCGTGGAAATAGTTTGGTCAAGATAAAACAGTGTAAGTTGAAAAATCTGTTCGGAATCTGAAACCTTCTCATTACCTGACACAGTTAAGGCCTTGCAAAAATCCATATTCACCAAGGTGAATCATGTATGGTTTCAATTTTTGAAAGCAGTGCATTGAACATAAACCATTGTCCCAAACCAGCCTTCCTGATTTGATCTGAAAAAGAGCACTTCATAAGGCTGCATTTCCTGAGCAATGAAAATAGTGAATAATATCAAACACAAAGTGTTTTTTAAGTTAATCTTATCTGTTAGCTGCTACTTCTATGGCCTCCATCATTCTAAACCTTGAGACATACAGTATGACAAAAATATTTAAATACTATGTCAATTTTCAGTCAGCATGAAAGGAGAATAAAGAATAGAAAGAAAGTGACAACAATGAGGCATAGATTGACCAGGAAATGGTTGCAAATACTGGTTACTGTTTTAGATTTAATTTTGATTATGCTCAGGTTACCTCCAGTCCACAAATTGAGTATGATACTATATTAAAAACGGATCATAATTTATGGTTAATAAATTAATTATAACTGAATGATGTATATTTTAGGTCACATTATTTCCTGAGTGTCTGCTTAAATGAAACCAGGTATGAATATTTAATTTAGATTTCTCTCTGTGTTTCAGAAGTCACTAATGCTAACTTTTCACTAATAAGACTAACTCGCTAAAGGCTCAATGTGGTACATAGCAAAATTCATTCTCTAGGTGTATGGAAGAATTAAAGCGAGCCCCCATTTCCCATATCCCCCACTCCCAAATAAAGGAAAATAGCTTTTCCAGTAACAACGTGGGGTGGGGACATTTTTACAATGGACTACAGTTTGTTTCATAGGAAGAGAAAGCGTTTCTAGGGCGAAAAAATGGGCTAGAGTAGAGGAACGTAAACTTTGGCCAACACTTCCACACAAATGTAAAACATCTGTTGCACACATTGACACTGTAGCAAAAGGTGACTCATGTAGCTCATTTGGCGAGGGGGCACTGGAGGTCCATTTGGACTGTGCCATGGGTCCACATTCAGTAGACGAAGCTACTCTTTATGGTCCTGCAGGAAACCCATATTTTGTCAACATGCACCACAAGACCTCGTCTTTGTGGTTGGGGAGTGATTTAAGAGATGCCTTCGGGTCTGGTTTAAAACGTAAACATACGAGCTTAATGGGACTGTGTCAGAGAATTTACTCCAGGGCCATTAACCTAATCCCAAGCATATGAGCCACAACCTGTTTTACTGTGATGCGTGCTAAGAACATAAACACTGGAGCAACAGACAACAGCATCCCGGGCAGAACCTGACTGCTAGAGCTGTGCTCCTCTGTGTCTTTCCTCTGCCCTCTCCATTAAAACAAGTGACACTTTTAGGCAAAGTGAATGACAGGTCCTAAAACTATATGAGCTGATATGTTTTTAAATAATTTTGGTCATGGTAGTCATGTTAGTCATTTTCCATTTGTAAATACACTATATGGCCATTACTAGGATGCTGAAAATAATAATATTCACATACACAACACCTGTGGCCTAGTGCCAGATAAAATTATGCCTTAACAACCTTTCTCCTTTCATGCACAACTTAGCATATGCACTACTTTGCTTATTTGTGTTATAAAACTAGTAAGACTTTATGAGGGTCAGAAAAAAATGGCTCATAGGTCAGAGTGAAGTGGTGTGTTTTTTTCAGACACAGTTCTTGGTTTTGCATACATGTTCCCAGTTACTCTAAAAACTGTAAAAACATTTGACTATATTATGAATAGCAGATGGGCTGGTTAGATGTGAGTTCAAATCTAGATTAGTCTGTGTAGAGATTACTTGTTCTCAACTTGGGTTTTCTCCAGGTGCTCTGGTTTCTTCCCGCAGCTGAAAGACATGTTTCAGGTTATTTGGTCACGCTAAATTGGTGGATTGGTGGATAAATGTATTAGCATTCTTTTACTGGCAGATAACAATCCAAGTTTACTTATCTCAACTGAAAAATATAACATATTAAAAAAGCAGTAGACAGAAAGCCAATTTTGAATTAAATGTGAAACTTTTGAAAAGTAGGATCTCAGTAGTTTGCTTTATTAGATAAAATAAGCACTGATTAAGTTTGTATCTATGCTGCACATGTATTTTTGTGTTTAGGAATTATCTTTAGTTTAGCAGTTTTTGAGCTTTTTTGTTTCAGCTGAAAAGTGCTGAGTCAATGGCAACAGTACATTTTTATTATTACCCTTCTCAGAAAAATTATGTTTTTGGCACAGGTGTTTTGCCATAATACAGAATCTATTGATCCCCATTATTATTAAAATGTTCAGCCTTAGGTTAAACTGAATCAGAATTAAAACTCTTAATGCTTTATACATTGTTTTCAATGTGCTATATATTTTTGCAGAGCTGCATGCTTTCTTCTGATATATTAAAAATATTAGTTTGCATAATGACACAATGTATAGTCGGCCTTCAGTTCAAATCAACTGCAGTGATGAACTCTAACTCAGTCACTGAATATGCCATTGATCTCTGGAGACAGAGGCTCTTCTGTGCAGGTCCAGTGCTTTATGGCTTTGACTCAAAAGAGAAGAGAAAGGCTTCTTGTCACGAGAACAGCGTCAGCATTTTCTCAGTGGCATCAGCTTTACTATCTGATACGGACTTGAATGACGACACATACGCTGTTTTGCCAATTTATTAAGTTCACTCCCCACCTTCACATAAGTTGGGCATTCCATCAGGTCATATATCATATGACTGTGATGTGTGGTGTAAATCAGACACACCAGTGTTTTGATCAGGGGTCAAAGGAAAGTGGTAAGAATCACAAGCAGTCAAAAAAAGACCTAACAGCATAAATGCGATCTGTGTATACTTTTAAAAAGAAAAAGCAATAAATATCATACAATAGATACAATTTTCTCCGCTGATTGATAATTCAAATTATAACCTCTGGGAGAGTTTTAAAACACTACTACATGTGTAGTTAGTGTGCCCATATGTGTAGTTTTCATGATGTGTTTACAAGCTTGTATGTGGAGAGCTTTATTGCTGTTAGCATTGTTATAGAATGTATTCTTGCTTTGTAATGGAATTTACAGACATCTATTGATGCAAGTAGTATGAATTTACATAGGAAGGTGTAGGAAGAAGGGTATGCAAAAACTCTAAGCAGTTATTCTAGAATGTCACATTTGCAAATTGGAAAACAAGCAATTGCAAACTACCATTTTAAAGGTTTTGTCCGGTACAAAAATTTTGCACAAAGGCAAGTGTGAGCAGGTGGATGGCAGCACCGTGGTAAGGGTGGGGTTTGACTTGATGGGCAGCTCCTCTCTGCTTGCCTATGGGTTTAGTGAGGACCAGCTGAGGCCATTTGGCGCTAAACTGACCCTACCATTTAAGTTAGCTGACCTGAGAACAGGGAGCTTTTGCTGGGAGACACATGGTTGTGGTTTTGTGTTGATGTTTTGGCTCTGTTTGCCATTAAAAGTCAGTTTGCTGGGATTCCTGCTGTCTGTCCTGCCTGGGTGGCTACCCCCACCCCACAACTGGTGTGCCACCTAACTCACTGATTTTTTTTTTTTCCTGCAAGAAAAAGGTAACATTTGCTGCTTAGGATACATGCCTGATATATCAAAGGGCTGCAGATAGTGACTTGGATTATTATTGACTTAACTGTATGTTTTATATGCTTTGTCCATTTGACTATACTCCACAGTCAAAAACCAAAAAGGAAGCACAGTGTAAAGCACAGAAAGAATTAATGTGCAGCAACATTATTTCAGCAGCAATTTTACTGGGTATTTTCCAGAATTACAGTATATTATATATATATTATGTATTGCAAGAGCTAAAACTGGGAAAAAGTCTTCTGCTGTCTGGTATTGCTAATGGGAACATAATGAAAGTAGCAGGTAACATAATGAAAGGACTTTGATTTATAACATGAAGGTTGCCAGCTCAAGTCTGTGTATTTTCTGCTTCTATAGAAGCCTTAAGCAAGGGTTCTATCATTAAATAACTTCAACAAAATTATATAACTATATAATTGGGTCGAGTTCAATAAAAGCTGTAGATAAGGGAATAAACCATAGAAGAATACCACGGGATACTGTGGAACTATGTTAGTATCTATGTTACGCCAAGAGTGGTCAGTGAAGAGCTTTGATAGAGGCCTGTGTCTGTGAGGTGTTGTGATCTTGCATACAGGCCAAAATCTCTGGTGTGTGAAGGCTAACATGTGGTTTCAAGCAGGCTACCATAAGGCGTGACTCACTTTGTTTTTGCACAAGCCAGATGCATGATATCATACATCACTGCAAGGATGGGTTTGTCCCAAGTTGCAAAAATCTGTCGGAATAAGGGACTTTAGACTGCTGTTGTGTCTGCTTAGATGTAAGCATGTCTGAATATTTAATATAACGGCATAAATTATTAAAGGAATGACAGTATAATTTATTTAAAAGGATAGTTTTCTGAGTTATTTTCACAGTGTGTAACATTTGTGATTAATATTTAGTTATGAAACACTCTCCAGTAACAGTCAAGTTCATCCCATGATGAGGAAGTAAAGTAGACAAATCACTTAAAGCTTCTCGCCCACCATTAGTAGGGCTATGTTACCAGTCACAACAGATGGCTTAAACTAGTCATTAACTTGTCCTTTAACACAGCGGAGCTCTACATGTCCAGCAAACCTTCTGCAATCTCCCCAGTTGGGCTGTGTTCCATTCTGTGTTTGTGTTGGCAGACTCCATGATGAGTAGTTTGGTTCAGATTATTTATTAATTGCTTTTTGGATGGAGGTTACACGTGTCTTAACTAAACCAAAACATAAAGTACACCATGCACAATGTTTCTAAGGTAGAAGATTATGCACATGAAACTGAGGGTAAAATTATGGGTAGATTTAGCTGTCGAAAATGGTGTCAGACAAATACATTATCGTAACATCATGTATGATAGCAATGGATGGCCTCGTATTTCAAGACAAATGAGACTTCTGAATCATATCAAATAATATGGTACAGAATAATATATTAAAGAATTTACAATTCTTAAACACAGAATTCTGGCCTTTTTTCATTTTTATTATGTAATTTCACTTCAGTTTCATTTTTAATTTGATCCCAAAACCAAGCTTTATCATTCTGTATCAGTCAGTCTCAGGGGACTCACTTATTCAGACCTTTGAAATGTACAAAACTCTTTCAAATACTGAGCTGAAGGATTATGTCATTACCAGGGTGGATGTGTTTTTTTTCTCACTGACATCATTCTTAACTCACACATTGGCAAAGCCAACAGTGAACTAAGAACAAAAAACACATGCAAGAAATGCTACTCCAAAGAAATTATATTTAATATGAGACTGTAAATATTTGTAAAGTAATACAAACAGCAAATAAATGAATTTAAAATAATCATCATGATACATACATTAAATTCATACTCATGAATGAATTGAATGAGTAACTACAGAAATAAAGACAAGGAAGTCCAACTAGATAACTGTGTAATGCCTAAAAGGGAGCAATGCTAACAATAAATACATCATGGAGAAAAATTTGCCTTTAAAGTGTGTCCAAGGTAAATATACAAGTATATTATGCTCATTTCAACAAATTTTTGAGCTATTCAGGCACTACAGTAAATAATAAATGCTTTTCAAATCATCAATCTAACAGTGTTGACCACCTCCACAGCTGAAATGCCTAGCCACAGGAAGGATTAAACAAATACAGACTTGCTTTAGCTGAGACATAATTCTGGTTCTTGGGTACAAGATCTTGGCAGAAGCATGTGGCTGCAGTGTGGGCAGCAGTATTCAGGTCAGAAACTCAAACAGCCTGGACAAGTTTCTCTCTACTTTCAGGTACCTGAGGTGATACATAGCTGAGGAGCAGCCAGAAAGGACCCATCGGCAAAAAGTGATCAGATGGGTTTAAAAAGCCGCCATAGAAGAATATGAAAATAATTACTGTTGGTTAAACAGAATCTACCCTAAGCAGCTGCACTCATAATTTTTATTCTCCATGGCAACACTATGGAAAGGCTTGCTCAAAGGTGTCCATCTCTTCTTCGTGTACCACATGTAGAGATGTGAAGATTAGACCAGAGCCTACATCGATTCTCCATCTTCCAGACATCTGCAGACTTGGAAAATGGCCAAGAAAATCATCTGGTTGACCTCAGTTAAAATGAGTCTGGGACACATGTAGACATGTACAAACATGGCCCTCTATGCATCCTTAGCTAGCCCTGACACACTGGCTTTGTTTATAGTGGTCTCTGCCTGCACAAAAGTTACTGTCTGCCACCATCCTTACTTAAAAAATAAGCAGCATGTTTTGGGTTTGGACAGTTTGGCAACTTATGGTTGCCTGCAATTTTTGTTTGCTTTAAAAGTTATGGAACCCATAGCTTGAATCTGTTTCAACACTGTGACCAAAAAGGATTTTAAACATGGGAAATAAGCTTCACAAAATGTGTAGCACAGGCCTATGCATGTTGAAACATAAACACATGTACCTAAAAAAGACCCCCAATGGTCTTACAAAATCATTAACATATACTCAGTGGAACAATTTGGGTCATATTTTAAGATGGCCAGAGGCTGTTTCTTGAAAATTTATAGTAACCACAATTGGGGTGTATCATTTATTTGTTGCTGTAAAATTTTCTGTAGGAATTTAAGGTTAATTTGTCTTGACAACAGATTTTGGTTTCCATGGGTTAGTATGGGAAAGGACGAGGAATTGTTGTGCATAACTTTTTACCTAAATGTTCAAATTATAATAATGCTAGTTACCACAATGTGCTATAATATTTTACAGAAGTGACCCAGAAATGTGGTTATTTTTAGTCAGTTTTCAGTTTACCTTAAATTTGAAAGATACAAACTGATCTGTATTAAAACTAAATAAGCACAGTTATGAGTTTCATTCTGAGCTCAAACCTTAACATTCAGTTAACACCGTGCAGAGTTTCATGTATATGTATATATGACCCGAGATTCATGTAAGAATGTTGTCTTTTCAGCTGGCCAACTCTGACACTAGTCAAACTTGATTGTTTTCTTGTGGTCAGTATATTGGTTCCCACCCTAGTATTATGTCAGAAATTGAGTCCTTGATAATGCTTTGTGTAGTTCTCTCCCCTTCTCCTGTTCCCCTATACTCCCTATTTCTAGCACCGCTGCAAAGTTTTAAAGATACAGAGATTTTGAATATATACTTTCTAAGGAAACACATGGTTTAAATATGAGAAAACAAACTAATTTGATTCGCTTTAATCGTTACCATATGTTGACTGCAGTACCACTTTGTCAGTTTTATAGTAATATTTGCTGTAAAATAAAAAAAAACCTGAAGAAAGCTTTGGTCAAAGATAACACTGCAGTATAAAAACATTAATGATGCTGTGTCTTGTACTTCAACTTGTTAGCAATGCACAACAAAGCAGGTTTTGATTCTGCAAAGTTGGATGTGAAAGCTCTCTTGAAAGTCTAAATCACAGCTGGACTAGGATTCACAGCAATGCTTGTCATGTCCTTGCTTTATTGAGTACTATTTACAATTGAGTTATTAATCCTGAATATGCCCTGTGATTGAGGAAATGTGTCCACTCCTATTTAATTTATAAGGTAATCTGCATCCTAGAAGTCTGGAATACATTAAGCTTTTCTTACAGAGACCATAAACATAATACATTACCTTCGGTAGTATTAAGACTGTCAGCAGCATAGCAGGGGAATGTGCCAGTCGTCTGGATGCTCAACTTTTGATAGAGTTTATGGACTGCAGCTGGGTGGACTAGTAATGTCTTGTCATCTCTGACGGTGTGGTCTGGTTTCTTCATACTCTGCATCAAGTCTGTCTCACTGAGAGCCAAGCTTAGGTAACATTCTGTGAGTTGTGGGGCCAGTGACATCACCACCTGGTGAGACATTCCGCATGAAGGCCTCTCATCCACGCTTGAAAGGCAATTCTTTGCCATAGCTCCTGACAGCTTTGGAATTTTGTCTCCTTTTTATCCAACAGAATAATGAAATGCACTCATCGTTTTCAGTAAGGAGAACTGAAACCTAGTCTCTGCTATGGACTTGGTGTTTATCTCCACAGCATTATCAGTCTATTGCATCCACAGCGTCAGAGTTTGGCTAGAGTTGTTGAATTCTGAACTTCCGAAGAAATATACGTAGTTTACAGTTTTACAAGTGACTAACTTCTTATGGTTTGGCTAGATCACTCTGGGGAACAGTAGAGATTCTTGAGAACTCATCTTATACTAAAAAAGTGTTTCAGATGTCTCAAGCAGCTGTGCAGGATTAACATAGTTTAAGTTTTGCACCTTGTACCATCTAAAGCTGGAACAATTTTTTTTCAGAAACAGTGAAGGAGCTTCTACTTGTTGCAGTAAAACCAGTGGTGTCTCACAGCCTTAACTGTTCAGACATAGGTTTGATCTCCGCTCTTTCTAAGTGGAGTTTATATGTTCCATGGCTGGGTTTTCCCAAGGTGCGCCACTTTCCTCCAACAGTCCAAAAACTTATGTCTCAGGTGAACCGATGGTTACACTAATTTGTTCCTAGTATGTGACTGGTTTGGATATCCTGCAACACAATGGCATCATGTCCATCTGAACCCTGACTTGGACATGTGCTGACTAATAATGATTGAGCAAGTGAGTATTTGCAATACATTACTATTTATGTCACCCTGCAGTGTCTTTTTATCTAGTATGTTTGAAAAAATAGTTTTTGTCCTTTACATCCTAAGGTCAAAATAAACATCAGCATTTAATAAAATTGTTACCTTTGTGTCAGAGTTAGTTTAATTTGATCTCTTCTTTGAAAATCTACATGAAAGCACTTCACAGAAGCAAACATTTTGTACAGCCCTCTTCAGAAAGTCATATTCCATAATTAGAAACATTTTTGGAGAAGGTCAGTTCACTAACATAGTAGATGTTTTTTGCAGTTAGTGCTGCTTATTGATTTAATTTAAAATCAGATCCAGCCATCTTTTCCCAGCAGTGTTTGTTTATTTAATCTCTTTAGCTTGGACTCTTTTCTGCAGTCCTGTTTAAGGGAATTAGAGCTAACCATTATGCAGCCAGAGACGTGGTTTGATTAAACACATGGAGAATTTCTCATGACTTGACATGATGTGTTCCTCAGACAGTTTGTATGGAATGGACCTTTAAAAACAATTTTGTACTTTAAAAGCAGTCTTGGAAGTGTTAACCATTTTGTAGTTTAAATCGCAGTACTTTGACAAAAAAAAAAATTGTAATCTACAGTACTGTGCAAAAGTCTTAGGCATGCAACTTCAAGGTCTGTTGAGAAGTACTGGTAGATTCTTATCTACCATCAGGGAGGTTTCTGACTGGTCCCAAATTCATTCTGCAGCCTGAGAATGACCTCAAACACCCAATCTCAGTCATACACAACTATCTTGAGCAAAAAGAAGGAATCCTGCAACAGATGGTAATGGTATGGTCCCCACAGAGCCCTGATCTCAACATGATCAAGTCAGTCTGGGAGTACATGCAGAGACAGTCAAAGTCTGCAGAAGAACTGTGGCCAGTTCCTCAAAATGTTTGGAAGAACCTACCAACCTCTGCCTTAAACTGCATGCAAATTTGCATAAGAGAACTGATGGTGTTTTAAAGGCAAAGGGTGGTCCCACCAAATATTGATTTGCTTGAGGTTTTTTGGTCCACTGCACTTTTTAGAAGGTTTATTGATTAATAAGTATTCATGGCATTATATTTGGAACCATCCTCACTTTATAGCATTTTTCCCACAGGTGCCTAAGACTTGTGCACAGTACTGTACTTCATAAACGAGAAGAGATAAGTGTTTTATGGGCTAGTACTCTGCTGCTGCCCTGCTATCAAATGATAGTCCACCCATTGTTTTTGCTCAACCTCCATTCACTTTATTTTTCAAATTCAGCATTTTGGTGTTATCTTAATTATTACCACATAACTCATCCCTTAGTCACAGATGATAGGCTTATTCCTGGAAATGGCAGACAAATTATAAATATTAGGCCCAGAAACATGAGAGCAGTCATCACTGAGAAATTTATTATTGTGATTAAATGAATAATACTGGCTTGTGGACAAGGGGATTAGCAGCCTGGGAGTCAACTGGTGCTGTAGAATTAGTGCCTGCTGCTGGACCATCTTCATGGTGTTAAAATTCCCATTTTCGCTTGGTTCTCTGAAACTGGGGAGCACATTTCAAAATCCAACATTCCAGACATTTCCTAGAGGTCCCTTGGGAAATGCAGGATAGCAGGAAAACTCACAGAGCTGGCCTCTGTATTTTTCTTCTAGGTGGAGTACAGTGTAATGAATTACAGTGGGCTTCAGTTGAAATCAAAAACACACGGTAGGGTTTATACAGATTTATACATATTTAAAAATTTGATTGCCCATATAATGTAGTCAGATGAAACATATGCAATTGAAATGCAATTCATCTAACGTCTTGTACATGTCAAGTTGTTCTGCTTAAAAGGCACATGAAAATCACTTTGCCTTTACTTGGGTATAGACATATTTTATTTCACTAAAGACTGTATGAAATAAAGAGGATTCTTGATACAGAAGTCTGTTTAAAGAAACTTTTGAAAAGCATTTTTACCAAGCACCTGATATTTGGAAATGCCATATACAGTTTTGTACTCATTTTAATGTAAAATAATTTGCATTTTGGAAAGTGTATTTGAAGAATGGTTATTCAGACCTGATGGGTTATCTCTTACTTCAAAGTCAGGGTAAGGTATTTATATTTATTTTAATCAGTTTAAATTGGTTTGAAGACAGATACATAGTGCTCCCATGTGCAGTTCCAGCTCTCCAGAGATGCTATTTTGGCATATCACATCTGTGTCAAATAGCTGCCTGGTTAGTTGTGGGAACCTCAGCTTTTCAAGTCCTGAGCCCAGACTGTTGCTCAGAGTGAGATGGGGGACCTCAGCCACAGTGGAACGTTTCATTTAAGGCAAACAGCATTCTGTTCATGCCCATACTGGTATTAAGGAGGTTTTTTGGTCAGGATGGTACATTGTGGAAATGTCTTCCTAGTCATTACCAGATATGGAAAGCTGACATGAGACATCTTGTATAATTTCAGTCAGCATATTCCACACATGGTCTCTCAGTCCAAGTTCAAAGTACTAGAATGAAATGAATGGTCTGGTCCTCAGAGCTCTTTAATGTATGTTCCAAAGCTTCATGGAAAGCAGGCCTTAGAAACTTGTCTTGGTTTCTAATGTATGCTTTACCTAGATCCTCTTATACAGATTGTAAGGTCAGTGGAAAAAGCAAATTAAAAATTCCTCATAACATTATTTTAATTTAAAATAACTTAATTCACAATCTCTTATTCATACCTAAACTAGATTATGTTAGCATGAAACAACAAGAATCGGTTATACCCATAGATAAGCTTTTGAGAGGCTGAATATGTTTTCAGAAAATTAAAATGTTTAATTAAGGGATTCATTTGATTTTTTTGATTTACTGATGTACCATCAACACGTGTTAGGCATGGCGTTTATGAGATGTATAGCCTACATTTAATTCTGAAATGTAGTGTATAACATAGTTTAGCTTTAAGGCAGTAATGAAGCATGAATCCTCTGCCCTATTTCCAAAACATATAATTGTATGTTTGAATTACAGCTGACTTAGATGACCAGATGAATTCACCACACTCCATATAATGTGGCTTGGCTACTCTTACTTGTATTGCTCTGCATGGAAATAATCCGTTGGTTGGTAAACATGCCCGTACTTCGTGCTTTGTATTGACTATATTGTTCCAATATTATTTCAAAAATTAGAGGTCCATCCGTTCTGATTTTGGTCCATCTTCTGAACATTTGGCAATATAATCTGCTGAACAGTGATTTTCATGCACCTGTTTTATTATATGGGAAATAACAGTGTCCACATAAACTTTCTAAGATGAGAGTAGTTGTAGCTCCGAGTGAAAACAAAATAACCTTAGTGAGAGACTGAAATTTTAGTGCGTAAGCATTCATGTGGTGAAACCCCCTGCACCCACTGAAGCAGATTCCGCACTAATGTTTTACAGGTGCGTATTTACTGATATCCTGAGTAACAACAGTAGGGCAGAGAACTTAAAAGCTTAGTTGTAAATAATGGTAGCAAGTCATTTAAAAGCCTCCAGACAGACATTTTCAGGGAGTACTGCTCTACATGCTGTGTTGAAATAGCAACTGCAATTTGTTACTGAACCTCTGTCATCACAACTATTGTAAACAGAAATACAGTAAGTCAGCTGCATAACACAATGATGCTAAGCCTGTACAGTCAAACTAAATATTTTCCATTTCAGAGCTTGTCTACTAGAAGTCTGCTAAATGTCGCAATAAGCAACTGCCAACACACACAGTTCTATTTTCAAAGTGCTCATCGTGGTTGTCATCTGAAATGCGGAAAATCTGTGTCAGTCATTATAAAACGTGCTGGAGTCCCAATGATCAATCCACTTCCTGGAAAATGTGTTAGTGTCAGAGTCCCAGATAAAGCAAATTTATTACCTTTAAAAATTTCTAAGGAATGTTCTAGTTGTCTTTGTATTTATTTTCACGTGGAATTCTGATCTTTATATTCTGTACAGGGCAGCTGTGGAACAGTCCCCACAGTGGTGAAAAAGTACTTTTCATTTACTGATTAAATCCCGTTTACATCTGTGGTTATATTATTGATTACTCGAGGCCGTCTGTTACATTACTGTTCTGAACTGGAATTTAGGTTGTTCAGCAGTCTATTAAATCAAACTTGAATAGCTAAGAGATGTTTATTTTAGTCTCCTAAACACTGGAAATCTACAACATCCTACATATTTGCATGCTTATTATTGGTTTAGAGTTGTGTGCATGAGGGTTCTCTTTTAATCTACCTAATATAGATTTTTACAGTTTTTCCCAAAGTGGTAAATTTGCATTTCTGGCAAACACATTTTGCAAAACTCTACACACACACATCATCATAAGCAAACCTGTTCCTTCTGC
This sequence comes from Arapaima gigas, assembly GCA_900497675.1. Lineage (NCBI taxonomy): Eukaryota > Metazoa > Chordata > Actinopteri > Osteoglossiformes > Osteoglossidae > Arapaima > Arapaima gigas. The sequence goes on along the minus strand of UFQX01000237.1, from coordinate 137,293 downwards.
CAAAAGACCTCAGTCAACAAGCAAAATACAATGAGCTACTGCATAACAACACACCCTCTATATTCTTTAACATATGAACGTGACACAAAGAGAGGGAAGAAAATGGAACAAGAAAGAATACAGAGGGGTGAAGGCAGAGGAACATGCAAAGGACAAGGAAGAAACAGATACCTCTCAAATGAGATAACAGTGACTGTGGTTGACAGTGTCATCGACCACGGCATGAACATGCGAGAAACTGGGTAGTGAGTCCAGCCCAGTTTGTACCTTCATGCTGTAGCTGGAATCATTAGAACCTTTCATACTGAAAATAGGTAAGTCTCATAGTGAAGTTGCACAATTTCAGCTTATCTATGTCTACGAGACACAGTGACTATCGTCACTGTACTCTGCACAATTCACAGAGGACCTTGTGAAAGATATTGTACCTATGCTGTCATATGGAATCATACTAGTATTCACCCTTCAGGGGGGTCCCAGAATGGTTCATTTCCCTCCCACACACTGAAATAATCTTCCTTCGATTGTACTCCCCATTCCTCAGTCCCACTGAAGAATTTTTTTCTAGTTGGCAATGGAAGGTATATGATTACCTGTACATTGTAAATAACATGAAGTTGTTATTTTGTGGCTGTCACTGCCGTATCTTTTACTTTCTACAGCGTAATTCTTTATGATGCAAAAGTTTATTTTTTTGGTGAACAGTGTGTAACTAATGCACACTGTGGTCTGCATTTTTATTGCGTGTGTGTGATTTTGACAGGAATTGGCTTTTGACTGCTGTGTTTAGATTTTTTCAGAATTGAGTCTTTTTCCTTATGTGTTTAAGGTTTTGGGACTGTGATTTTTGATTTTGGGCGTTGTGTGTATAGTTTTAGTAAATTATGCAGTAAAAAAAATCTGTGTAACCAGTTGGGAAAAACTGTAATACCTTCAGGACATTTCTGTTCAAAGTGTTGGTTTTAGAAGATTTAGAGTATCAGTATCACCTTCTTCATCATTGTCTTTCTGCATTTATGAATTCTGTTGTTACGGTTCTGAAGGTCATTATTGGTTCTGAAGGCAGTTTTTCTTATAATCAGAACTAAAAGAGAGTGTGAAATGGTTTTTGGTTGAAGTTTTGTCATCTTCTGCACTTCATAACAGCAGTTTTTCATTATTAATTGAAACTCCACGTATGTGTAATCTTAACCCTTAAACTTCCTAGTGAAAGTCTTGAGAAAGACCATAGTGTTGTACTCAAGCAAAATATGAGTTGTTTTAACTAAATGGCCAGGCATACAAAATAAAAATCAGTGTGCTGCTTTGGATAAAAGTGAAACACATTCATTTGACATCCATCCTTGCATTTACATCTATTATGTACATTTTATTTATAAACAGTTGTGGCAATAGTAAGATTCTCATTGTTTTTCACTTGACCACACTGGTGCTAAGACAGGCTTGACTCTGTAAACATGTATTTATCAGCATACACGTCAGCATACTCAGCTTTGGCAGGCATCTTCGGCAGAGCTTTGGTGTATAAAGAAAACAACTTTATTACCTGTCACTTTTTCAGAGGTTAGCCTAAATGCCAGCATTTTATTTCACATTTAGTTCATTTTAGGTTTCCAGAACCAACGTCAGTGAATTTTGCTTCCTATATAAAAAGCTAATTCCTTAGGTACAAATGTCTACATTCTATTAAACAAAGTAATTCTAATGTCCATGTCTACAACAAAATTTTTTATCCATATCAGAAATTTGTGCAATTTATCTATCACTATGGGCAATAAGAAAAATCTAAGGAAGTTGATGTAGCCCAGTGATCTAAGTTAATGCAATGAATAAAACTCATGCGGGGATGTTGAGGATTGCGACAGAACTATGAAGATGACAGCAGTTCTCTTCCTTTGAGCTGAGTTCAAACCATAGGTGGAAACTCCTGCCTGAGTCCCTCTGTGATACACAGCTGTTCATACTTGGATCCGTCGCTCACTGCATGATTAGGTCAGGCTGGATGCTGAAGAGCAAGTCATCATTACCACGGCGTACCTCAAGCAGCAGGGCCGTCTCTTCTGTCAGTGCCTCCTGCAGGTCACTTGTGCTTGCCAGCGTGTGACCATTTAGCTTCACAATGATGTCTCCATCTTTGAGGCCTCCTCTTTGGAGAAATAAGCAATAAACAGCCACATAAGCTGGATTTATTGTGTTCAACAGGTTTTGGGAATGTAACACAGGTTCCCGTTTAAAACGGAGTACCCAACCGCTCTTCTATAAACCAATTCTGAATCTAAAACAGCTCTGCTTGTGTGGAGTTTGGATTTCCCCCCGCATATTCGCATGGGTTTCCTTCAGATGCTCCATTTTCCTCCAGACTAGAGGAAGACATCTGTTTCAAGTGAACTGGTGACTCTAAATTGCCTGCCTTGTACCTGTTAATGTGTGTTACATTGCTTTCTTTATACCATCCCCAGGAAACCTGCCTGACTTGCCCTCACTGTAAACACACATTTAAAACCAGGACTAGACACCGGTTGCATCCACTGTAACAACAACACTCCAACATCATAACATTGCAAGCAGCACCTCCACCAGCACCAAAAGAATTAACACAAATGAAGAAAATGTTCATCAAAAACAATCGACAAACAACCGTTACATTATTTATATTCTGTTGCTTTATTGTATAGAGGTGTGAATGTGTGAGCTTACTGTAGTGTATGTAACACTTTAAGCAACCTCGAACATACATGTCAGCAAAACACGGGCTAATAATCTTTGTACATTTCTTCTGAAAAAAATACATGTTAAATGAAACATTAATGCAATAAAGTATCACTTGTGAAACTTTTTTTCCACCTCTTGCTATAATTGTCATAAAAAAGAAATATGCTTAAAACACTGTACTGCAAATGAACTAGAATTCTGGTCCATAGATCTCTTCACATACTGAAAAACTGAGGGGGCTTGTTGTACAAATAGCAGAGCTGCTTGCTAATCTGTTACACAGTCCTTGGCAAGGAGGCTGACCTACATTTTCAAGTGCTGGAACTAAATTGTTTATATGCAAAAGTAAAACGCAGACTGGACTTGGCACTAGCTAAAAGTAGCATGATAAAAAATAGCTGTACTTTGTAGCACTATCTTCTATAACACTGTTATTTTAGCTCTGCAAGTAATTTATCGTAATAATTTACTATGTTTTTACAGATGCACACACACACACTATATATATATATATATATATATATATATATATATATATATATAGTGTGTGTGTGTGTGCATCTGTAAAAACATAGTAAATTATTACGATAAATTACTTACTATTATTAACATATAACTTATCCAAGCTGTATTATGTAGTCAATGTAGTCATGCATAGTTTTTGAATTGAACTTATAACTTATGCAATATAATGTGTTAGTGGCTTCGTATAGCACTGTTTCATTAGGTGCTCCACTTCTCAAGAACACCTCAAGCGGCTTAGTACACAACAAAACCAAACACTTTATATCTCTTTATAGGAAGGCATCAGATAACAGAATAACAAGTATAATTCAGTAGATTTACATCGTGTCGGAAAGGTCCAGCAAGTTAAATGAAAGACACCTCAAATGACATGATGATTCCTAACGCTGTACTTCTCCTTATTACTGTCCTAAAAACTTCACACTGAAGGTAATACTCTCTACACAACTATTTCACATAGTCAATTTATAGCAAAAAATCTTCATCAGATATAACTGGACAGTGAAGTCTTGACCTTTGAGTTAAATCAGATAACTGACGACTACTGAGAAATGTCCCAAGTAACAATTGAATTGTACATCTCTTTTTCTGACAGCTAAATATTTTTGATTCTTATGAGGTATTTCACTGAAAGGTTACTAGTGCCCAAAGGGATAGTACATGTTTATCATATTTCTCTCACATTATGAGCTTGCTACAGCAGTGAGATTTTAAGGGAACCTACTTCTGAGCGGGGGAGTTGGGCACCACTTTATGCACATAGATGCCATCACTGACATCGGGAAAGTCTGGGTTGTGCTGCTTCAGTTCCTCAACCAAGCTGGAAAAAATGGGTCAGAACAATTATACTTTGTTCATTCAGTCGAGATCCAAAGTCCCAGATAAAATTTTTGTTAAGGATGAATGGTTCTACATCTAAATACTTCAGCTTATTAGAAAAGACAAAACAGGCTGTAAATTAAACAAAAGTATTTAAACAAAAAAAAGAGTTACAATAAATATAACAGTTATTCTGCATAATTAAGTATAGTACCAGTGAAACGTCTTGAGCCCATTTTCTGGGAAGTAGTTTTTATCACAACTCATTCAGTTAAAAAATCTGAGCAGGAAATGAGGCTTCTGTACAAATTCCTGGAGAAGCAGGACACTTCCAAGTGGCTTTGCTTTCTTTCTTCTGCCCAGTCTGTTCCATAAAAGTACTGCCCTGGTTTCTCATAAGTATTCACTCTTAGACTGGTACTGTAAATTTAAAATACTGTCATCTACAGTACTGTGCAAAAGTCTTAGGGTTGCAACTTCAAGGTCTGTTGAGAAGTACAGGTAGATTCTTATCTACCATCAGGGAGGTTTCTGACTGGTCCCAAATTCATTCTGCAGCCTGAGAATGACCTCAAATACCCAATCTCAGTCATACACAACTATCTTGAGCAAAAAGAAGGAATCCTGCAACAGATGGTAATGGTATGGTCCCCACAGAGCCCTGATCTCAATATGATCAAGTCAGTCTGGGAGTACATGCAGAGACAGTCAAAGTCTGCAGAAGAACTGTGGCCAGTTCCTCAAAATGTTTGGAAGAACCTATCAACCTCTACCTTAAACTGCATGCAAGTTTGCATAAGACAATTGATGGTGTTTTAAAGGTAAAGGGTGGTCCCACCAAATATTGATTTGATTGAGGTTTTTTTGTCTACTGCACTTTTTAGAAGGTTTACTGATTAATAAGTATTCATGGAATTATTCTTGGAACCATCCTCGCTTTATAGCAATTTTCCCACAGGTGCCTAAGACTTGTGCACAGTACTGTAGGTGTAAGCTGGACAACACTGTGATTCTGCTCCAATTGCTGATGTTCCTGCTGTACGACGGTTTTGTACCTCGGCGTGATGGTGAGCATTTGTATCCCAATAAAACGTTTCTTTAAGCCTTTTGTCTCTGAAAAACAAAAACATGGTAATTACTACAGGTTATAAGTCATGTTAACACCAAACTAAGTTAGACTAGCAATGGATAGAGCAGCATTATCAGCATATAGCAGTATTAGCTGTTCTGTCCATAATATTTATGTAAGGCCAACTAGCCTGCTAGTTATTTCAAGTTCACCTATTTCATCTGTTTATTTCTATATATGATATATAGACCAAGAAAATGATCATAGGATGTTGTGCAAAAGATATTAAGGACAGAAATAAGCAGCCCAGTCTACAGTACAGTGTTCAATGGCACTAATTCTTTAACATTGTTGAGCAAAGTTCAGAATAAAAACAATATTGTTTATGTTCTTCGACTTACTCCCAGTTCTAAGACTCTGATCACTGATGAAGTCATCATCAGTGACAATGTCCTAGTACTGTACTGAAAATCACTAGTATGCTACTTCCTAAATGGGCATCACAGGCTACTGAGTATTGTGACCAGTCATTGCTTGAAACCTTTCAGTTTGAAGCTCACTGTCAAATTTACAAATTCCACTGCCATTGGGACTTTAGCTGCCTGTGTCTTGAGAAGCTACACAGGACTTCACCTAAAAGCTGCAAAGAAAGAGCCACTGAATATTTACATGCAATATAAAAAACAACATGCTGGTGCAGCATTCCTCTGATTCAAGAGCTTTTCTTCTGATCAAAGATCCTGTCATTCTCTTCCAAAAAACATTATGTAGGCATTCAGTCTATTCCAGGAGTGTCCAGTCATGTCCTAGGAGCATGATTGTTGTGCCCCAGCTCAACTGGTGAATTGTGTAATTTGAAAAGTATTTACAAAAATGTATCAGCTCCTGAGGGAGACAGTCACCATATGGTGCACAAAATAAAAGTACATTTCTAGGGCATAATGGAAACCTGAAGTTCCCTGGATGCAAACAGACACTCTTGGATTAGCAGCCTAGCTACTTGCAGCACAGCAGGCGGTGAATGATGGGATGGATCCTTCCTTCACAAAGGAATGGAGCTGTTTTTGAGGGGCTGCCCTCTGCAGTCTCACCTGCATCAGAGACTAATGACTGGGCCTTGGGCAAATGGTAAAGTCTCCTTAGTATTCTTTGACTGACTAAAATCAAGATAAAACACAGATTTTCAGGCAAAGAGTGTCAAACAGACCCCCTGTGCCACCTTATAATAGAGAAAAATTACATTGCCCAAAAGGATCAAAGAAGCATTCTTAGCATGACTGTGGACTCGCTTACGCAACAAAATAAACTGTCAAATAGATAACACCGTGATTCCATCATAGGTCTGTGCTCAAATAGATTTAGATAACAAAAAAAAAATCAAGAATTCATTGAAAACACAAAACTAAAAATAAAACAAAATAGCTTTGACATGGGGTGATGAAAAAGCTTCAGGCAATAAATCTGGAGAAATGAAGAACCTACCTTTAGCATGTTTGTCAAGAGATTCGTTGAGGAAGCGTGTGATCCTGTCTGAAGGAATTGCAAAACTAATCCCAGCAGTTACCTTCAGAGTATTTATCCCAATAACTTCTCCATCCTAGAATAGCAAAAGTTTTGTTTATTATCTTCATGCATTCTGACATGGGCCCTATTTGTAGCTTCAGTAAAACCTTATTTAAACATCAAGCAAAACTAAATGTATGACAGATATATAACACAGGAATCCCTTGAGATTTTTGTATTTGCCTTACAAATGTCTGCATATACAAGTGAAATTACTGACTACCCTTTTTCGAGTTACAACCATATATGAGGCTGACTTTTCATGCTAATGAGTAACAAGAACCATTTGCGCTATAAAGGTAAGTACATGTGTACTTATGAGCCAAGGTCTAGAAATACATTACGCTCATAAGTAGGGGAATACCTGTACATCATAAGAAAAACTTACCAAGTTTACCAAAGGACCTCCAGAATTACCATACTACAATCAAAAGAAAAACGACAGCAAACCAATAAGTAACAGGCATGAAAAAAACATGCATGGCTAAAATTAGTATTAAGGGAAACATATACTTGGAACATATAGTTTATCTAGGTGAAACTATGATTTTTACAAGTTAATTAATTCAGCTTTGGGTGTGAGGTGGAGACATTTTTTCCATATGGAAGTGAACAGACCCTCTAGTTGTACATCAAATGAACCAGTGTTGCAGTTTTCTCACGTTGATAATGGCGTCCGTCTGTATGTAGTCCATGTCTGAATCACGAATACCCAGTTCTTTGCCGTCTCGCTGGGCTGTGCTCACAATTCCAGTGGTGACGGTGTTCTGTAGGGCAAAGGGGCTGCCGATGGCCACCACAAACTCACCGGGCCGCAGGTCAGCTGAATGGCCCAGCTGGAGCACTGGAAGCTTTTTCTGAGAGCAGAAAAATGGAAATAAGGTGAGAGAGGAGAAGGATAACTGTCCCAAAGGAGAACATCTTCCAAGTTGTCATTGACATTCTCATGTGCGGTCTTGAAAGAACTGCCAGACCCCATTCCCTCCGTAGATCTTATTGTGCCTTGTTCTCTGCTAATGACATAAGATCACACCTATTTCAAACACTTTCTCAGAGAAAATTCTTGATTTTCATCTGTAGGTTTTAATTTATCACCCTGACCCCTGAGCTTGATGAGCTGAGACTTCTTGACTTTTCATACATCTCTTTTTACAAATCAGTGCCAAGAAGAAGAAACCTTCTTTAGTCGGCTCTTCTTATTAAGACAGCTATATCTGTGTAGTGTGTAACTCTTTTTTATCCCAAATCAGTCACTCTACAAAGTCTACATCAGCAAATAGAATCATTACACAATTTTTCATGCTTTAAATGAGTGCAACATATCCAAGCATGTGGCTAAATATTACAGGATATTTTATTACAACTGTAATGAGTGGAAGCACCTGAATGTAACTTTTGTTGCACTTTAAAAGAGTCAACAGTAGTGCCAGCTGGACTACTTAAATACACAAACCATTAAAGACAGAGCAGAAGCCAATGATTTCCTCCTACTTTGCCATCAAGCCAGGGCTCTAAGTGTTACTTAGTCTGTGGATGGAGTCTGAAGCAATCTCATTATATTGTAAGTCATCCTTCAGATCACAGTGAAAAGCAAAGTTGAAGCCTGGAGCAACTTAAAGGACATCAAAGAGATGAGAGCTGTATACAATAACTTTCTGAAAACATTGATATAGCTATTGCCATACATTTGACTCTTAAGTCCCTCATACTACTAGCTCTCCATGTCTTTCAAAGATTTCCAAAGTCTACAATCGCATATTAAGACTTTTGATATTTTCCACTAGTACTTCAGTTTTTTCAAAACTGTGTCAACTCTACACACGTCCAGAGTCCTACACAAAACCATCAGACTGTAAAGATTCACTGTGTTTATCAATAGCCGAACAGTTGCACCTACCTGAGGGTTGACCTTGATGGTGGCAATGTCAGACTTCTTGTCAATGTCCTTGATCACAGCTTCATATGTGTCGCCATTGTGCAACTGCACTTTGAGCTGTTGCCGGCCAGACATGGTGGTGGTGCTTGACACTACATGTGCATTGGTCACTATGAGGCCTGTCTCAGACATAATGAAGCCTGAACCACTAGACAGTGGTATGTTCCGGCCAAAGAGTGGATGCCTATAGGGAGAAACCATACTGTGGTATGAATCTTTAAAACCCTTCGAGGTCAACAGACTGCAACAGTTTAAAAATACCAGCTTTACATTGTCATCAGTGATACCATATTTGTTAGTCATCAAAGTGTCAGTCTTCAAACTGCCATTTTTTCAGATATATCTGGAAAAGTATTTTTGTGTTATTTGTTTATGGTTGCCCAATAAAAGTGAATATAATCACTTTTACTTAGAGAGAATAACACTGGTTTCAAATGAACTGAGCAGGAAGTTATAAAACTCAGCTTCAAGCTTTTCAGTGTTGGACTCAGAAGCATCTGGGAACTGTCACAGAAGCACTGTCTTTTTTTAACATAATTTGAAAAAGGACAAGGCACCCATGGAGACATTACCCAACATACAGGCTATAAATGTATAAGTGTGATGTGGGTACTTATATGTGGTATGTCCAGTTAAGGGACCAGTACCTGAGGAAGAGCTCTATGTGCACCACAGCTGGAGCGATCTTCTCGACCACATCAGCAATGAAGTTGAACTTGTACCTTGGACTGTTGGGGTGTAGAGGACCTATACTAGCAAGAAGAATTGTTGGTGTTACTAAATGCTTTCCTACCAAACACAAGATCAGAGTTTAATTTAGTTAAAAGATTTTTTTTCACAGCAGAACAAAATGAATAGGATGTAAACCATTTCATTTTTTTTTCATTTATTTTTAGCTTAATTCAGAACTCCCATGGCTGTTGATACGGTAAAAAAAGTTGTATTATTTCTTTTATATTTCAATGAAATGTGTGGCTTAAAATACACATGATTTCTGTATTCAAACTCATATTTGGGTCAAGGTTTCATGTACCAGTTAATTTTGTAAATCTTTCATCAGTCATTATTTACTAAAAATAGCTGACTGGGTCACAACCATTTTTACTTTGTGTACTGAAAGACCTTTAGTCTCTGAAAAGGAAATTACAGCCATCTTTTTCTGGAGAACAGTTTAAAATTAGGGATTCAGAACATTTCCTCTCACTAACCACTGTTTCCTGGGCCGCCTCTGGTGCATGGGCAGTTTTACTTCATTCTTTCTATTTTATCATTCTCAAATCAAGCAGAACAAGTGCTTACTTTTGAAGCACAGTAGATTTTGCTAACATGACAGCACTAAACATCTACATCTTAATGGCAATGCTCACGCAAGCAGATGTTTCATTATAATAAGCATGTGGCCATCAAACAATAGTATGTGTGGTTGTGGTCACAGTCTCAGCGCCTCGGTAAACACTTCAAGACATAAACAGACGGCGCCACTCAGAGCTCCCATTTGTACCTGTGGGTGTAGGCAGAGTCATGAACCGCAGACACTTGGTGTCATTCCTCTGCACAAGAAGTTCTTTCTTACCCTGCCTGTCCCGGGTCCCTGAGTCATCTCCCGGTCGCCACGACACAACGTGGCTAAGACCTGCAGGGTTACATGTAAAGCCCCCGAACCCAAATGCTGTTCTGTTCAACCCCAGCACATGTATGGCCTACATTAGAAAAGATGTTTTTCCAGTCTTGCTAAAATTACTTGAGCAAAACATTACATTCAAATTGTTAACAATATGAAAGTGGCTTTCCATAGTGTTTGTATAAAAATGTACAATAATAGTCCTTAGAATAACTTTGCATGAATTTGTGTTCCCCAACTTTGCAGTGTACTTATGACTAGGTTTATCCTACAGAAATTTCCACCTTGTGTTAAGAAAATTGGCTAGTTTATGCTTTCCATCATGGCCACCATGCAATGAAAAAAAACTGTCATGCCAAACCTCAGATACTAAAATTAAACTTGCGTTTTGCTCAGTTCTTTGCAATAGACCTGAATAACCCCTATTTTACATAACGTGAGATCATCTAGCTAAGCATTTACATGCAGCCCATGGCGTCCTGCTGGCCTATGGGTTTGGAAAGCAGGCAGACCTGTGCGTGGGGTGAGAGTCAGCACAGGCTGGTAATAACAGCATTGGACAAAATTTCCTCACCCAACATCTGTAATCTGGACAGCAGCAGTGCCCTGTGGCACACAGCAGCTCATTTAAACCCCCAAAATGAGAGAGTTTACAGAGAGGAACAGGATCATGTTTCTCTTGAGCTGGGAGTTCACCATTATGTGTGGCTGTGGACCAGATCTAGACCAAGGCCGACACGTGTCCTTTAAGTAAACCCACATCTTTAACAAGGGCAGAGAATAATTTGCTGATACTAGATAATAAGGAGGGCAGGCCTGATCTAAAGCCTGATTTTCAGGCACAGTACAAAGAAATAGAAATATGCATTTCCTCCCTTTTCTTTGTTTCGGCTTTCCTGTAGAGGCTTTTGATGGAAGCGAGCTGGGGTGCGGGTTAGACATGCAGGTTCTTTACTCTTTGATGTAGACCTTCACCCTATATTTCTACAGCTTGTCATTTGATCTATGTGTCAGTTTTACTTGTTTACACACTTCCCACATACATCCAAAGTTATGAGATGTATGGTAGGGAGGTTAGGATGTACCACATAGTCTGGGTTCATGGGCAAGAAAGGGGCAGGAGAAGGATAAAAGTGCTCTACTTTTCATGAGAAGCATTTTCACAACCTTTCAAGTAAAGGTATCTGTGGTGTTACACATAAAGTTGGTCTACTGAAGCCTTAATGTAAATGGATTTATATTTATTTATCTGATGTGTTACTCCAAAGCTACTTACTATTGTCTACTCATTTAAAGAACTGGGGAGTTTTTCTTGGAGCAGTTTTAGGGTAGGTCCCTTCACTTGTGGGTTTTGAATCATAGTCCTTCAAATTCAAAGCTGCTGCTGTAACTACTGCGCCATCTGCTGCCCAACAATTATTGATGTGGTTTATCATTATGTTCTTTTGGACTGAACACACCTCAGAATATTGCGTATAAAGAGAGCACACCATTTTACAGTCACATGTGTACATCAGAAACCTTTGATTTCCAAATAAGATCTACAGGGTGCCCTGCATTGTGAAAAGCGAGACCTTGAGTTACTGTTTTATGGTGTGAGACAGACCACACGTGGCTTCTAAGCCAATTATGTGATTAATGTGGCCTGGTGAGACACTCTGTGGTTGTCTGTGAAGCCCGGGCCAAGAATAAATAAAATAAAGTGTGAAAATGTGTCTTGCTCACAACCTGTAAGTGGTACTTTAAGGGATTAAAGCTGCAGTTTATTTATAAGGATATAAGGATGAACTGCAACTCAGTTCATGTATTCATAAACCTATAAAACACGGTACGAAATAAAGTTCTAAATCAAAAAGCATTTCCTCTTAGGTGTGTGGAAGATACGTAAGATGTATTTGCGCTGTTTGTGTTATGAATATGTATTTTATTAGGAATGATGTTTTCAGTTGGGATCAGTATTAATGTGAGATTGGGAGAACAGTACTGTTTGTATGGTTTGTGGATGCAAAGTGAAGGCTGTGAGGCTCACTGAGTAATCTGTTTTCACAGGAGCATTTAGATATTCAAATTTAACAAAAAAAGTAAAAGATATATATTTTTTGCAAACTGATATCGGTAATCTGATACGAATCCAAACACGGTGTTGCGTTTAGTGGGTCTCTAGATGTAATTTGAGGACAATTTTGTTTGTTGGCAGCGTATTGTTCATCTGCACAGAGTTCACTGTATGGTTGGGATATTTATGAAAAGTTGTGATTGTATAACAGTACAGAAAGAAAGAAAGATGATTTGCATGTAAACTGCATCAATGGTTCCCAGTGCGGGCGCCCCGTGGTACGCAAGGGCTCCTGCGGACTTACCTGTGCTGAGCAGCTGCTCGCAGGCTCCTTTGTGCGCCTGGGAGACTCCCGGCAGCCCCTGCTGCAGAGCCTTCCTGCTCACGGCCTTCAGCCGGCACACGTTACCGTAGGTGGTGCCGTCGGAACCGCACACCTTGTGGCTCTGGCGGCACTGGCACACGCCCTTGGAGAGGCGCTTCCCCGCGGGGTGCCGGCACTCCAGCCCGTCCCCGCACGGCAGGTCGTCCTTGCGGCCGCAGGGTTCGCCCTCGCCGGCCGCGCACACCAGGCAGCAGTTGCAGCGGTCGGGCACGTAGCCGCTCGGGCAGCTGGGGCTCGGGCAGCGGCTCACATCGCAGCGGGACGGACACTTGGCCCGGGGCTCCGCGCTACTCGGGTGCTGGACGAAGCACAGAGCTGCGGCGAACACGAAGAGCCACATTTCTGTGCCACAAAGTTGAGCTTTTCAATCCAAAATATGCTCTTCCTAAAATTGATTTTAAAAAATCCACATAAAACTTGTTTTCCCCTAAACTTTTCTTTTGTTTTTTTTGTTTAAAATTGACTCATAAATTCCAAAAAATCAGGCCAGAATTTGCAAACAAAAAAGTTATGTCTTCCAGACCAAAAACATAATATGATCTTAGTAACATGTATTCGGGTGTTAGTGATCCAGGGATCTACAAAAACGTAGAAACATCAATAAGCAGTTAAGTCCAGCATCGACAGCATTATAATAAAATAAAACGGAAATCCTCAAACAAATAATCAAAATGAGAGAAGAACAAAAGAAGTCATTGTTCTGCAGAAGAGCTCTGAACGGAGTCCCGTTTCGTACGAGAGTGTATTTTCTCTGTACAAGTGAAGTGTGAGCAGCCGGAGCAGGAGACGTGCGGCCGTCCTGCGCTCTCTGCTCGGGGTCCGAACCGTGACCGTGGCCGCGGGGGTCGAGAGGAGGAACGGAGGGGAGAAGAGCGGGGGGGGTGGGAGGAGGGACCATGCTGGGTTGGTGTCTGGACTCTCAAACTTTCCAGGTAACGTTTTCTTGCCCGTGTAAATAATGCATGCATGAAACGAGACATTGTGGACGTGGGATCAGTGTATGATTTTAAACTTTTAGTGAAATTGCTCTTTTTTTTAACTTTTATTAATAATAGTACAATTAAACACGGCTGCAAATATATTTCTTTTTAGATGTAAATACTTCGTTTTTATTTGATTCAAGGCTCCGCGTTTACTAAACTACTAAACTAGTTTACTAAACTAAACTAACGATTTAGTTTAAATCGTTTTCCATGCCAACCTGCATACTTTAAATCCAAGTTATGTGGATGATTCTATTTGCATTGTCAGCGGTTCTCTGTAACCCCTGTATGGAAGATGTCATTTACAGTATGGTTTTGAAAAGTACCCCCTGCTCTTTACCACAAGGTTTTATGCCAACATTTAGACTTTTAACAAAATGTTAAATGAAAAGAAAGGCACGTTCGTCTGCTGTACGCTGTGTTGCGCATCGGTTTCGTTCTATTTAGAGAAAACATAACGGTACTTAGACTGTCATAACATCAGTGTTGCTCAACAAAAATATAATTATGAAAACATATTAGAAATGAGCAAATGCATAACCTGTAAAGCCCCGTTTCATTAGGGGACGATCTATGGTGTTGTCCCCGCATTCACATTGTGCCACCTAGTGGTACGAACTGTGAGTTGCTTCTCCGCAGCTGGTCGTGAGCAGCCCTCTGGACAGACGACCTTCTTGGTAAAATCCAGGAGGTGAATATTGAGATCTGTGCTTCTAGTTCACCAAGTAGTAGATAAATGGCCGTCAGCTTGTCTTCATGTGTCAAGACCTTGGAATGGAAACTATACACTTGTTGTAACTTGTATTGGCACACTTTATTTTGTACAATTCACATATGCATCTTTTGCCTTCCTTTGATCATTTTCCTCCTCCTTTAGCTATATTTCCTATTCTTCCCTGAGGGGTGGGCCTTCTCCTTAATGTAACATGTACCAGTAAAAATTAAGGTACTGAACTCACTGTACTTCACAAATTATTTGCAGTTAATGTCTGTAACTGTGCCCCTCTATAGGTGAAATCCCCTTTTTTACACTGCTTTTTTTAATATTTCTTTGAAGAAAAGTGAATTTCAGTAACCCTAATGGGGGGGGCAACAGCTGGGTTTTTCAGACAGGAAAAGCTATGCAGATACTCCTGCCCTCCCACTGTGCAGCTCATATATACCAGGCTAGCTGGGAAACCTCCTGCACACGCCTGTATGTTCTGAAACCCCTGGCAGTGGGTTATTCATTACACATCAATAAGAAAGCACAAAAAACAACCTTGGCCAGTGCAAGGGCAGATTGCTGAAAAACTTAAGGCAAAGCTTACTGTTAGCATATAAGGGGAAACTTTGGTGCGCATTTGATATGGTGTTCATGAAAATCCACGCATCCATCAATTATTAGTAACCACTGTGACCTCATCAGGGTCACGGCAGTCCAGAGCCTATTCTGGATGGGATGACAGCCAGGGTGCCCACACACAGTCACTGTCTATGGGCAACTTAAAGTGACTAATTAACATGAAACATAAGTCTTTGGACTGTGAGAGGAAACCCATGCAGCTACAGGGAAAACTTGCAAACTCCACACAGACTGATCTGGATTTGAACACATGTCCAAACAGCCCAGGCACTGCTACTCAAGAAGCCAAAAATTTTAACACACACTATGCCACTTACATTGTATTTGCATTTTTTTAAGTGTCCCTTGTTGTGTCTTATAGCAATTATGCTGCTACTTATGAAAACATAAATCTTAAATGCTTCTCAAAAAAAATTGCAATAACAGAAAGTTTGTTACTCGAAAGTTGATAAGTTGAAGCCCAGTATCCTGAATTTATGGAATAATGTGGAAGGGAAAGTGTTAAATGAGATCATCTCCCACTCAAATACTAACTGCCTTCATTATTTTGACAGCAGCTGCCACTTAAAGCGTAAAGCTTTACCAGGATGTCTTTAAAAACAAATAAAAAGGTATAAAACAAATTTGCTACATACTAGCTGTTGGCAAAGTGGTTTGAGCCTTTATCTTGCAATGCAAAAGCAGCCGGTGTGAAGCCTGATTCTACTGTAGTACACTTTGAGCAAGATTCTTACCTATAATTGCTCCAGTAAGAATTATGCTGCTGCATAAATGAATAAATAATTGTTGAATAACTATGTATACAAACATAGTATGGCTGCCTTGAACAAAGAAGTCAGCAAAATAGTGTTTAATAACAATCCGTACATTAGCAGCATTTGTCAAGCTGGGTTTGGCTGTGAAACACTTCACACACAAGGCATTGTTGATCTATAAAGAACAGTTAACACAAGGAATTCTATGCATGCATGGCCCGTCTGTTGTGTTCTGCTCTTCATATTCAAACAATTTTGCGTTTGCTGATTTAGTCCAGCTACATGTGCTGTTCACCTGACATCTTCTTGAGGCCAAGCCCCAGTTTATTTTTCCTACATCCCTCTTTTTGGGTAAGCATAGAAGCAATGAGAGACCAGATGACGTCCTCCTTTGTTGCTATGATACCTTTTGCTGTGCAATTTTGCTGGAGAAAGTGGCATTCTTTGTGGAGAATGTGACAACATGACTATGGAATGACTATTTTATGTGATAATACTTTTCTCCATAGCTTGGTCTCATGATCACAGTGCAGATGATCTGTAGTTTCTCACTGCCTGATGCGACACTTCAGGTAATTCCCCTGTAAAGTGATGCAGATTGCGCATGCAATTGCTCACAAAAGTCTGTAACAGACACATAGCAAAATGAAATGAATGCAAGCAGATGGATGCATGCAGAGGAGGGTGATGTGTGATTTAAGACTCATGGGTGCTATGGCCAATTTAATGCTGTTTTGCACTTTTGCAAAAGAGAACCTCTGTACTCTCCAGCTCTACATTCTGTGGAGATAAACATGATTGGGGTTCAAGGTTCACTTTACTGTCATTCTTATATAGATGTACAAGAGCACATGAAATGCTTTACACAGGTGAAATGAATAGATATCTACATATAAATCTATATCTCTATTACTCAATCTCCGCTTGTTATAGGGAGCTTTGTTTTTCAAGCCAGAGACTTAAGGCACAGCTGTACTTGTCACCACAAGTGAGGTTTTTGCACAAAGTTTTTTGAACTCCAAAAAAGGCACTATTTTGAAATTTTAAAATTTGGTCTCTGACAAGCCCTGCAGAAGTGGGATAGCGACATCACAGAGTGCATTTACATGACACTGACAGATTTGCTCACCACACACGCACTCTCATATATGCAGGAGCATTTTAGTGACATTTTGTTATTGCTCTCTGCATATTGATTCTCTCTCTCTCTCACACACACACACACACACACACACACACACACACACACACACAGGTGCTTTCTTACTTAAACAGACTGAAAGATAAAGTTTGGTGATACATAGTTGTCAGCATACTTGATGCTGAATTGTCAGTGTCATCAGCATACTAAATGACTTGGTTGCTGCTATATTTGGTGCCAAGAGGGTGAACAGTAGTGGGTGAAGCACATATCCTTGTTGTGAACCTCTGTTCAAAACAATGATGTGGGAAGTGTTGCCATGGATTCTCATGGCCTGCAGCCTGTTGTTCAAAAAGTCTAGTATTCAGGTACACAGGGGGATGTTCAGACCAGTGCAGAATATATAATGACCAGCTGCTGGGGGATGATGGTTTTGAATGCTAAACTGAAACCAATAAACAGTATTCTGATATAAATAGTCTTTACTCTGTAGATGGGTGAGGGTCAGGTGTACTTCAGCAGCGATGGTATCTTGTGCAGATCTGTTGAGATGGTAGGCATACGGGTGAGGGACTAATGTGGAGAACCAGATATGGGCCTCAATGTGGGACATTACTAGTCTCTTGAAGCACTTCATGATGAGCAGGGTGAGTACAATGGCAGTAGTCTTTGAGGCAGGATACCAGTGATTTCTCTGGGACAGGGTGATGAGGGTGGATGTGCCACATCAGGGAGGTGTTAAAGATGTCAGTGAAGACCTCTGCCAGTTTGTTGGCACACTTCTTTAGCACACTCCTATAAATAACTCAAAAGTTAACACGTGGAAAGCTGCAGATACTAAAGGTTTCTCTGGTTTTAGCTGCAGACACAAACAGTACCTGGTCACCAGGGGAAGGTGCCATTTTCATGGTGGGGGTTGTGTTGAGGGCCTTGAACTAAACATAGAAGTCATTCAGCTGACTCAGCAGGGACACATTCCGTGCATCAACACCATAATTCTTAATCTACTCAGTGATGGTCTCGAAACCCTGCTATATCCTCCTTGAATCGGTATCCACAAAGTGCTCCTGAATCCTCTGGGCAAAGGCTGCCTTGGCATTCCTGTTCCCACTGACGAGACTGGCCCACCGGCCCAGGCTACTTGCAGGACTGTGAAGTTTACTGAGCACCTCTTTGGTGTTAGTACTCGGAGGAATACATACAGTGAAAGTTATCACAATGTTAAATTCCCGCAGCAGTTAGTGAGGTCAGCATTTAATTGTTAGTAATGGGAAACAAGTGATGAATTTCTGCACTAATCCTTTGTTCACATATACCTTTGTTCAGACAACAAGCAACATGCGTTTGTCATCTACAGTTCAAAAGTGTAGCACAATAGTTAAGCAATGATTGTGGTGGGGGGGGGGGCATACCCAGGTAATTTTTAGTTGCTCTCCGTTCCTGTACTTCTCACCCCTTGATCTTTACAAAATGGGATATGGTAGATTGGACAGATGTAACAGCAGGAGCATATGGACCCTGTTTGACTAGTTCAACAATAATATGACAGACAAGCAGTTAATGAAAATGAGAAATATTAATAATTTTCCAGTTTCATAAGTTACACGGACTAACCACTTTATACCTTTTCATTCCTTTTTTCCCCCTATTGTTTTTAGGTAATGGAATCATGACCAGTCTTTGAGGACACAAAGCTGTCTTAAATGCATTTACATGCCCTTGTGGAGCATATACAGAGATGTCTGTTCCTTACACTAGAAAAGGAACGTTAATTAAGCAGTCCAGAGACAGTAGTCAGACACAAATTAGTAAGAACTGAAAATCTACAGATGAGAATGGTATAACTGAATGATATTCTTTACATACCAAGGATCAAGTACATGCCATAAATACATGGCATAATTTGGAAAAAAGACTGATTTGTGTGAAAACCTCCATACATTTATTAATTAGTTTATTGTTCACAAAAATTGCAGGTTCCCTACTGCCCCCCCCCCAAAAAAAAAAAAAAAACACTGAAAGTGAAGCCTGCCGTGGATATCACAGTGAATAACTTTTTTTTTTTTTTTTTTTTTAATAAACATTCACACCATATTAAAATGGAAGCTAAAAGTCAGGGAAAAAAAAAAAAAATCTTTCACCTTTTCCAAATTTATTGAACCCCTTTAAATACACTTCACAAACTATGCCAACTTTTACAGTTATTCTTTGTAGAAGTTTAAGAAGTTTAAGCCCAAGATTCATACAGAGATGGATGGGCCAAGGTTGCCCATCATCGGCAATGTCCCAAAGTTCATTTTTCATTCAGATGGGACAAATACATACCCCAATTTGTAGTCTGCATTTAAATACGTTTCAATTATGAAATACATTCATTACATAAAAAATACTAGCCTACAGCAGAACTCTTTTACAATGAAATATCCAAAACTGTAAACTTCGAGTTACATTCAAGGAAACAATTTTTCAAATATTCAAGTGTAATTGTCAAAATCATTTCTTTTAATTAACGAAACAAAATTTGGCAGTTGGAAGCTGACTCCTCGTAACACTGGCAATTTACATCCTTTGGCATTTCATTGCCGTTACCTGGGAGAGCAGCTGGGCCGGCTCAGTGCAGAAAAAGTTCAGAGAAGCTTTGCTGGGATCCAGAGCCCCCTACCAGGAGGTGAAGAAAGGCCGTTTGCAGTGAAACGTCTGGGTGAATGCATTGCCCAACTGGACCACACGACCCTGGCTTCCGCTGCTGCTGCGCTCCACCACGACACGGGGCATCTGTACAAGCTGGATGGGGCTCTTGCCATCCTTCAGTGCCTGGGTGAGGTTCAGGATCTTAAAGGGGAGATAGGGGGTAGAGGGTTTGGTAAATAAAGATTTTCAACTGACAAAAATAAAACCTGTTTTGCACTCTGTGCATCAGGCAAAGATACAACCTTGCGACTCTGGATTTAAATAGGCTACTTTGAACATAAGCTGAGAATTTTATCACTGTCGTTTATTCTAGCAGAAAGTTTTAATGGAGCACTTATTTTAAATAGTGCATAGTTTGGGACAATAAAATATTCATATGTGTTATAGGACCGAGGGAGTGAAATAAGTCACACTTATCACTAAGCAGCTGGAACAGGCTATAAATACCCAGTGACACAGCAGGGACTATTCGGGAAGGGTTACTGTCATTTGTAAAAATTAGCTAAATTCTGCTCTGATACAGTCACTATACAAATATAAGTAGAATTACAACTCACTTGTCCTCGCATTACAGACATTTGCTTCTCAAAAGTAGCTTTATCGAACCCTTTATCTGTCTGTGAATCAAACAAGTTGAAATCATTAGACAGGAAAACACATTTCACAGCAGTTTCACTTTTCACTAACATGTACTCAGCAAAATGGTGTTGAAGCTATTTTGCACAGTTTTAATGATCAAGGTTTATAGATGAGATACTTATGAACAATTTATGTAAACTTTTCTCCCCGGAAGGCACTAAGCTGCAGAAACTTCCAAAGGCCAACTACAATTTACTGCTGATTCAGAGACCTCAAAGGGAAAATACCCAGCCCTGATACACGTACTAAGCCTGAGATTTTTGGTTATCAGCAAATAGAAAGAAATTTAATGCTGAATCAATCAAGAACCTGTCAACGTTTAGGTTAGATCAGGACAGGTGCAGAAGAAAAAAAGGGTAAAAATGACAAAAATATTGCAGATTTGTACATATTTTATTTTTAAAGCCAAAATTGAATTAAAAGGCAAAACATTCTAAAGGGCTTCCTCATGCCCGGATGTCTGGCTACTGACAATTGTATGTGTGATGGGGCATTCACAAAGATAAAATATCCCTACTGCTGGCTATTTAAAAAAAATTATTGGAGAACACAAATCTTTTATGTGCACACATCTAAGCATTTGTCTCCACTGCTGAACACAAATTTTGCACATCACATTGAATTTATATAAAAAGCTCCTGAGAAGAATACACCCAACCTTGAACATTTCATAGAGGTCCTCGCAGAGGTCCTGCACAAAATTCATGTCAGAGATGCGAGACAGCACAAGTTCCCGGGTCTCCTGAGAGAAGGCCACCTTGGCCTGCGGCAACCACGCCCAGTGAAACGGATCTGTAGGAAAAGGCACCAAATTACAATAAGTTGAGCCAAAGAGTACAAAATAAAAGCAAATTCACTCCTAAGAAAGCTAGAAACTCATGTCTTAAAAGTTCATGTCAATATTCAATATTTGCCAAGGGAAAAGGGGGGGGGGGGGGGGNGGGGGGGGGGGGGGGGGGGGAATCACTGGTCTTTCAAGTCAACTTTTATGTGTGTTGTTGTTATATATTAATTACACTGTCCTATGGAATGTCTCCCTGCACAACTATTAGCACAATACAGATTGTGTGCCCTTAGAAATGGCTTAAACAACTAATAAAATACATCTAGGAGACAAAGCAGAACTAATTACTTACACGCTCTCCATTCATCTGGATGCTTGAAAGGAAATGCCAGCCCATTGTCTATAGCTGCTATTTTGATAGCCGAATCCTTCGCTGTCTTCCATTCTGTGTCCTAAGGAAGGGAACAATATTATACTATAGCACAGGGGCACAGTTTGAGGACATTAATTCAGCAGAAGCCATTTTGATACATCTTCGTTTTCATTAGTTGTTTATATGTCCTTACTTTGGGAGAATGTGAGAAGGGTGACCTAATCCACAGAATATATTTTAGGTATATTACAAAGCTTTTCAACAAATATCTGATCTCAAACTCAGATAGTATTTATGGATCTTTCTCAAAGGCATCCTAGAGTAATGAATCCACCTCTGTCACAGTGTAGGAGAAATGTCCCAGACCCTCACTAACTCTACACAACACTGTACTTCTGACATCCTAAGTAACCACAGAAGCCCAAACATTTGCTGACTTTGACCTCAGCTGTCTGCACAAAGGAATTCAGGAACACAATTGTACAATTATACAGTTATTTTTCAATTGGGGTTCGATTCCTTTCCACTAAAACAGCCAGACTTTATTGCTGCAAGTAATCATGCTGAAGTAAATGTATTTGCCCTGAAGGCCTTCCTCACAAAGCATGTTAGTTACCACATTCAGAAACAGGGTGTTCTAGCTGAATGCCTTTCTTTAGTTGAGTTCAAGCCAAAACAGTCACGCAGAAAAACAATGAAAAAAAAATTCCTCCTCACCTTAGAGGTCTCACTATCACCTGGTTTCTCGTACTTGATTAGCCAGTTGTCGTTTCCTCTGTCTACACAAACCAAAAAGGTATGTTTGAACTACTGATGTCCTCAACACAAGCAAAGCTCCACTAAACAGCAGTTTAAAAATGAATGCATTTTTTAACAAGAGGATTAAATAAGGCACTGTTTAAATATGATTTGCTGTGTCTAACAAGTGTGGATAATGGTGATTTAAAAACTACTCAAAATTTCTCCATTTTCAGTGTTTCACTGTGATAGATGTAAGAAGGTAGGACTAAAAATAAAAATTTGCAACATATCCTTTTAATTTAATTAAGAAAATAAATAATGAATCAACCTTCTCATTTAAAGAATGTCAAAATAAAGAGGCAGCTATTAATCTTCACAATAAATGTCATTTGTCATCATAGAACAATTTCACTGTGGGGGTTGAATTTAAAAAAAAAAAAAAACATCCATTAATACTGCATATTTCCAGATAAGAGAAAATAGAAGTGATGTATATACACTTGATGTCTGCTACATATTTCCTTCCATACATTTTAAAATGTGGAAGAAAAAACCAAAAGATTGATTTTTGCGGTGCAAGTGCATACCTGTGTTCCTAATAACGTAGTCGAGAACCACCAATCTCTCAAACTGGGACTGCAGCTGTTTTCTCATATTCTCTGGCAAGGGGTCTGCTTCAAACTTCCTCAACCAGTAGTCTGCTTCCTGGTAGCCTTCCACAAAAAGCTGAAAAGAGCCAACCTGAAGAACAAGAACAAGGCTTCTCCTTACCCAAACTCATAAAAATATTTCATATGGACATTCAAAGCACAGGCTATCCATAAAGAAATAGGCATGTAATGCTAATTTCCAGTAAATTAAAGATTTCAACAGATTCACATATATAACAATATAATGATTTCCTCAATTTAAATTGCAGAGGGATGAAACAGTGAAAATAGTTTGAAACACAAACATTAGACTAAAACTAGAAAAGAAAAAATTTTAAAAAAAAAAGACAAAAAGAATAACTGTAGCTTTACCTTAGGAGGCAAACCAACTCTGTGAAATCTTCTGCCAACTTTAGGGACCTTCTCTAAAGCATATTTTTTCCCTCTTGACTTAGCACGGTCTATTGCACTGTAGTGAAAAGTTTCACTCACCAGGTACACTACCTAAAATAAAAAAGTTCACAATATATCTCTGTTAATCTAATGTAGGCTATAGACTGGTAATTCAATTGTTTTTTTTTTTTTAATATTTGAAGTGATGTCAGTGTGACTTTTGTTTAGCAACCTTTTAGAGGCTACAATTAATGAAGCTCACCTTTGTTTTGGGCACGACATTCAAACCCAGTTTTTGGTCGACAAGAGAGGCCGCTGCTTCTGAGAGGTAACCCTGGTTGGGAACAAGACAGCCCCTCCCAAAACAACAGGGGCAGCACACCTTGTGGAAATATTTGGTCCATTTGGGATTCAGGTGTCCGTAAGGCTCTTCGGATTTTGGTTTGAACACGCCAATTATTTTCTGAAAAAGCAGAAAAATGCACAAACACTGTTTTTCTGTTAAGTAAAATGGCTTGTTTTGAGAAAGAAATGGTGAAATCAGAAACCATTTTTAGTAGTAAAATAGAGGTATCCATCTCAAAAAAAGTTCAGATTTGATGGGGGGGGGGGGGGGG
>UFQX01000237.1:84004-113445 GCA_900497675.1 Arapaima gigas | reverse complement strand
GGGGGGGGGGGGGGGGGGGGTCAAAGTTCCAAGTGCTACAGATGTCAAGATAGATGGAGGAGCGAGTCAGTGAGATGATGAAATACTGAGCCTTCCAATTGAATTCCAGCAGAAAATTAGAATCATGAAAATTGACTCCTTAGTTTATAATACAATAAAAATCAGGCTGAAATTAAAATTTTACCCCAAGTCACAAATTATAAATGCTTAATAATACAGTCATAAATCAATACATCATTTATTCACAGGAAAGTTTAGATATAAGTATAATAAAAATACTAACAAATTGCAGCTACATTAAAGTAATTTAAAATTAATGGGGGAGGAATCAATTTCCACTTGCTCCTCCTCAAGCAAAAGTACATCTCTTACTGGTGCTCATATAATCACCAGAATTAATGAATACCGGACATTAACTGTAACACCCATAGAAGCAAAATTATAAGTACATGCCACACACTAATGCTCCACAGGTACACTTTACTGCCTACTATCCACCTTACAGTTAAATGCAGTCAAATTTCTAAAAACAGACAATAAAATAAGAACTTGGAGAAAAATGTTTAACCTGTAACTTGATAAATGGTAACCTGAGAAGCTTGTGCATTACCAAGGTTTAAAAATCTAGAAGGGAAGATCATTAAGAGCATTTCAGGGTGTAGTTCAGACTGCAGTTTAAAATTTGCTCAAGACATATGATTAGAATGAAGCAAATTCTCATGTTTACACTTAGAACAATTATTAGAGCCACACCTCTGTGGAGCTGAGACAGGAAAGGTTAGGAAGTTTATGTGAAGTTAGGAAGAGGCAAAAACTTAGGTTAAGCATCAATGGAGCTCAGGACAGTGGAGTTGAGGTATGGTTTGGGCTAGGGTTTATAGGACACTAGAGCTGCAATACAGGAACCAGTCAATGATGAGCTCAGTAAGGTTAGCAACAGGCTGTACACACCATGGTCCTTCATGCTATGACAATCCCTACTTACCCCTTTGGGATCCTTCACAAAGTAGCTGCCACTTGAACCCTGTGAAATCCTTTCAGGAAACATGCCATTCTCTATGGCCTGCTCTGCCCTCCGTACAATCTCCATAAACTCAGGGTCCTCTGGAAAGAAATTAACCTCCCCAGCACCTGTGGGCACCAGATTTTAAAAATGGTGTTAATATTTCAAAAATGTATCACATGACTTTGAAACCTGTGTCAAAATACATCAAAAGCCATCATCACAATTTTATTCTGAGCACTGTGTGAAGAGGCCGCTATACTACATTTGGCTCCATATATTTATTTGTTGTCCTCTTATGTTTCTCCTGCGCTACAGCTACACCAGCAGACCTGCCAGCTGACATTGTATTACCAGGGAAATTTGTGTTGCCACACAACTACACTAGCAAACTTCTTTTTCTGTTTTATTCGTAGCGAGTGTGGAGTAGTTGTAGAGCTTGTCTGCGGTTCTGTTGCCACATCACTGGATCCTTTATCCGGCTAAGGGCTGCGGCTTTGACAGCAACAAGGTTTTTCATGGAAAATACACTTCGTATTGAGAAGGCAGCCTGTGCTTGTCCAGGAGTTTGGTGCGGTGTTCCAAATGGACTTGAGTAGAGGTGCTGGGACAGCAAAGGAGAGGTAGTAGGCCTCCCATGTGAGTAGTGTAATGTTAGACATAAAGCTAAGAGATCCTTCATTCAGACATAGAGCTGACTATAGTCACATTTGCATCCATGTTTTTACATTCATATTTATTCGCTTAGCTGATGTTTCTCTCCCAAGTGACTTAACTGCAAACAACTTGCTGTTACTGACTTATTTATACAAGCTGGAAGTTTTTAATGTAGAAATTTAGGACAAGTATGTTGCTCAATGGTAATGAAACAGGAAGTGGGATTCCAACCTAGGTCCTTTTAAGCTCAAATACACGCAGCTCGGACCACTATAATACCTGCTGTATACCCTGAAGGTTCTCACACAAAATTTTGCTTGAGAGTTTGGAAACTGTAGCTTCAAACTCACAATAGTTCCTTCAGACAAGGCCTCCCAGAGTACTCACTGAAGTCTCTAAAGACTCTTTCTGCAGTAGACTGGTCGAGTTGAGCTGTCAGTACTACTTTTTGTTTATCTTCCATTCACATCTGTTTGCACACTCATCCACTTATCCGGGTGTGATACATACCCATTCAAGTGTTGTCTTAATGTTTTCTGTTGCTCCTTTTGTTGCATTTATACTCCTGTTGCCTTTTGCAATGTCCTTGGGATCAGTAAAGTGTCTGCCTGTCTATCATACAAGCCTTCCTTTTGTCTGCTAAGGATGCGAGTTCCATCTGTCAACTCTGAATGTGCAGATGATTGACGTGCAAGGGTTTGAAAGCTCTGGCCAATGTGGTCATCATGCAAATGAGTGGAATGTTTTTCTCTGCTTTCAGGCAGGAAAGCGACACCACAAAGGGCTCGTGTCCACTGGACAATACGATAGCCACCACACCTCACCAGACTTTCTCTTATCAAGACACCCTCTTACTCTCATCCAGTGCTGCAAATCTGGGCATGAGTCCATTAGCAGAAGCCCTATCCGATGGACATTAAACATTCATCATCATTCTACAGTCTATTTCAAACTTCCTCAATTTCACAGTACAGTTCTTGCTGGCTGAATGTCTAGCAGCATTATTTACAATATAATAGGTAGGATACAAACACTGCCAAACTCCCCTGCCTAACCACTGTAGTATTATATTCTTGCCAGATACCCAAGACCTACCACATCAGTGATTTTTGCAGCATTATAACCAGGTACCACCATCACCACTACAGAATCAAGCTCAAACGGTGGCATGGCATAATATGCAAAATGTTTCACTGCAAACAACCCACTCAAGCAGCACTGCGTTTGGCATCAGCTTCCAAAGTACGTTTTACAACGTGCAGCACTGGCTAAAAACTGAGTCAGGTGGCACAACCCACACACACACACATGCAGTGATAAGACTAGCAGCAAAAGAGAGAACACAAGCACACAGCAATTATTTACCCTCAGATTATGCCAGGCCTATAAAAACCATACTTGTACCTTCATTTAATATTTTCCAAAATTCTGCTCAGGTTATTTGAAGTTTGTGCATCCATCTATGGACTCTGTACTTCAATCAGCTGACAGAGTGTAGGTTAGATAAAGGCATTTTTAAAATAGGTGACCTCAAAACATGCTACTGAAACATTTAAAGGGAAATGTGTGGAATCACTTTTAATTTGCTTAAATTATTATTCTTGGTTTAGTTCATCTGTGACGGACTAACATCCCTTTCAGGGTATAGTTTCATAGCCTAGTGCTGGGTGATTCCAACCCAATAGGATTCGGCCGATAATAACAATGAATGGATGGATATTTAACTGATTCCATTACTGAATAAGACTTAAAATGTTATAGAAGCAACTTTAGAATTTTTCAGCCTTTTATACAGCAGAGTACTCTTGTTTGAAGACAGAGTTAATATCCTAATCCAGACTACAAAAGCTGGGGAGCAATTCAAGCCGGGAAGCTTCTGATTTGTAAGATGATTATTTAGGCTACATGCTGACCAGATAGCTTTATAATGACAGCCATTGTAGCAAAAAGCTCACAAAAATAAAGTTATCCAAACATTATTGTTAACAGCTTAATTCTGAGCAGGGTCACGGTGGTCCAGAGTCCATCTCAGAATCATTGGGAGCTTAGGTATGAAACTACCTCTGGATAGGATGCCAGTCCACTGTAAAGTGGCCACACCCACAATCAGATACTCACATACTATGGGCATTTTAGAGTGACAAATGTTTTTAGACTGTGGGAGAAAATAAAAACACCTGAAGGAAACATAGTCAGATACTGGAAGAACATGCAAACTCCATATGAAGGTAGGCACTGAGAGACTGCAGTACTATTTACTGAACCACCATGCCACCCCCTACAAAAATACAGTTACGTCCAAGTCAAATATTTAATATAAATATAATCACACTTAAAATAGAAGCTGTTCTATTCAAGTGGTTCATTGGCTGATTATAAATCAAAGACAAGGAAACTTCTCTACTAAATACATTTGTGCAGCTTACTTTTTCCTTTTAAACTGTGCTGGGTTTTTGCAATGATAAAACAAAACAGCCAATTACTTCATTTACTACATCCCTACCAAACAGCAGAGGCCTCTCTTAGTTAAGAGTAAAAAATTCCTCAGACTGTCATCACTGGAATTAAGAGGACAGAACAACATCACTTGCAGAGCAGTAAAGTACAACAGCAGGTAGTGCTGGAGCCTCACAGCTCTGTGACTGCGCTTTTGCATCCAGCTCAATGTGTGGAATTCATACATTCTCTCCATGGTCACATCCGTTTCTTCCAGGTGCTTTGGTTTCCTCACACAGTTCAAGACATGTTTCATGTAAATTGTTGAACTTTAAAATACTTGTAATGTGCGTTTGTAGGTTACATTGCTGTGATGTGTGTACAAGTTAATACTTTTAAACAGCTTAGTGTGTCTAGCATTGTAAATCACCTTGGACAAAAGGTATCAGCTAAATATGAATTAATATTAATCATTAGTCTTATTCATATTAATCTGTGTGTAATGAGTCAGTCAGTCAGTCAGTGAGAGAGAGAGAGAGAACCTTTTCGTCACCTCCAACTGGAAACGTATGTGTAACTAAGGTGGTCAATTAGATCACACCGTTCATCTGGACATTTAATAACCTACTTTAACAAAATGATCGAATTAAAAATTGTGGGAATAAGGTGGCAGATGATGGACTTCAGGAAAACAAGCTTCACACTGCATTTACACACACCCATGGAGGTCATCTAATTTGTCAGATACCTGTGGCCTACGTTAAAGTGAAGGAGCTGAACACAGCTAAGGCTTATTCTGTAACCATTATTGTGTTGTCATTGTTGTTTAGTATATTCTGCACTGTGGTCCAGGACAAACTACAATTTGTTTTTTGTTGCACGTCTGTATAAAAGCAGAACGACAATATATTGAACTTTAAACCGAGAGACACACCACCGGATTCAGCCAAGTATGGAATGCCCAAATTGATCTCCAGTTCAATCACATTTCAGTCCCTGGTTGCATATAAATCAAGAAGGTCTTTAGCAATGCTTGCATATAAGAACTGACAGACAGCTGCAAATGTGCATGTATAATGGCTTGGAAATAGATGCAAAAATGTGCTTTATGTGCATGAAGAATACTAGGAAATAAAATTCTTTCTATCAGACATTTCCAGATAGCTGAGACATGTGTAATAGATGCTGTGACCATCTGCTACATTTGCACACTCCCTTCTTGTAACAAACAGAACACTGTTTTTACTGTTATTACTTATTTAACAAGAGCTTCCAGGTGAACCAACAGCTGCCTTGCATTTCTGCAGTTAAAACTAAACATACAGCTGCTTTTAAGCTTTCATTTTATTACAACTCCTCAAATGTAACTCTTAATATTTGTACTGAAATGAGGTGCCAATGGAATTGTTCCAAGAGAAATTTAAAAAGGGAGCTTATCAAAACCTCCAAATAGCATGAAATGAAGAACACGAGATGAAAACACTGCCACTCACAGGTAAGTACAGGTAAGCAGCTATGTAGCCGATTACAGAGTCGATATTTACTAATCGTGTCAAAGTACAAACAACCCAGATCACAACAACCACGAGGCTGTGTGGACGAATAGTATCTGAACACAGCCTCCACAGATAACTGACAATTCCCAACCTTGATCAAGGTAGTTACGCCTAGACTGTTAGTTACACTTACGATAGTATCAGATAAAGGTCACTAGTAATACAAAATTCACCTCCCCAACATGCTCCTTGTCAAGTTTACGAAATGGGAGCAAACAGGGGATTCATAAAAAGCATCATCAGCATCATCATCAAAGGGTTAGACTTGCACACACCGCTGGATGACTTCTTTCTCCATGTGGTAGCAGTAAGTACCCAGTCTCACACAGATATGTGCGTGGGGACCGGTAACTAGACTTTACTGTGTCCACTGGGGGACATAATCATCATCACCTCCTACTCCTCCCTGGTTCCTCGATCTCTCACCTGGGGACGCCGGGTTCTCCTTATCTGAGGACGAGCTCCGGCGACTGCGGCGGCTCCGCTTCTCCTTGCCGCTCCTCGGGGAGCCGCTGCCCCCTGGACCTGGTAAGAGGAGCTCTTCCTCCCCGGATCCATCGCCTTCCAGTTCGGTGAGAACGCTTTCGTTCGAGCCGGAGATCCTCACCGCGCAGCCGGGACCGCTCCTGGCCGCCGCTCTCAGTCTGTCACCGGGGGGAAAGTTCGCCTTCTCTTCCGACCCGACATCTCCATTCGCCGACATACTCTCGGCGGGTTCGCACTCTTCCATCATCTTTAGGGTAGTTTCTGTACGCTCAGGCGTTCGCCGTGCAGTCTCACTTCACTTCCCTTCGCGTCGCCATTCTAAACGCCCGCATTCCCCACCCCCCCCTACAGCTCGTCAGCAGCCCGAGAAAAACCCGCTCGCTCTCCACAGGTCCACATCATCCGACCCCGAGCGCGAGCTTCCTCTTTTACTGCGCCTGCGCACTTTTTACCAAACGTGCTTGTTCACTGCGCCTGCGCAATCTCGTCATTCAATGTTGGCGCACTTTAAAATCGTTATCAACCCCGCCCCCCAGAAAATTTACCGTTTCCTTCATCGGTACGCCGGTGCAGTCGAGTTTCGTTTACTATGTAAACCTGACTTACTAGGTGAAACTATGCACATTCCTTATTAGCTCTCAAAGGCCTTGTAAATTATAAAAAATGTGAACATTGAACAAACATAGAACGGGCTTGGCTGGGGACCAGGGGTAGACTCAGGGAGTTAAGGAGGTGCTACCCAATACTGACAAATTCCTCTATGCGGGATCAGCTGAGTGTTAAGAAAGATATATACATACGAGCTAAATTTTCTTCTGGAAAAAACCCTTTATTATTGGCAAAAAAGGAAAAATTAAACATTTTAAAAATCATTCTTCAAAAATACAAAATTGGAAGAATAATGCACATAATGTAAAACATTTATAGTGTTAAAACAGCACAGTTTATCTAGGTATTAAACCAATATCACCAAACTCAGTCACAAATGTATATTTTTTCACTATTTAATTAAAGACAATTTTGTATTGTAGAAATATCTGGATATTTGACTCATTACATTTTATTTTGGTTGTGGAAATCCGGGGAGGTGAAAACCTTGTGATAATTTAAAATGATATGGTTATACCAAATAAGCATCTCCTATTCATAGATTCTTGAGAACAAACCGTTATGGACTTAATCCAATTATATATTTTTTGCACATAGGTTTTACATCTGTATTTTACCAATTTAAAAACAGCATTAAGATAACATATTAAGAAGCAACTTACAGAGGGGTCATAAAGAAGTTCTACAATACCTTTAACTTCTTGGTCATATTGTGGATGTATATTACATTTGCATGCTTGGCACAAAGCAATAGCATTTTCTACAGCTTTAACCTTTAAACAGCCTTTAACTTTTAATACCACAAGTAAGGCACTTTGTATGGCAATCTGGTCTTCAGAAAGCAACCTTTTCCCTGAACATGTCTGCTTCATTGCTGTTTACCTCGCAGATTTAACAGAAGCAGCTCCTGGACATCATTTACTAAGCAAAACCAAAAAATATCATGCTCCCAGCACACCCTCAGACACATGACCCAATACTGACAGAGCCCTTTATAAAACCAACCTCAATAGCTTTTACAGATACAGCAGTGAGGGAATCCCAAATGTACCCTACAGTGATTTACAATTCATGCTGACATTGAGTCTCAGCATGAATCCATTCTTTACGGTTGCAGAAATATCCAGCATGACTGACTGATGATACCAAAGGGTGGTCAACTGCAAGTCCAATCCAGCTGCTCCACCAAAGCAAGTCACAGTACTTCTTGTGACCTCCAAATGAGGTAGACTAGATTTTCCAGAAAATTTTCTTCCTGTACAGCAGATAGGAGATGAGGACCCACACAGAAGTAGCCACTAGATTTTGGGCAAGGTGCTCAGCATGTGACTGACTGTTACTCATCCTCCATCTGAAAGGGAAGTAATCTTCAAAAACTTCATGTCCCACGTAGACCAATATGGAATTCATTCCTATACAGCACAGAGCAAACTCTTTATGACTGCGCAAAGATGAACATGAAAACCTTAGCCATTTTTGTAAAAATGAGAGGATGACACACTGTGGATAGAAACCTACCTGGGTAGAAGAAAGGTGCTCCAGACCACCACCTTTTTACATCTACAGTATAATAGATGATGAGCAGAAACATGAAGGCAAAGCAGCTGAGTGTGGTAACATAGGAGAGAGACCTGGAATCCAAAACAGTAGTAAAAAACCAAGCTACAAAGTTTGCTGTAAAAAACCTTAGATGTACAGAAACACATTAGGATTCAAAAGGACTTATAGAAAATTTGATGCAAGTAATTTCAAGAGAAAGGTAAATCAGAGGAGCCTGAAGGGGGGGGGGATCAGTGATCATTTCCTACTTAAATTTTTGGATGTGTGGATACTTTTTATTCAAAGACTATGCTATAAGTGGGGGAAAAAAGAATCAACTTGATGCAAGAACATTAGCATAAGGGTGCTGTGCAGAGAACACAGTCAGATTACAGGGAAACATGAATACCTTTTATATCCCTGGTTTTTAAAATCCCTGCTAGGGGCACCCAATGATTTTATATATTTGGCACATTTGTTTCTACCAGTAACAACATATAGCAGTACTTAAAGCATTCTGCTTCATTAAGTAACCCAGATAAGCTGGTGGCAAAATACAACATGGGATGGCTACTGAATCCATTGTTTCAAGCTCCTTGATAACTGGTATGTTGTACGTTTAAACACTTCTTTCATTATTATCAAAGTGCAATTATTGTAAAGCACTAAAATAATGTAATACTTCCCTGCAAAATTAAATTATATAATAGAAGTAAACAAACAAACAAACAAACAATCCCAAAGCTATACTGGGTAGCTAAATATACCATAAATTCTTATTGACAGGGATAAAGCCATGGTCCTTTGAGCACTTGGTCAGAATGGCGGAGATGATACCCTGAATGGGGCAAAAAAGCACAAGCATTTAAAGATGATGAAGTATCAAACAGTACCATGGAGAATTTAACACAACACCACCAGAGTTTAAAATAGCATGTCCTGCAATTATGAAGCAAACCATATCAGCAATAACTTAAAAGACTACATACCAATATGAAACCCCAAATGGCAAATCTGGACATTATTTTTGCATGCTGGTCCTTGTAGTGTAAAATAATCTTCCCAGCCTGCAAAAGATAATTAACATTATGCAGCATTCAAAAAGTCCCAAGTTTTGTACTTAGGTGACATTTATTAGACATAAGTGAACTGAGCCTTCAGTGCAGAAATAAGTGCTGGTAGATTCTGCACAATTCTTAGGACTGTGCTGATCAGACAGAGGGCTCAGGGGGAAAAAATGTAAAAAATAAACACACACACACACACACATGACAGAGCCTCTAACTTGAGTATAAACAAACCTGCAGTCCTAAGAAAGTCATCACGACAGAATTGATGCTGCCCAGCACCCCTTCTGGATCATATGGCATCCTAGTTTGGTAGAGGACCTGAAAAACATAAACAAAAGTGCCCATGACCACAGCTTCCATTAATGAGGAATGGCAGTGGGAAACGTGAACAAGTGAAAGAGACTAAGAAATTTGTAATGTTGTGTTAGTCATCTGAGACATACAATTCTTTGTAACAGATACTGAATACATTATGATGTCATTTTGATTCTGCTCAACTGTCACACTGTTTCTGTTTACCAATGATTCTCTAAAGCTGTGACAGTTAAAGTACCAGTCAGAAGTTTGAGTACATCTGGACAATATACTTGTATAATTGTAATACCAAAGCAACTCACAACTGTATTGTATCTGTAGAAACTGCTGCAGATAAACTGCAATGATATACAAACATCCAACCTTTTGGTGTGGACTAGTTTTAAGCAAGTATACTTAAACCTTTGTATCTTGACAAAAGACTACCTAATCACTGTTCATGAATAGCAAATCCACAGGTAATAAATCCTTACAGTTCACATACCCGTGAGGAAGGATTCTGGTAGATGTGGTTTGTCCCCAAAAGCCAGCGATCAATATACCCTGCAGCTCCCCCAGTGCAATTAGGATACTGTCCAAAGTCTCCAATTCCCCCTGGTCCCAAATAACCACTGGAGAGTAACAAACCAAAAGTATAAGCAATTGTGCTGAACTTGTTAAATATAACCACATGGCCATAACAAGTAATGCTATCTGAATAATGGTGCATGGTGAACAACTTCATCCAAGTGTTTGCATTATTTCCTTGCAGCTAGACAATCTAGATTAAGGGCATAGAACACTCACGTTGGGCAGTCAGGGACAGGGAGCAGGAAGGTAAGGCATAGCCAGATGGTTTCCAGCATAATGACACACAGCCAAGTTGGCCAATATAGCAGGAGATCTTGTACTAGGTACCACCATGTATCCTAGGACAGACACATCCAGGCCAACACAGATTCAAACCCTTGCAATAAAGTGTTATGTGGGATGACAACATAATACAAACATTTCTATGGACTTATGTAGAGCCAGAACAACACAGAATACAACACTATAAAGTAGTGATGAGACTTTATAATAGAAAACAAGTTACAAATGCATTTATTATAAACAAATTTGTATTAATTTGGTCACACACTGGTAACTACTGCAAGAAAATTAAATTTGAATAGTGTATTTATCGATATATATGCATCGATTATAACTATAACAATGCACATTAAACATAGAAACAGGTTTCTGACTTACTATGGGGAAATGATCTAGTCTGGTCGTAGCAACCATAAGATCCAGAGAAGCAACAACCAGATAGGAGAAGGCCAGGCGCTGTAGAACCCCAGGGATCCGCAGTGCATTCCAGGATACTTAGGAAACAGGGTGAGGAAAAATAACAAGAGACAAGGTAAAGAATTTGCTCTCAATGATAAAAACTGACACTGATAAAGATTTATTTTATAATCGACTCCTGTATGCAAATTAGCGTGAAACTAAAACAATACAGAGTAAAGGAGCTGGTCTAAAACTGAAGGCAGAAGATGAGCAAGGTCCTTATGGCTGGATTGCTCTCACAGGGTCCCTGGCAGTAGCTGGGGTTGATGACCAGTATCCCAATGAGGAAGAGTTGCAGGCTCCTCCACAGAACCTTGAGTAGGAGCCTGCAGCGTGGAGTCCCCCGTCGCAGTGATGCATTCAGAGCCAGCGAGATGGACGTCCCCATGATGAAAATAAACCTGCAATAATCAATCGTATCATTTTGTGCACTCCTGCTTACTTAAACCATTCCCCCTTACCACCCCCCACAAAAAGTATATAGAGCAGCTATCTGCAGACCACAAATACTAGAACTTGTCAGTGAAAGCATAAAAATACCTCTTCACATGTTTCATTCATCTATAGCAATCTCATTCAGTTTTTTAAATTCTACAGTAGTAGCTAAGTTACCTGGGGCTGCTCAGAAACAAAATGGAAAGGTAACCCGTAATAACATATTACATGTCACCTGACTGTTTAACCCTTAAAGTGGTTGCATTTAGTACTTAAGTACTGTTAGCCCTGTTAGACTAGCAAATGCCACAGAGGGAAGTGTTGGTCAGAGTCCAATGGAAAGGCAGAAAAGAGAGAAGTCATAAAATATCAACAAACTATTACTTTTCCATTAGTAATGTTTGTAGCACTGCGTGTATCATGTATCACGGATAAACAGACAGATTGAGCTTTATAGTTATAAAGATTTGGAAATAAGAATATTAGTGAAAGTAACATTTCTGCATACCAAGGAAAGACCAGATCAGCAACTGTAAGACCTACAAAAAAAAAAAAAAGAAAAAGGAAAAAATATATATATTTTTTTCTCATACAAATGAAAATGGTATTTACTTTGTTAATCCTTCAGATATGTCTAAGGCAGTGGAGTTTCCTATCTATACAGAAATATATAATAATTTATTTGTTGCAACATGTGTGGCAATATTCTAATTTCCTTTGCAAAATGAGTAGACAACATATACACATTCCAAGGTATGAGGTGCCCGTGGCCCATTTCAGCTGGGGAATGTAATCAGTTTATGAGTAAATATTGCTACAAAGATACCTTTTATTCCAGCTGTAGGTACAAATTAAAAGTTTAATTTCACCGATACAAGTCATTCAGTAGCAACTGTACAACACCCCACAAATGTAGAGCTCTATTTGAGAAATGAAAAAGGGCCCTAGTTGCAGCTTTTTATTACTTACTGTCAAAATACAACTAATACAAATACTAATAGAACTTTTGACGCACTGCATTATATTTCACAGGCCTTGAGTATATACATTATTAAAGTAATTTTTAGTACTAAGTAATAATGTAGGAATTCTAAGATACACAGTGAAACTCTTACCATTCCAGCTCTCATGCTTAAAGAACCAGTATCTCCCTCCGCCATAGTTAACAAATACCATTATCACCAGAGACAACCTGTAGAGAAGAGGTAGAGCTTACATTACTCCGTGTTTCAAAACGAACTAACCACTGACATCGTCCTAAATTTTTTGGGGGTGTGGACATTTTTTTAAAATCTTTGTCTTTTTTTAAGAAGTAGCAGCTTATCAAATATTTTCTCAACTTTAAATAAAGTCTTCCTAACTGTAATCTGAATTTTTATTAGGTAATTATGAATGACTGTATTCCAATGTCTAGTAATGGTATAAATATATATTCAGACAGCTGAAGTAAATGCAAAATTTACCCATAAAACCTTGTTATTGGTGTTTTTATTCTGGAAACATGTACAGTGGTGCTTGAAAGTTCTGAAGGGTTCACAAACTTTTTATATTTCTGCATAAATTTGACCTAATACTACATCAGATTTTCACAAGTTCTAAAAGTAGATAAAGAGAACCAAATCAAAAAAAATCAGACATGGACACTTATTTATTGAGGAAAATGATCCAATAACACATATCTGGGAGTGGCAAAAGTATGTGAACCTTTGCTTTCAGTATCTGGTGTGACCCCCCTTGTGCAGCAATAACTGCAACTAAACGTTTCCTGTAATTATCGATTAGCCCTGCACATTAGCTTGGAGGAATTTTAGACCATTCCTCCATACAAAACAGCTTCAACTCTGTTATGTTGGTAGGTTTCCTTCCATAAACTGCTCGCTTCAGGTCCTTCCACAACATTTCTATTGGATTTAGGTCAGGACTTTGACTTGGCCATTCCAGAACCTTAACTTTGTTCTTCTTTAACCATTCTTTGGGAGAACAACTTGTGTGCTTAGGGTCATTGTCTTGCATGACCCACGTTCTCTTGAGATTCAGCTCACGGACATATGTCCTGACATTTTCCTTTAGAATTTGCTAGTATAATTCAGAATTCATTGTTCCATCAATGATGGCAAGCCATTCTGGCCCAGCTGCAGCAAAACAGGCCCAAACCATGACGCTACCACCACTGTGTTTCACAGATGGTATGAGGTTTTTATGCTGGAATGCAGTGTTTTCCTTTCTCCAAACATAATGCTTTCTCATTTAGACTAAAAAGCTCTATTTTGGTCTCATCTGTCCACAAAACATTGTTCCAATAGCCTTCTGGCTTGCCCAGGTGATCTTTAGCAAACTGCAGACAGGCAGCAATGTTTTTTTTTTGGAGAGCAGCAGGTTTCTCCTTGCAATCCTGCCATGCACACAATTGTTGTTCAGTGTCCTTCTGATGATGGACTCATGAACATTAACATTAGCTAATGTGAGAAAGGCCTTTAGTTGCTTAGAGGTTACCTTGGGTTCCTTTGTGACCTCCCAGACTATTATACGCTTTGCTCTTGGCGTGATCTTTGTTGGTCGACCACTCCTGGGGACGTCTTGAATTTCCTCCATTTGTACACAGTCTGTCTGACTGTGGATTGGTGGAGTCCAAACTCTTTAGAGATGAATTTGTAACCTTTTCCTGCCTGATGTGCATCAACAACTCTTCTTCTGAGGTCCTCAGAAATCTCCTTTGTTTGT
This sequence comes from Arapaima gigas, assembly GCA_900497675.1. Taxonomy (NCBI): domain Eukaryota; kingdom Metazoa; phylum Chordata; class Actinopteri; order Osteoglossiformes; family Osteoglossidae; genus Arapaima; species Arapaima gigas. The sequence goes on along the minus strand of UFQX01000237.1, from coordinate 99,307 downwards.
GCCATGATACACTTCCACAAACATGTGTTGTGAAGATCAGACTTTGATAGATCGCTGTTCTTTAAATAAAACAGGTCAACCACTCACACCTGATTGTCCTCCCATTGATTGAGAAAACCCGACTAATTTTATCTTCAGATTATCTGCTAATCCTAAAGGTTCACATACTTTTGCCACTCATAGATACGTGTTATTGGATCATTTTCTTCAATAAATAAATGTCCATGTCTAATTTTTTTTACTCATTTGTTTGATTTGGTTCTCTTTAACTACTTTTAGGACTTGTGTGAAAATCTGATGTAGTTTTAGGTCAAATTTATGCAGAAATATAGAAAGTTCTAAAGGGTTCACAAACTTTCAAGCACCACTGTACCTCCAAAGACAATCATGAGCTAGCTCACATTGTTCAAATGCTTCTGCTATCTGAAAGGGTGAAAATTCAGTCTTATTACTTCTGTGGCAAAATAGATTGCAGTGTCTACAGGATTAGGCAGGAGGGTATTTTCCACAGCCACAGAATGCAAAGCATTCTGAGCAATAAAATACAGATCATTTGGTTTAGTCTAATACATAGGAACAAACAAAACTCCTGAAAATAGAAATAAAAAATACTCTGGAGAATAATCTTTAACAAAGGTACATATAGAGTGATAGAGAAAATAGAGCCCTATAAATTAATTAATATCTTTCTTGGGGAACCAAGAGTCAATCACAGTGGAAGCTGCCCATTTTGTGAAGAGGAGTTCATATACCCTCGAAAGGTGTCCAACGAACGCAATCTGTTGCCAGGGCCAGGGCGAGGGGGAGGCACGGGATTGGAGTAGGAGTCAATGGTTCTGTTGGGAGACCCCAACTCCTGCAACACAAGGAAAGGCTGAACCATGACAAGGTACTAGATGACCACCGTGAGGCAATCAACAGTTAGAGACATATTTATACATCAGATAACAATGAACAATGTTACAAAATATTTTAAAAGTTCATACTGGAAAAAAGGATTTGCCTTAGAAGAAGAGAAAACCATAGACTCACTGAATTAATGAGTCTCTCCATTTCCATGGTGCTTCCCAAACTGAAAATTAAATTTCTCACAATGTCAAGCCTGAAAATGAAAGTACACAAATGAGACACAGTTTCATTTTCTCACCTGCCAAAAGAAGAAACTGAAGTTGGTAAAAATACAAAGAATTAAATTCTCTTTCTTTGCGATATTGTTTTCTGAAAGACAACTCACCCCATGATGGCACGGCCAGCAACAAACAAAATACACAGGACAGCATACACCAGGAAGGCCAACAAGATGGCTACAATGGAGAAAGCAGTATCATAATAGAGCTTCAATCATTAGGGATATAAAAACAGCAAATACAAAAAAGAAAAGGTCACTCACGTAGGCAACTGTTGACAGGTTCCCCATCAATAACTACGGTGCAGTTGACATTTGACTCCGTCAAGTTCTTAACCCATAGTGAGTAGTTCCCATACTCTCCAAAGTGGTAGTGAACTCTGAATGAAATTGGAGGAGGGTCTTATTACCATAGTTTATTTATCTTATATTATCAAAGCATTTATTGCTCAGTTACATATTTATCAGTAACACCTTTATTCATGCTTTATACAAAGGGATGGTTATATACTATAAACAAATGAGTTGACTATTTTGGCCGACGCAAATAAAGTTATTATTAACTGAGATACCCAGTGCTGCCAGGGTCAGAACGTGGAAAATGAAATAGTAATAACATTATATTAGCAAACTGTAATACATTTAAAAGTGGTGCATTTAGCGCCTAAGCATTATTAACGTTGTTGGACAGGCAGACACCACAGAGATTGACAGGCATGCTAGTTGTACTTAAGTAAGAAAATATATGCCAAAAAACTCTGTTACTCTTACATTAGAAATATGTGCAGTACTGTGTGTTATGCATACTTTGTTATCCCTCCCTGTCACCAGTCTTTCCACCAGCACACCCCCTGTTACCTCTCAGTTTCCAGTTCAGGTCCTTCCCTTCAGCAACCCCCATCCCTCCCTGATTTGTGTGTGTGTGTGTGTATTGGCACATTTTTCCTCATCCAAGAAATGCCTGGATGTACATATCACTTGTGTGTGTGTGTGTGTGTGTGTGTGTGTGTGTGTGTAAACCTCAGTTAGAGTGAAACGTACTTGTGTGGCATATTTGAAATCTGGGGTTTGAAAAACAAAGCCATCCACAAAAAACAAAGACAGAAATTAAATTTTATAGATTGAAATAACTAGTATTTAACTGATGTCTTTGTCCAAGGTGACTTACAGTTCTGGATGCACCAAACTAATCTCCCTACAATCATTCACCCATTTATACAGCAGAGCAACATAACACACACTCTCATACAGTCATACATTAAGGGCAATTTAGTCACAGGTTAAAGAAGGATGTGTCTTTCGACAGCAGGAGGGAACTAGAGCACATGTAAACCCATGTGAACAAGGTAATAACATCCAAACAGTATACTGACTGAGCTAGCTTCAAACCCACAGCCTATGAGTTGTGAATCGCCAGCACTTCCCACCCAAATTACACACAAGTGTATAACTTCAGGCCTCCTTCCTTAAACACAAAGTGGCTAATCATTTAGACACAGCTAGCCCTATAATGGTGTGCTTTGTTTATAAATGTAACTTATTAAATAAGGCCAATATGTTTCATAACATGAGAATACTAAACTACCTAATCCAAGACAAATGTAACACTTTTCAACTTTACCATTTCATCTAGTAAGTCCTTGTAAGTCATCGTGGTCAAAAGCACAAGCAAAATAATAAATAGTAAATAATATATGCTGGCTCACCTGCACAGCTCTTGGTTGATTTTGGTACTGTTGAGCTGTAGGGTCAGGGGGTGTTGGGAGCTCAGGAGGAAGTTTTTTGCACTGGGCATTCCTGGGGATTTCCCACCAGGGACCAGCCCAAGTGGCTGAAACAGGCACTGCGACACATGAAAACAGCCATGACACAGACACAGGACAGCCCAATAATCTGTCCACAGCCCAGCTTTGTAGATATGTGCATCCATGCTACCACATGCAAACCTGCTGTTCCACCCAGAAGCCAACTCGGCTTTACCAAAACCGATTTCAATTGAAAGATGAAAACAAATATAAAAGCTCTCTCCACAGCCACGGGATGTGTCAAATTACCTGAAAGCAATGATCTGACAACCAGGATACCAGCACATCGCTCTGCAGCTCACTGTTGACAGTGAGGGAGGCCTCGTCCATCTTCAGCACCGTGGATCTTTGGTGAGGGTGTGAGGCTGGAGGAGACAGATCAAAGAGTTAAAACACTGTTTTCCTGACAAGCCTTTCTCTTCCTTACAACAAGCCAAGCCGTGCCATTGAAACTTCACCTCAGCAATGCTTTTGCACTACTACGGCAAACTATCTGAAAGTTTTTACTCTTTATGGATCAGAACATGGGTGTGTGTTGAGGCTGAAGCTGAAGTCAGCTGCCTCCCCTGCCACTAAATCACAGTCTTGTGGCATGTGTAGGGTAGGGACTGCCCTCCCTCTCATACACACAGATATAGCAGTCACATGTCTTAATCACTCTGGCCCAGTGGTCAGACCTCCTGTTGGCTAGTTAGCCTGGGCTGAAGGAGCTGGAGGGAAGTTTAAATCCTCCTGAACATGAACACAACTATGTCCTGCCACTGGCCCAAGACCTTAACAAACAAGCAAGCAAAAAAACAAATCACAGCTCTGGCACTCACTGTTAATAATTAGCAAACTTTTGATTTAATGTTGAAGAAAAAAATGCAAAAATCTAAATTACTGAGGCCAGATGAGTTACCTGAAACTAGTATTAGATTAAGTGGTTTAACTTAAATTTTAAGTAATAAATGTTTAAGTTAAGAACAAGTACTAAGTGTATTAAGGCAAAGTGAAAGACATAAGTGAGGAAGTAATTTCTGCATAAGAGCATTCTGAGAGCTCTCAAATGGAAAGATAGTCACAGCTGCGGCAAAACCGAGTTTAAAATAAGTAAGACATCTATCACACCAGCACTGCTTCAAACAAAATATCTTTTCACACATGGAACTTTTCTGGAATTTCCCCTGATGAGCGTTCGAGGTTTTGTGAAGGAGCGGCGGCCCCGCGTTGCTAGTTTCTCACTGACATCCCGAATGACTTACAGGACAGCTGGGCTGCGAGCGGAGCCACGCACAGCGCGAGAACCCCCACGAGCACCACCGCGCTCATGTCTCCATCGCCGGGAACCGCCATCTTCTCCCTTTCCGTCGCCGTCGCCGCCTCCACCTCGTTCCTCAATCCCACTCCACTCTCACTGCCACCTTTTCTGTTTCCTTTCTTATTCCTTTTCTCTCTTCTCATAACGAAAGCTCCCACCCCTTCCTTCTGTTCTGATAGTGCGAAGGGAAGAGAGGAGGGACAAAGTGCAAATAGTCGAACTGACAGAGGGGAAAATGGACAAGATCACAGTACCTTTCCTAAACTGTGAACTGATCATATCAATCATCGCCCTGTTTGGTACTTTTAAGGTTGCGATTATGTGAAGCCTGCATAATTTACTGTTGCATAGTTGAATAATGACACATCTAGTTGCTCTGATACAAATACAGTGAAGAGAGTTGCAACATTGGGAGTTATCGATGATGGGCTCTAACTGATTTAAGTATTTTCAGATAATAGTGTGAAGAAAATTAGTAATGATATCAACTAAGAACATTATACTTAGATTGTTCTACCATGAATATTTTATTCTGCTCTGAGTTTCGAAACGTTTTCAGAATAAAATATTGCATTGTATTGAAAATGATCTCCATAGTAAATTACACGGTAGCGAAGTGTCAATCGTCGAGCAATCGAACCAGCTCTGGAAGTGAAGTCAAGCATGTTTGGGTAACTGTTAGGACACGACATCGATCGTCTATCAATCGAACAAACACCGGAAGTCAGGCAAAGCATGTCATACAAACCGGAAGTTAGCCAGAGACTTCTGGGGGGGAAAATGTGACGTCTTGTTGGTGTGGTGGGTAGTGTGCTGGTGATGGAGCGGCAGAAAGTTGCGGAGACTACTGAATGAAAATTAACTTATTTTAAAAGATAGTTACAAGCGGTTTGTCCTAGCGAGAGCTGTCCTCTACGTCGGAAGACAAGGTACAACACTTTTTTGCTCACACATTAATAGATGCAGCCTCCGGTGAAAAGCTTCTCTTCTGCTGTATGAACACAGTGAACCACTTTGCTGAAATAAATACAAAAACGCACGATTAAGTGAAGAAAATTCTATAAACGGGGAGTTATTTTAAAACGTCCGTACTGTCCATAATTTGCTGAGGTGTGACTTGCTACTCACTGCTATATTTCTGTTTAGTCTGTTTAGTTCTGAGGTCAGATGTGTTGACAATCTGTGACTTTATTAGTGTGCTTCTATATGATTCTTATTTTAATGATTATGGAAATTAAGCGTTGCTTATATTGTCTTTTGGCTAGTTCTGTAGAATAACGAGTTTCCCCCACTTTTGACCATTGTAATAACTGTCGAAGGAATTAAATCGTTTTACATCTTTTACAGCTACATGGATTTAGCACAGTTAGAAGTACAGTACTTTCATTTGTCTTTTAGCATTTGACTATAATGTTCCATACAGTCAGTGTTAGACAACTTTTTTCTTGAGTGTTTTCTTTTTCCCCCCTTGGAAAATATAATGGCAAGCATAGTACCATGTTTATAGATGACTGCTGTCCTTTTGACCCTACTGCTTTGGGAGATCCTTATAGATTTGAATATAAATCCACTCCTGCAGAAGGACTCTTGATCAAGATACCATTCTTACTTACATTGCTCTACTAACCCTATGGTCTAACTGGAAAATCAGTGTACAGTTTCTTATGTAACATTTTAAGTTTTTATCATTGTCTACTGCCACACTGGAGTCCATGACCCTTAAATTGACTTAGTCCACTTGGTTCTGGCACTGCCCTTTAATTTTGATGATGCAGTGGTTCACTCATCTAGCATCAATAAAGAGCTTATTGTCATAATTTTAAGGTAAGTTATGTGATTCAATTGAATGTACGTATTAGTGATTTACTATAGGCAATAATTACTGTGAAAAATAGCAAAAGATTTACAGAAAATGATGGCATGGTGGCACATCAGTAGTACTGGTGCCTCACAGCTCCTGACCTGTGGGTTCAGAAATGGTTTCAAATTTGACTCACCTTGTGAAGAGTTTGTATGTTGTTTTTTTGCTTTCATGGGTTTTCTCAGGGTGCTCTGTGGTGAGGTGAATTGGCGATTTTATATTGTCCCTTAATGTCTGGCTGTGTGACTGACTTTGTGTGTGGGATTGCCATGTGACAGTCTGGCATCCTGTCTAGGGTGTACTCTGGCTCATTCTCTATATGTCCAGAGAAGACTCTAGATCTACATGAGCCTACACCGAATAAGCAGTTACTGATAATAAATGAGCTACAGAAAAAAACAATGAAAAGTAGTACAGTTTTACTGAGTGAATGTTTGTGAATGTAACCAGAAAGAGTTTTGATAAGTGAAACATGAGCTCTTTGCTTCTAGGATGGATCCTGCCCTGCTCAGAGAGAGGGAGCTCTTTAAGAAAAGAGCCCTCTCCACACCGGCTGTAGAGAAGCGGCCTGCTGCCTCTGAATCCTCCTCCTCCTCTAAGAAGAAGAAGCCCAAACAGGACCGGGAGAGCTCTGGAGGCTCCAAACACAGTGCAGGTTAATTACACTGGAACCATTGTGCAGCCACCCTGGCTGCAAAGCTTGGTTTCCTGCTTCTGTTGCTCCTTTTCTGACTCATTCCTAGTAGCAGTAGGCCAAACCTGGTCCTGGAGGGTTGCAGTTCCGGAGGTGGTCAATTTACAGCTAAAACAAATACCAAGTAATGTACTGTCTAGATAATTTCTTAAAGGATTGAAGAGCTGTGATTGAGCGGAAATTAGTATAAAATCCATGACCAGGGTTGAGCACTTCTGTGAGTCAAATTAGAACATCTGCCTTTTCCCCCCAAATCTTTTAAAATCAAAACTATATTTATTCTTAAAAAGCATGTTCCAAGTGTCAGAGTATTTTATATTTTTGACTGTATTTTGTGCTTTATGTTTTTTGATGTATATAGATTGAAAAATGTATTTTATGGAAATGAGCAGTAATTTCACAGAAGGCGGACAATAACATCTGTATTACAGCTGTGCATAGCTGTGCATAAACTTACCCAAGAACACATTTTATTTTAAGAATTGTATTCGTGATTGGAGGTTGTAGCTACTGCAGAAAACCCTTGGGAAGGAAAGCAAAGGAGTTTTCTTCTGCATCAGACCTGAAAACCCAGCGTATTGTTTATTTGTTTATTGTTTGTTTGTTTATTAAACAATTGTTTATTGTTTGGCTTTAGAATAGACTAACACCGTGTAATGTAGCATTACATCAGAGTAGTACCATGTGATCTAATTAGGTGAACCAGCAGGATGAGTTTAGCCCTTTATGAAATTACTGTACAGTGATGGTCTTGGCATACCTTTATTATTTGTAATCTATTTCTGCTTTTCTCTAGAGTTGTATATATGTTAGTAGGAATATTAATGTAATGAAGCCTTGACCTACAGAAGCAAAAAATACAGTGACATAAACCATGATTATCTTTGTGGAAGTGTGTAGTTTGCTCTGTAGTATCAATGTAATATGATGCTTACTTGTGGACTGTCTTTCATAAATAAGTAGTTGGAAGTTGTTACATTAATGACATAACCTGATACCAGATATTTCATTAAGTATTTTTTTATGCTTATTTTGATCCCTGATGGAAAACATAGAAGCTACTCGGGTAAACAAGCAAAAATGAGGTGACATTTCATTTAATATAATGTACAATATATTAAGGCAAGTTGAAGATCCTGGTGCCATTATGTAGGCTAAATGCTATTGTACACAACAAAGAGATGGTTAAGACATTTTAGCTGCATTTTTTTAAGCATGAAAGTCTGACTGACTGAAAGAACAGATGTATGCTTGGAGTACAGTTGTTGTTGCTGTTTTAGCTGCACTGTGAGCATTTCACTGTGGCAAACAAATTAGCACATGTGAACATTATAATGACCATGCGTGGTGACAGTTATGAATTCCACTCATATGTCCTTTGAGTCATTGGCATTAAAGATGCTTCAGTCATACCCTTGTCAGTGGTGTGAAAGCCAGACAGCAAGATTTTAAGGTGAGAGGGCCTTTGTATGCTACATTTGCACATTCCTTCAGTAATGGCAGGTTGTGAATCTGTGATTGCCATCCTGAATAAATATAAGCATAATGCCATTTCCATTTCTTAAGAGTGGCAAACTGAGTAATTCTGTGAGAATTATAATACATTTGAATTTTTGTGACATCTTTGTCCCACGAGTTCTCTTTGTATGTCGTTGTGCGTTTCCGTTGAAGCTATTTATGCAGTTCAGGTCTCAAAATATTTTAAAGGGTTCACAGACTGGAGTTTTGTATAGTGGTGTGGATGAATACCAAGTGAGAAAATCGTGACCCCCCCAAAAGGGAACATGCTGTATTTTGCTTACGTAGACTCCCTATTGACAGATGTGCTTTTGAAAGAAAATTAAACTGTGATTTTGCCCAAATATGGGAACAGTCTTGTTGGTCAGGGAGCTCTCCATTACTGGTGAGAGGTCCACTACACAACTTCTACATGGCGTTGGCGCATGCTGGCTAGCATGGCACGGAAAGGGCCTGGTTCATCCCGCAGTTCACGAGCTGTCTTGCCCTTGGCACAACACCCGCAGTCCAGCAGCTCGTAGAGGAAGGCCAGTGCTGCCAGCGACACCACCGTCAAGATGAATAGCAGTAAGATGACAAAGCAAGCCACGTTCCAACCATCATGGAAAGGGTAGACCTCCTGTACCTGCAGGGCCACCCCTGCCAGGGGTGCAGATGGGTGCCAGGCATGGCTGCTGTTTTGACTGGTCATCACTTCAGTGTTCACTGTGGTCTTCCTTCTGGGAGAGAAGTGTGTTAATACCGAACAACGGTTAAACGTAGCAGGGAAAATAACTGCCTATGTTTCCTCTCACTGTCAACAGCCACTTGTCCTAGACAGGGTTGTGGTGATGTGGAGCCTATCCTGTATTTTGCAGGGAAGTATTCTACACAGATTATGCAGCAGATAGGGTGTCAGTTCATCACAGGGAAATCAAATACATAGTCACACACTGGGCAATATATATTTAGCAGCTCAGTACCTGCTGCACCACCCTGCCTGCCGACTTCTTTCATTTCTTTAAGATTCCATAGATTAGTAAGGACGCCATCATTATCGTTATTATTATTGATGAAAACGGTTAAATATTCAGCTGTATAAAGCAGTAAAGTTGAAGCCCATTTCTGATCAGCTAATGAGAAAGTAAAGACCTAGGAGTGGAGAATATTGCGTTACCATTGTTCCCATAATTTCTAGGTCATTATAATAACCATCATTTAACATATCCAACTTTTGCAAGTTGTGTGGTGTTAAATATAAGGCACTTTTTGATGCTATTTCATTACTATGCTCAGCATTGATGACTAGGTTAGAAATCAGATCAAGAAAATTGAAGGAAATGTCATAGTCTGTCACCAATTCACGGGAACATTTTTTACAGAAACTCAGGTAGCATGGCTTCTGATATATTCAATAACTTACTGTATAGTATTGCAGTAATGTAGTATTTATGCATAATATGTTTATAAACAGGGTGACCTCACAATATTCTACTTCAATTGTTTCTGTTACACCCAGCACTTCTGAAGTTACTGAAGGAATATTGTAAAGATGGTTCCTCATTTTCTTGAGTGTCTGCAGGCCTGTAGCTTGTCAGTGTCCCTCAGGCCTGTTAATTGAATTACGCAGAGTGCCACATAAGACCGTCAGCACGTGACACAGAGTGGGCTCCTCACTCCATCTGTGCCCTCCTTCGGCATCTGAATCATGCATCACTACAGATCATGTAAACAGCACAGTAATAGTGAAACAGGCAAATGTATATCTGCTCATACACCTAAACATCACCCTTAACCCTGAACAAATAACTGATTATAAAGTCCTTTAAGCTGAAAAAAAACTAAGACACTGAGGATGTGGATTCAGATCTCTAGCTTTGGGGCAATGGGTTAGGAAGGGGCAGTATATCAGACATCAGGAGGTGCCCCAGAGGCCACGCCTTACCAGCCCTGATATATGCATTCCCCCTTCCCCCAGCCACTCTGTCTGCCACAACCACATGTGGACGGTTGGGGGAGGGAGTCCACTCAAACATGCTGTCACTGGAAATGGCTGTATCACTGCTATGCTCTTGCATCCATGGAGAAGTGTAAAACCTTCCTTTCACACCAGAGATTTTCATGTAGCTGTGATAGGCACAAGCCCCCTTTTCATGCAAGTTTTCTTACCTTTGGCTGCACTACAGCACCTGGGTTGTGTACTGCTTTTTGCCTTCAGAGTACTATTTGCTCCCTGAATATATTTTGTTAAGATAATTAAGCTCATAGCTTTGCGTTCTGCTGTAAACCACTTAATTTTACAAGAACAACTTCAACCATAAAGTAGCATTAAAGTATGACGTAAGGCATATCCTTAAAATAAATAAATAAATCATGCAAGACACTGGCATGCAAAGCTATGAAGCTGGTTGTGGGCGCATATCGTTTGATGTCAAGGTGAGGCTGGATCTGAGACAAAACACAGCTGCATCGTGTTCCGCTCTGTAAGGGAGCATGCGGACTTACCTGTGTCGCCGTTGGCTGGGATGCTGGAAAAAGACGGGTCTCCCCCCCCCCCCCCCCCACCACTCCTCGCGGCCTGGATGGATGTCACATGCAGAGCAGGCTGGCTCACAAACACTGCTGAGCTGCAATTGGCCAGCCCGATGCCCCAGCTAGCTCATTAGCATACTGCTTCTTCTCCCTCCCACGGACTGAATCATTCATGAGCTACTCTGTCCGCATGTGTTTTTCGGAGGATTGTTCCAGTATGGAGCGGTTTCTTCTCAAAACGATGTTTTGTGTAAAGGGATTATGTGGAACATCCTGAGGGCCTTCACTGATTGTGTATATAATGCTTTAGCATTTTTAACTGATTTGAAGGGTAAGGCAGTGTGTATAAGACATAGCTAGATTTGTACAGGGGCAGTGTAGTTTGAGGTGGGAATGTTTGCAAGGAATGGGTTAACAGTCTAGCGACTGCACAACCTAGTCAGATGGTTGAAGGTGGGGGGCAGACAGAGCTGGCTGGGGGCATCTGGGCTGCAGGGCTGCCGCAGGCTCAGTTGGTGTGCTAAGTGTGGTGGTGGAGGCATCAGCAGTACTGCAGACTAGCAATGACAGATGCCCCTCCCCTTCCCCTCCTTCATCTACGAAGAGGGCTAGTCTCAGTAACTACGTCATTCTTAAAGGGGTGGGTGTCTCAGAAACCCCTTTCCAATAAACACAACAGAAGGTTGATTCAAATCCATGATGTTAATGTGCTGTGTTATTGTTACAGTGTTGTGGAACAGATTTGAGGCGAACGGTGCTAAATGTTTCGCATCACAAATGCAGCTTTATGTCTGAGTTCTTGCAGCAGCAGCTTCTGTCTGACATATGACTTCTGGGTGATGCTGCCATGACGTGTGTGGAAAGTTCTGTGCAGACCAGGACACTGTGGCTCTTATCCTCTCAGTGTCTCCCACAAGCCGGATGTTTCTGTGAGCAGTGTGAAGGCACACAGCTATTCATCATCCACCCAGCACTGCACTCCCTCACATAGGCAACCTGCTGGGAAACTGAAACCAAAGCTGGTCTGGAAATACACACTTTCCAAGTGGCATGACCAGACCTTTCAGTGATCAAATGCTAAATTGGATACATGCAATTTTCAAGAAACCAGTCAAAATTGTTATAAAAATGTAAACAATTGAGAATGGGAAATGCATTTTATGCGCTGATCACTAATTTATACTACTAAGATATGTTTTTGTATGTGTATTCAGCACGTTTTGCACATGCATTTTTGATGAAAGTGTGTTCTTTTGACCTTCTTGTTCGGCCTGTTCTTTATTTCAGATACCAGCAATGGCTCCTTTAACTTGAAAGCGTTGTCTGGAAGTTCAGGGTATAGGTTTGGAGTCCTGGCAAAAATAGTGAACTACATGAAGGTCAGTTCGTGCCTTTGCTGCGTGTGATATCCTCATATTCTGTCCGAGTCCAGTGTAGTTCGCATCCACATATTCCAGATAGCTTCACCACAGAATCAAATTTTATTTTGCTCAGAACGCATTAACAATTTCAAATTGTACTCTTAAAGGTAAAATATGCTGCTTACATGTTTATATGCAAAGTTTAATGGTAAGTGCAAATGATAGCAATAATTAAGTATCTTTAATTTGAGCCTCACTAATCTATTTACTTTAAAAGTGATGAACAGCTGCAAATTAATCTGTCACCATATTGGAAAAATATTCCAGAGCAAACACTAGGAATTGGCACAGCATTCATCAGTGACATTTTTTAAAAGCTCTCTGATTCCTAATTGTTTCCATGTGTTCTCCATAAGAGAAGGTCAAACTGTTCTCACTGGATAACGTCCTTTTTTGCTAGATATGTTATTTTTTTTGTCATAATAAAATTATAATTAAACTTTATGTCTGAAGTGGTTGCATGATAACAGTACATCTGTTTAATTAGCATAATGTGTTCCAGATATCTGCTCATACATGTTTGTTTTCATAAACTGGGGAACGCATTATAATAACAAAGTAGAAAAACTGTCATTTTTTTTCATGAGTGCAAAAATAAAAAACATAATTGTACTTAGCATTGATGTTCCTGACCCAATCTGGTACGGGAGTTTTCTTAGAAAATTAAAGTGCAGTAATCTGCATCTATAATAAAGAAAAAAAATACACAACACAAAAAAACACATATAATAACACAAATAGCTAAGAGCTAGACTCTTGTCAGTTGTCGTTGGTTTTGTTAGTTCCCCTCCTGGCTCTCCTTGTGCCAGATTATGTACTAATGAAAAACTGGCATGACCAGCTGAGTAGTTTGCCTCATTACTACTTAGTGTTTTCTGTGGGATTAGTCTCTGCTCCACTTTTGACCCAAAACATATGAGCTGCACTTATAATTTCTATGAAGCTAGTCTTAATATGGACAGACATGAATAGAAACTACGGGTATAATATTAATGAATGCTTTATAAAATTGATAAAGGAAAAAACTCACCAGGTCACATAGATATGAGTCACAGGGCAAGTAATGGCTGTGATGCTGCTGTACTAATAACTGTAATACTTCACATTATGCAGAGCACAATTTTATTATTGTTATTGTCATTATTATTATTGTTGTGGTTGTTATTCTCATTATTTTCATTTTTAATTAAAAAATTGTGTTAGAATTTTAGGCTATAAGATGTTTCTCATAACTACAGTAATGTAATTCATCAGTTATATGTAAGGTACACGTTTCAAATGCTCAAAAAAGCAAAATCTTGTAAATGAGGAACTTTTAAAGCGCTGTATGGTTGTACGTGATTGATTATAGGACTGTGTGAATACTATACAGTAATCTTATTTCTAGTTTACACCTTGGTCACCACTGTTATGTTCAAGTACTCAAGGAACCCCTAGTTTGGTACTTCCCCTGATATTTGTTTTGACTTTTTCTTACATGAAAAAATCTTGCACTCACTAGCCTGACTTGTCAGAACACTTGTTCGGACAAATTCTTACATCAGGGAAAAAGATGCAACTACTTGTAAATGTCGGTTGAATGAACTGATGTGAGTCCCTGAGACAGTGTGTTGGACTAATGCAAGCCGGGATGGATGTGTACACAAGCATTTGTACCTTGTGGAACTGTCAGTGGTATTTGTCTCCTCCCCCTCCATCTCCTGGAGCAGACACGGCACCAGCGAGGAGACACCCACCCCCTAACTCTGGATGAGATCCTGGATGAGACCAAGCTTCTAGACATCGGCATGAAACAGAAGCAGTGGCTGATGAGTGAGGTAGATCATCCACTTCTGTTGGTGACCCTACCAGGGTCAGCTAGATGCTGTGTTTTTAGTTCTACCTGTATAAGCAGAACTCACTGACTGGATGGGACATATTTCTACCACCAATATTTAAGATACTGATCCTACATTTGCACTAAAACACGTGGTACCTGTTAGGAATTACTCACATTTTCCTTCATTGTTGAAATCAAAGCTTGGCAACAGGAAGCTAAAAAATTCAATATAGGAAGTTTCTTGTTTTTGAAAATATGGTGTAATGACTTAAAAAAACTCCACTATTTATTATAATGAATAAATAAAAAAGTAGTGTATTATTTTCTGATTTACTCTCAGCTAATACCTAGATGCCAAAAAGCTGGTGTGGTTTGCACTTAACTGTTTTAAAATGGAAAAGTAAAGAAAATACTTTTTTAAAAATTAATTTTAAAAAAAAAGTGACAAATCTTTGCAACACCGTGTATATTTAAATAGCAATAGTTGAACCTTGACTTGGAGTTTTGTATTTAGGTACTGTCAGCACTGTCAGCAAAACCAGTAATAATTTGAGAATTTTATGTTAGTACTCAACTTCATATACATTTAATATATAGACCATGGCTAGATTTGCAAATATGCGTTTGTGGCCGCCATATTTTTAACCCCCAATACCACAAGGGGGAGCTATCATGCTATTTATCTAAAGTGAGGGATGCACAGTCAATCAGCTGAATTCTTACACAAAGGTAGCGTTCAGTAAATATTTATAACTATGCAAATGAACAGTATTTCTAATATTTTATTTTTAGTTGTATGTTTTACCAGTTTCTCTGCGGTACTTTACTCTTTCTGTCCTGGAAGGACATTATACTTAATCACTTTTAAACAAATGACTAAGTAATTTAGCAGTCCTTATTATATGAGGTTGTACCTGTGAAGAGCTGGAAGGCTACCATAGTTTACAGCCCCTGAGAATCAGAAGGAAGGCGGCAATTTGAGCATCTTCACTTGTAACTCTGTCATGTCTTCATTTTACACAGGCCCTTGTCAGCAACCCCAAGATTGAGGTGCGTGACGGAAAGTACACCTTCAAGCCCAAACACAACCTGAAGGACAAGAAGGCTCTGCTGCGGCTGCTGGACAAGCATGACCAGCTTGGCCTGGGGGGTGTGCTGCTGGAGGATGTAGAGGAGGGGCTGCCCAATGCCCACAAGGCCATTAAGGTGCAGAGACATTGGGAGGCACATTGGGGGGGGGGGGGGGGG
>UFQX01000237.1:4289-83953 GCA_900497675.1 Arapaima gigas | reverse complement strand
GGGGGGGGGGGGGGGGGGGGGGGGGGTATACAGTGCAAAGGTAAGA
Source organism: Arapaima gigas (assembly GCA_900497675.1). Classification (NCBI taxonomy): domain Eukaryota; kingdom Metazoa; phylum Chordata; class Actinopteri; order Osteoglossiformes; family Osteoglossidae; genus Arapaima; species Arapaima gigas. Next base: position 83,907 of record UFQX01000237.1, on the reverse strand, counting down.
ATGCTGCTGGAAGCTGTGCCAAACATGAAAAAAGAAACAAAGATACCCTCCTAACATTTAAATTCAGAAGACATGCAATGCTTATTAGTGGAAGTAGTGTAAAGAGTGGTGAACTGTTTCTCCTTCCATAGTGAGCCTCTCATGTGGAAATGCTACAGCACCCATAGGAACACCCAATGCCTTTATCTCATTTCCTCTCCCCCACAGGCTTTAGGCGATCAAATCATCTTTGTGACAAGGCCCGACAAGAAGAAGATCCTCTTTTACAATGACAAGCACTGCCAGTTTGTGGTGGATGAAGGTGAGAACCTGTCTGTGGACCACAACTCTGTGAGCCTACATATGGGGCACATCCAATATGTTTCTTCTATTTTACATCCTTTTCATGGTTGTTAGATTACTGCTGACTCCTTATCTGGTTTGCAGGGGTGGGGGGTGTGGCTTTGGACAAATTCAACTACCTAGCTTGAGGGTACAACAGAATGCCCCCCTCCTTAGACTTGAACCTGAAAATGTTGGAACATGAGGTTTGTTCCCTGCTAAGGTGGACGTGAGAGAATGTTTGCATCCGCACTGTTGAAAATGACCGGATAGGAGATGTTGCTGTAAAGGTAGCAGCACATCAGTAACAAGAATACGTTGCTTGACCGTTATTATAATGAGATTATAGTTATAAGTATCTTCGTACCCTGGCAGTGGAGGGGTGCAGCAGGTCACCCCTTGGACACCCGCACACCTTTTGCCTCTCATCACTCCACAAATACACCTCTCTTCCCACCCACCCACACACATACAAAGCTATACTCAGACAGACCTGTACACACACACACACACACACACACCCACACCCACACCCACCCCTAAACAATATGGCGCACCCGATCCATCGATCCGAGGCCAAGAGCTCGGCTCCTGATCCCCACGGCAGCAGCATTCGGCGAAGAGGAATTAGGGTCCTCGTCTGCTCTAATCTGCTCCAGGATGAGGCAGCTTTGAAGTGAGCCCCCTGCCTAAGCCCACCCCAGAGGGAAACGTCTTTTGTTTTTTGGCTGGGTTAATTGTCTACGAAGAGGATTGGAAGGGAATGGGAAAGCAGGAGCAGAGGTGGAGTGAGAGGCATGATAACTGATCCCACATGAATGGTGGTGACGGCAGTGTGCCACCAACGAGAGAACAGAGTGCTTCTCCCTTCAGGGCCACCGCTGATGTAGGATCAGCTATACAAGGTCTTTTCAGTGATACAAAGGCAAGGTTTTTTTTGTGTGACAGATGCACTCTGAAACATGACAAACTGTCAAAACATTGTCCACAAAGTAACCATAAAGGGATTGTTTTGCCAGTTTTAAGCTGTCTTTTTTGTATGTTAATGCCAGAAAATGTAATACTCTGACTTCCTAATGATAATTTAAATCAAAGTCTCAGACAATATTGTCAGTTCAGTATGTGCAGCTCACTGTGGCTGTGTGTGTAGTACTGCTACATCTGTTGGGATATTTCAGCAGTGGTGACACATTTTAGACATGCTTCACTTTGTTGGTAGAGTTTCAAAAGCTGTGGAGGAGTATTCCAGTGGACTCCATGGATGAGGAGAAAATTGAGGAATACCTGAAGAAACAGGGCATCTCCTCCATGCAGGAGACAGGACCAAAGAAAATGGTGAGTGCCCACATTGCTCCTGCTTGTGTGAGCAAACATTTACATAGAAAGTAAAAACTTTCTTAGTCTTTAATTTGGATGGCAAGTTGAGCTATTTAGGGGACACTCTTAAGTACAGCCAGAGCTATGCACCTAGTAACTCTGATTCGAACAGCTAGCCTTTAAACAAGCCCTTTTCCTGCTGCAGATGCCAATACAGAAACGGAAGAAGCCTGGCACCCAGAAGAAGAGACGCTTCAAGACGCACAATGACCATCTCGTTGGCGTGCTAGAAGACTACTCTGAAGGGGTTTCCAAGAAGTGATCCAAGCAGACCCACTGCTGACCAGCAGAGGGGGCTGCTTGTCAATAAGTAGACAAGTGTGTGGAAGGAGATGATGAGGGGAGGCAGTGCCTCAAAGTGGAATCTGGGCCAGTGCCATTTATTAGACTTTATACATGAAAAGTAAATCAGAACCTGTGTAAATATCTTTTTTCTTTAAGTTCTTTTGTTTTGAAAATAATGAGCAAGAATCGCAAGACTTTTAAACCTTATTAATGTTTTGTTGTTGACCATAACAATTTCTGATATTCTTTTTATTCTGGTGAGCAAGTTTATGCTGGAAGTTTGACCTGAGCTTTTAAAAATGCCCGGAATAAAAAAATGAAAGGATTTTTGGTTTAGTTTTGAATAAATAAATTTTCAAGCCCTTGGGTATGGTGACAGATCATGTTCTTTTTCAGAAAGCCACGGAAAGTAATTGAGATTTGTAAAGCAATATATCTTGGTGAAGACACAATAAAACCCCTTTGTTGCGAGATCTCAGTAAGAGATAAAGAATCCAAGTGCTATCTGTTTAAGGTGATTAAGCTGTTGCAATTAAAATGTCACCCCTTAAACCAAAGGGATATGGCAGCCTCAGAGTGTGACCCCCGGTTCTGCTCTAGCCTCCGCGAGTCACCCTGCACTTCGAGATCTCCAGGGACAACAACCCACTTCCCTTAATGGACCCCCTCGCTGAACCCTTGCACATTCCTTGTTTATTATTCATTGTGTCTTTGACGCTTTTAGGAGGAACACTGGTGAGAGGGTGCCTGATGCTGTTGAGATGGTCTGGTGGTGACAGTGTAACTATATGCTTATGTCACCAGAGCCATGCTGACAGCCTCACAGCTCCTCTTCCTAGTGACAGTGAAATGAAGACCCCTACCTGAGTCCTGCAGCCCAGAGCTCACACAGCTGGAGCCAAGCAACACAACTCCTACTTGGTGGTTGCTATGAGACGGCAGGCAAAGGCCCCTCCCATCCTAAAGAGCCTGACGTGGATGGACGCCTTCTGCAAATCATAGTTTCCCCTTGAACAATGGCTTCATACGATCATGAACCGTGGACTGAAAGTCATTTCCTATCCTCCAGACCAGGGCTATATGGTGTGGCTTCGTGTTTCTGGCGGTTAAAAACAGTATTTCTTTCAGAATGGTCACAACATTTAGCAAACCTACGCAGACAAACCTGTGACATCTGACGGTGTGTAAATAAAGTCCACAGGGCTTTAAATGTGTGAAGTTGTCATGTTTTCTTGCAGTCTCACCTTAAAAACCATGTTTCTGTCTTTCACGGGCTTTTTAAGCTGTAACTGATGGCCACCACTGTTGAGTGTTGTTGACACCCTGTACCTTTACAGCTCATCATCATGAAACACAGCTGAGCCCTGTGCAGCATAATACATGCTATTTATAGAACTAAGAATATACATTCCCAAGTGCTCTAGTCATACTCTTTCAGAATCATAAAAATAATAAGTTTCTAACAGCTTGGTGACATTTTTCACCCAGTGGATATTGAAAGGTATTGTAACACATTTCAAAGGGCATGACAAGTGTGTTAAACATCTTTCAACTGCAGGTTCAACCAGGTGAGTCCACAATAAGGTGCTTGTGTTAATTTGCTTTACTGGAGCACGATGACTCGAGTGGGATTACAAACACCTTGGCTTTGGTGGGTCAGGGTCAGGCATGAACATCAACTCGATTGCAATGAGAGCAGTAAAACTTTCTACTGGCTCACCCTATTGCTGTCTTTCCATCTCTGCAGCTGAGATTAATAATGTTTATCTAAGATATAGAAAGAATTAAGCTCAAGTAATTTAAACCTTCATAGTGGCTCAGCATTGCTTAAACCTATAGGTAAAAAAATGTATGAACTTGCGCTCGTACATCTGGCGTTCAGTTACTGAAAAACAGATCCAGAATCCTTCACTGTTGTTCAACAAACTCATACCAAGTTGTTGTGCGAATAGAACCCAGATTAACAGAAGAATATACAGTATGTGCAAGTACTGCATTCAAGGTATTTTTCACAACTTTTTTAGCTGCTTGTGCTCATTTGAGGTTTATTACTTGGGATTTAACTCACTTCAACAAATGCCTTCTGAAGTCGTGTTTAATGTAAAATAGATTGGCTAGACGTCTCCACGAAGAGCCTTGATTGTGACTGTGCTTTGTATTTCAAGCGACTATGTCAGAGGTCCACTCGAGAGCCAGCCATATTGGCAGTTATTTTATGTTTATTCCAAGGCATCTTTTTCCTCAGTCCTCAGTTATGGAAAATTCAAATTCCGTGGGGACTTAGAACCTAAAAATATACTAGCAATAAGTTATTTTAAGTTTCTGGAATCTGGAATTGGGAGATAACTTCAAAGACCAGGAGATAATAAAGGCGTACATCACGAAGTAAGTTAAAAATATCACCCCAAAATGCTTGAAGAAACCACTATTTCCACCAGCCCACCTTGTCTGGAAATGTAGAGACAACGCGACTTTGGTCTGTCAAGGCCCATTTCACATAAAGGCATGTGCTTTAGACACACACCTGTCAACTGCTACCTTTACAGCCATATCTCTTATCCAGTCATTTTCAACACAGTGTGGATGCAAACATTCTCTCACGTTCACCTTAGGAGGGAACAGACCGCCTGTTCAAACATTTGCAGGTTCAAGTCTAAGGAGGGCGGTATTCTGTTGTACCCTCAAGTTAGGTAACTGAATTTGTCTAAAAAATACTCTACTGCATTTATGGGTTACATCAAACTCTTAAGATTTATATGTGTCCATAGGCATCCGGCAAAAGAACAATGCGATGTGAGGACAGCATGCTATACTTAATTCATTCCTTAGTAATAGCATATAAGATTTTCTAATTTGTTATAAATGTTGGATATGATCGAAGAGCCCATCCAGTAATAGTTTAAAAATCCTTACATTTTATATGATTCTCCTGTACTGTCACAACAATCTAGATATTTTGGAAAGCTGCTCTAGTGAACTGGACACTTGGCAGGCTGTATGTGGAAACACCCCTCTTTCCCATTGAGAATGCTGGTTGCACAACTATCCAACACAGGTACAAAGAAACAAACGCCGCATTTATTGGGACAACAACAAAAAAGGTTGATTGAATGAACACAGAAATGTGAACATATGCTAATGCTGGATCCAGTAGCACCTGAGGCTGACACCCCACACGCAGGAGTGTCCCTTTTTCACTGATGTCAACGTGACTCAACCTAACTGCAACACCCTAACAAAAAAAGAGCTGAAATACACAACCTCATACTTTCAACAACACAAAAAAGTTCAAACAGCAGTCTGATATAAAAATACTTTTTCTTCTTCACTTTCAAAATGTCTTAAAGTACAGCACTCTTTTGGCAAGTCATGCTTTAACCTGTACTTTTTTAATTCTAACAACAATAATAATAGTAATAATTTTAACATGTAACAGTAAAAAAGGCAAAGTGGAAGGAGGCATTCTAAGGGGGGAGATGTGTGATAGAGGTCTTGAAGGTCCTGAGGTCCTCAGAGAGGTCGTTGCCTGGAAAAACCACATGGAGAGGTGTTACCATAGCAACCCCACCTGGGCCCCCTCGTCACTGATAAACACACTGGGGCTAGGAGGTACAAGGTGCTGCTTGCAACCAGCAACATGCTTTCACTACACATGGACAATCTTTGAATCCAAACAAAGATGGAAATATTTAAAGGACATTACATTGCAGGTGCTTAAAACTGACAACTTGCATCTACAAAGATTCATTTTCCTGCAATGTCTTGATTGGTTAGAAAAAATTACAGGCAAAGATGAGCATCATTTAGGCCTGTCTACATAATTTCTGAATCCATAAAAACATCAATAACATTTGTGTAAAATAAACCGATATCATGACACAGCTCACCAGATAAGTCCATAAAACTCGTCAAAGGTTTCGTCAACTGGGTCAAATATTCTCCTGGTTTCCGTTCAGAATTTAGATGAACACCATCAAGACCTACTGCCGCCACCATCACACATCAGAACCCTGAGGGAACAAGGGAAGTGCTCAGAACCTACTGCGCGCACACGAACACGCACACGCACACGCACACGCACACACACACACACACAGAAATACACACAGAGATGTAATGTCATACTTGCTATGGGGGATTATGATGAACAGCTGATGAAATTTGGGGCTTCAGACCACTACTGCCTTTAATTATGGTGGCGTTGCATGTTTGGCCGACAGAGCGGGACACGGTGTGTCTTGGGATGGGACAAGCTAGGGCATGCTGGAGCAAACTTCCTGTTGAATATTCACCCCCTCACTTGGGCTGCCTGAAACCCCACTGGCAGGGAGCACTTTAAACTTGCACAACACAGCTGCTTGGTTAAAAACACTTGGCTTTCTTATTAAAGTTTTTTTCAGGACCAGTTCACTTGCGTCAAAATCAGTGCATTTTAGATTTACTAATGTTATGTAACATCTATATTCAGCCTTTTCAGCACAAAACACTATCCAACTTGGTTGTACATCTGTGAAAGTTATTTTATTTGCTAATTATCTGCTGACAAATTTTCTCATTAGTTCCAAGAACAAGGTTTCAAAGTTCTGAAATTTTCCAGTAAAATTCATGCATCTCAAGCAGAAAATACCATAATTTTCCGTAAAATATAGTTTTCTCAAATGCTAGCACTATTAATTTGAACGCCACTATGTCAGTTTGGTACTACATTCTAATTGCTTTTAATAATCAACAAAACATTTCGCTTTAGTGTCCACACTGCAGCACACTGTGTAAATAACATTAAAACAATGTGTTTCTCAAACAATGGTGTAAAACTTCATGGTCTGCATCTAAACAGTGAACAGTGTAGGCTTTAGCTACTTTATGAGCACAGACTCCCCTGAGGTCAGTGTAGCCACTAATAAGTCATTTGTGTTTTCTGTAGAAACTGCTGACTAATTTTGGCTACTAGGCAACATGACCTCCTTACACTCTAGCATGGGGAGTTTTGCTTTCTATGAAGGTGCCTGACAGTAAGTAGACCAGATACCTTCACTGAATCATTGCTTTCAATCAACATCCTTTCTACAGGCTTTTTGATTTTACCTTTTCCATATGCAATATTACTATGTTAAACAAGATATGGAATAAATAGAAGGGAGAAACAAAAAAACAACCTTAAACCTCTCTTCCCTAGAGAATAAACTTCAAATTCTGTGGTGCAAACTTCTATAGAGCAGTCTCCCAAATCAAGGAGGTCAACCTCCTGAAGAATGGAGTCCATGGTACAAACATTACGATCAAGTCCTGGCTGTGTGGGGCTGTTGCTGGGATTTCCATGGCAGTGGAACATAATGGGTGAATGGGAATAGTGAGTGAGGTTCAAGTCTGCCTTGGTCTCTCAAAGGGCATCTCAGAGACATGGATCTGTGAAGTTTCCACACGTGGCTTCTTGCCTACAGTACAAATACCTCAAGTGTTAATTTGGAACTAGCTCTCCTATCTGGCCTTTGTTGGGTAGCCTGTGTGGAAAATGGAGTCACGAACACATTTTTTCTTACAGTATTATGCAAATATTGAACAAAGTTCTGGATCTATCCTGTTTCAAACATAGATCCCTTAATGGCAACTCACTTTTGGCATTAAAATATTCTTATACTGATGTTCAAAAAATACAGAAGAATAATATATTTTTATCTGTCAGGGGATGTACATGAAAAGCACTTTGATCAATACAATTCTGTCCGAAATAAAATAAATTCATCACTGCCCCACAGGATTTTGTTAAGTGACACAGTAATGAATCAGTGTTTGTTTCTCCATACTTCTTCCCTGATGAGAATATCCTATTCCAGGGGTTCTGAAAATAGGAACAGCTAAGAAAAATAATAATTATGAAAACAGGTGAAAAATAAATCAATAAATAATGTGCAGCTGCTTAAGTACAATCTAGAATACTGTGTCCTAGCAGGTACTCTAGAGGGAAAGGGTGCCAAGTCCCCCAACAAGTCTGAAAGGAGCTGCAATGCAGTTGCACAATTCACTTAAAAGCAGCCACCCCAATAAAGGCCCAGCTGTGTAAATGACTACATTGTAGGTCATGTAAATTGTCGTGTTACTTCATTTACTATCATAGTATAATTGCATAAAAAATAATTATGACTTGCTTCAGTTAAGAACACAATGCTGTCACCATTGGACAGTCTGGCAGGTACTTTGTGCCATCTCACCAGAGGTTCTTCTGGAAACTGCAACTGCAGGGCACAGCCTCAGAGTGCGATCCGAACTTTGTCTGATCAGGAGCCTTTGATGGCCCATATCAAACAACAGACATGACATCAGCAGAGAAGCCAGTTTTGCAACTGTAGGCAATAATCTCATCTTAGGTGACTGTGATGTAGCCAAGAATGCAGGCATGTATGAACACTTGCATATACAGTTATCAGCACCCTTACCTTATTATTATTAACAGCGATAGTAGTGATAGTGAATAACAGCATTGTTATTGTTTTTTTATTTAGTTGATTCCTTTCTCCATTGAAACTTATAGAAATTTGCCCATTAAAACATGTGGGCAGCTGGGAACTTTACTAGTCATCATTTAAACAAAAACAGAGTTTAGCAAAGTGATTTGCTGAAGAAACTTAGGGTTGGCATTTAAATCAGAAACCTTTTTATTACAAGTCAAAGTTCATAACTACAGTACCATGCGAATACATATCATTATGCCTCTTGTATTTGCTAAGTTTTAGTTTCAGGACTCAACTATGACTAAAGGAAATCTTTATTATTACCACTGCAGTTATATTTAGGAAAAGAATAAAATGGACCCCCTGTACAAATAGGAATAATATCATCAGACCTGGGATAGTGGGACTGCATTTAAACATTAAGAATTAACTAATTGCCTTGCTTTTTTAAGTCATCCTGACATGACAAGGGTGCTTCTCCAGAGCACAGCATTCTGAACCCTTTGTGGTAAAAGCTCCTTGGACTTTGAGGACCAGTGCCAAACACTCACCCCAATTTCAGCAGAACTGCCTCGACTTCCATCCCTGGGGGGTGGCATCGGCAGGAGGGATCCAGCGAATCTGCGTGCATGCGTGCGCACACACACACACACACACACACACACACACACAAAGAAAAACATCCCCTCATTCACCTGGCTGAGAACCAGCTCACCCTGTGAACTCATTCTTTTGCACCAGAAAGGCCCAGCTGTGTATGGGGTGCGGGTGGGAGGGGGGGTAAAGTAAGGCTTCACTCAGCAAGGCCAGAGTTCAGCAGGAGTCCACCCCCACACGCAACTGTTTCCCATCCTCAGTGAACACGCTACAGTCCTGTTGTCCAGCCAGCAGCCACCATTTGACCCCCCCCACCCCCCACCCCTTAGTGGAAAAAGAACAATGGGACATTCACATCACTATCGCGCCTAACATAGCCCTGCCACAGTCCTCTCCTGCTCACCATCTACTCAACTACAGCAGACCATGCTGGGACAGGACCAAGAGCAAGACAGCTAATGTGAATCCAAGGATTGAAAACAGATTCCACTTTGAAAAGTTCACCGCTATTGTCTGATCAAATCATATACAGGAAAGAAAACTGAGAGCACTTTACAGGGACAAAATGCCCCATTTAGAAAGGTGAAAGTATTTCACTCAAGAGTTTAAAATCTTAGCCTTGCATGAGACACTCTGTGGTATGTCGTTTTACCCAGCATTCCTACCGCATGGTTTAACAACAGTGAAATTAATAAGGGTTTAAACAACAATCAGTTAAAAGTCAGAGGAAAAACTGGGTATTTAGTGGCAAAAGAGCTCAGTTTGAAAATTGATAAAATAGGTCAAGGCTGCATAGTGCTATGATCAATAGGGGGTAGGCCACTAACTCGGCCTGTGCCACTCGCACCTGGTCAGAGTGCAGGGCCTTAGAAAACCGGAAATCTGATAGAAGCGCTGCTAACAGCACAGGTTGTGCTGGCGTGAGACTTTAACCTGCAACGAGACATTAAGAGCTGCTTGGGTCTTCCATACGCTCCTTATGAGCCAGTCAAAATGAGGAAATGGGAAAAAACACTCCCTCAACCATTAGCGGGTGTGTTGCCATGGAACATGTTACACAAGGAGTGGTGCTGAGTGAACAGATTCTTTGGGTTTGGTGATCAGTAAATACTTGGTTCAGAAGTGCAGAATGGACTGACAGTATTCTGTAAAAACTAAAAATCCTAGTGTACTTGCAATGAGTCATGCTGAATACCTGACAACCACAATGAATGTGATTTTGGCTGAATGAGGAAGTGAATGAATTGTGTTAAAGTGTCACATACTGGTTGCCATTATGACTATGGTGACAGAGGGACAGCAGGTCAATGGTGGCTATGTAACGGGAAGGGTGGATAATGCAGGCAGAGTGAAGGGAGCCTGTGTCATTGTTGATGCCGTAAGTGATGGAGTGCAGTGTTCAGAGAAGGCTGGGTGGAAATTTGAGGAGGAAAAGGGGAGGAACAGATTACCTGAGCATGCAGAGAGGAGGGATAGGTGAAAGCTGGAGGTATGGCAGGTGACAGCTCTGCAGGGTACAAGGGATACGGGGTCCAGACATCGGGGCTGCTGGGGTAAAGAGCAGGGACTGTGAGCTCATCTGCAAAACAAGAAGAAAAGGGCGGGTAGGCATACACCCGGGAGTGAATACCCCGGAGAGAGTGCCAAGAGATGTGGTGAACATGAAAACTTCCTCATCCGAAGAAAGACAAAATACTGCTATCATTATCATTACTATAATAATTATTATATTGTTCATACTCAGCCAACAGTCATACCCCTAAAGAAAAACTATATATTTTACTGGTCTACCTCTAAATGGACCTTTGTCTATTCATTTATGCTTATCTCATAAAATGCAGAAGGAGCATTTCATATTGCATTTACAAGTTACTCTAAGGCCTTCAAGTTTGTGCCATTGAAGAAATCAATAGTTATTGACAGACATGTTCCTACAGAATGCTAATAGACACCAAAATGATTCAAGGTGATTTCATTTTAAAAGGAGGATGCACTTTCCCACTAAATACATAACTAATATCCCACCTTCATCTCAAATATGGAACACAGGCGGGGCATTTAATTACAATTCCACACATTTCCCAACTATCGGATCCTTTTACGACTCAACAGAAAACACAATCCAAGACATAACGAAGGGTTAGAGTAGACTTCACAGCCTCAGCATACACAAGTTTGCCACCTCCCATCATCGTTCCTCTCCCACAACCTCAGGCTGACATTACTAAATGCTCTGAGGCCCATGGCTGTGGATGTTTTTAATAGATGGACACTGTTAGTAGATTTTTTTAGAACAATGCCACTGAGGACATTCCTTCTGCATACGGGTTCATGTGGATTACACTGTGGTTGGTCCTCAGCCTGGCTTCATATCTGAGGTTGCCTTTGTGTCGGAGTCACCTGCTTAGACAGAACATTGCACACAAGACCAACATGGTCCATTCATTACCAAAAAGAAGCCAAAGCACAAAACACCCTCATAAAGTAAAAAGTGTGCAGTCACATGACTTTTATTCTGCCCCAGTCCAAACTGTCCAAACATGTATAGCATTGCACATATACAGTACTGAAGAATTCCTATAAAAATTGAGGGAAATGAAAAGTATTATGTCTATACATGTTATCAGGACTGTGATCTAATTTTTATCCCAAAGACCATGCTGTCAGAAGTCCGCAGCTGCTCTGCTTGAAGCTCTGAGTTGCATTTTTGCTTTATGCTTTGCTTAATTCCTTCCTTACATGTGAAGAAGGTCCCCTACTTCTTGTTGGACTCTGCTTAGGAGCTCATTATAGGTAGGCAGAATTTTTCTCCACTGCCCCCCTACTAGACCGGGATTGAAAGCATCTGTCTGTACCAGCTTTATAGTGTTTACTCAGCTCTTAACATAAAATTCATCCGTAAGGTAAACATGACAATGCTCATGCCTTACAGATCCCACACAGTAACACGCGGCACGGCTGGTTTCATACACTGGCACCAAAGGCAATCCTCTATTTAGTCTGTATTTCCAGGAAACAAGACAGTGTTCCCATGTGTTTGTATACACACTTGCCTAGTCCTAATTCAGTTAATGGTATCAGTGCTGAACTATTTACACAATCAAAAGTTTATACAATTTTCAAATTTATAAATGGCACCTGCAGAAAGGTTTACAAAGTCAGAGACAAGACACATCAATGACAGAATTTCAGCCCTTTTTCATACAAGCCCTCTCATTTTCTGGGTGCTGGGTTATAAAAGCTGGGAGAAATTTGCTCCTGTGCAGAGATTCTGGGAATCACGTGAGCAAATCTTGGCTCTGAGCTGGAAGCTGATTTGTTTCGAAGGTGCAAATATATATTTCAGACTCAAAAGTTGTTTCACCCCACTTGGGAATTAGGAACCAGACATGAAAAAAGCCTAGAAGTAGTCTTTGACAGTCCCTAAAAACTGCATTTATGCATTTCTATCTGTATGAGTGGTCCTTTTGAGACACATGCAGATCATGTTTCATTCATGTGTTCATTAATTCTTTCTACATGTACATTAGCTGATCTCACACAAATAAATCACTGTCAGCATACCTTACAAGAACCCGGGCATAATTTATGCAACAATCTGTTGTACTATAAAGCTACAATTATCCCATTTTATTATTTTAAAGCTTAATAAACCAGAAAAAAACCTTTCTGTTTTGATTTCATTTTTCGTTATTTTTGCGCAGGTTTCAACTACAGTACATCTTCTAATAAAACCAAACAACCAACAATATTTATCTTTGTTTATCACATACCAATGGATCAAATGTAGCTTTGATAGTAAAGGAGAGGCTGAACAATATTCAATACTGTGTGCAAAACAGGAATGTTTCTGGCTAAATAAAAGATACACAGAATACACCAACATGATTGTAATAACAGATGTGCAGCATCCTTTTCCTTTTATTCTCTGTCAGCCACCCAGGTCAAATCTACCTCTTCACCTCTGTCTTTATTTGATGCTGTTTTCAAAAATCTGGCTTTAAATGATTACATTTCTTTCTACCACTGATATCCATACACTGAGACTACCTCATTGCTTTTTCAATGAGTTTAGCATGATCTAACTGGTTTTTCTGGGCAAATGAATTGTATTTAAAATGGAGTGATTGCTTTTGTTCCTATCCCAGCATCACTTCCCAGACACTATAATAAATACAATATTTACACTGTTGCCGAAATGTGAAGGACAAACTACATTTTTGCCAGATTAAGGAATAAACATCTTGTAATTTTTTTGCAAGCCTAATAGAATTAATCCATATTTTATTGTAATTTTGCATGATTCTAGATGATTCTGTAAAGAATCAGTTCATTACCATTTCACAGCAGCACTACATTTTAAATTCCACATATGCACTTCAGAAAGAAAACTGGCTGTTAAGTTTCCATGTGATTTTTATGATACATTTTTTTTCTCTGAGAAAATATAAGCTTTCCCCTTTTTCCACCTTGCTCCATTTCCGAGGGAAAGGGGGTAGTCACATCAGTGAGTGAGTTCTAATCCAGTGAAGTGCGTACTCACAAGGATCCCTGCTGATAAACTGGGGACCAGGGCTCTGTTGTGACAAAGGGGGGTTGGGAGTGCCCACCAACTTGTTCTTGGCCATCTTTGTGTTGGCTTTGGCAAACTCCAGCCGCAGGGTCTGTGGGATCTCTGGATCGAACCGGATGCCCTAAAGACAAAGGGTGACAAACAAGGGCAATAAGAAGAGTAAAGAGCCATTCATCTATCCATCCATCCTTCCATCTTAATGAAAAGCTTACTGAATCAGAATTAACAGAGTACAACACTGATAACTCCTTTGCTCATTAGATTTGAAACCAAAACCCTGGAGCTCTGAGAATAAACTGAAACTTTGCCAAACCAGTCACGCACCTTAAAAGTTTTTTCACTACATTACATTTTGTTCCATTTAAGGTTTATTTGCACCATTCGCATCATAGAACATTTGTTAAACTTTGACCATGTAAATATTAATTTTGAATAAATTATTATGAAATAAAATTTGTTCACTCCGATGACACATTGTAAATCAGGTCATATTTGTAGTGTTGTAATGGAACTTGCAATATACAGTTGTGAAACTGTTTGTGATTCCATATAGTCCACCCTCAACTTTCCAGAATATATCGGGATGGATATGTCCAGATACGGAAACAAAAAGTCTGGGAAATCAAAAGTATAGGTTTCTCAAAATATTTTTTAATACATTTTGCATACTGTACTACGTACTACAGCAACACTTTTAAAACCTAATTTAATATTTAATGAACATGTAATGTGAGATAAAGTCAGTACTGCACTGTATGCGCAAACTGTGCAAACTACGCAAGCTGTGTTTGAACATGGGCCACATGAGGCAAAGACAGACATCATAGATGGTGGACGCAGTGCTGCCACGTGGCTTTGCACTGATACGCACACAACTTTTGAATATTTCTCTAATGTGCTTCAGCTGTGCTCAGATAGCACCTATTTTCACAATGTAGGTGTTGATGTACACCGCCTGTTATACTGGGAGTTCTGAAAGAGGGAACTTGAAAACAAGAGTATAGGCAAAGAAGCAGTGACTAATGCACACTCTTGTTAATACAGCCCGATTAAATGCCAACCGGGGACTTGCTGGTGTGTCACTGGCTTCATGTCACTAACAATGAAATGGTTAGATATTTCTTTTTGAGACATAGTATGACAATTGTTTAAAAGATTATTTTATGCATTAGTGAAGTTATTTTCTCCAAAACCCTAAAATGTAGTTACATTTAAAATTATTAATATATTTTCCTTTATGAAACATGAAGGTATACTAAATTGAGGCTCGACTGTAATACTCTTAGTAAAATACAGACATTGCCATATCATTATCAAACAAATAATACAAAGGTCACTGATGAAAAAGTATGTGAACTTCTAGCATAATGACATGTAGGAAAGAGGGTGACTGGAATCTGGTATTCTAATCAGTTTAGCTGTGGCTTCAACCTGCCCTGCTGTATAGAAAATGCACACATTTTTGGTTACCTGTGCTCACAAGAGAATTCTACTAAAGTTCAATATGGCTTGATCAAAAGAGATTTCAGAGGATGTCAGAAAAAGAGTTGTTGGAGTTCATAAAACTTTTAGGGGTTACAAAAGGGTTTTTGGCCATCAATCCACATTCAGGTAGGTAATTTACAAATGGAAGAGTCCTACAAGATCAGTACAAGGGAATACTGCAAAGAAACCTGTGATGACAATTAAGGGTCTGCACGAGTTTTGCTCTTGTTAACATCTGTGTTCATGAGTCAACAGGAAAACACTGAACAGGAGTGATGTTCATAAGAAGTTACAACAGAGGAAAACTGCTTTTCCACACTGCTTTCACAAAAATATGCTACTCATTTCAAGTTTGCTAAAGACCACCAGGATGTTTTACATCACTACTGAAACAATGATCTGTGGAAGGAAAAGAAATGTGGATTTTTTTGGTAAATGTACAGCAAATTGAGAAAAAAAAACATTGTATATCAAAACCTCATCTCAGCTGTGATGCATGATGGAGGGAGTGTAATGTTGTGGGGCCGCTTTGCCACATCAGGGAGTGAACATCTAGCAAACATTCCTGAACTAAAGAATTCCAAGTTGTGTCAAGGCTTAGGCACTTCACGTGTTTATTCATCTGCTCTGTAAATATCCATTTATTTTATTTATCTATGTACACTGTCTTTAGTTCTGTATTTATTGATGTGCCAAGTACCTCAGTGTTTCTGTTCCCATGCATGTTTTGTGTTGCCCTAGGTTGTTAGCTGGTGTTTAATGTATTGCACACCAGGGTGTATGAGAAACTCCATTTTGTTCTCTCTTCAGAATCAGGACAAGTGCAGAATGACAATAATGTGAACCTTGAACCTTAAAATTCTAGAGCAGAAAGTCAGGTCATCGGTCTATGATCTAACTCTCAAAATAAGTTAGGTTATGCAACATGAAATCCATCCAAAACACAAGATTAAGTCAACAACAGAATCGCTGTAACAGAAGAAATCCCATATTTCATAATAGCCAAGTCAAAGAGTCCTTATCTCAGTCCCCAGTGTGATCTGAAGCAGGCTGTTCAAACCGAACATCTCAAAACATTCCTGAATTGAAACTGTTTTGTGCAAAGCAATGGAAAACATGCCTCCTAATTGCTGCAGAGGTCCGATCAGCAGCTACAGAAAGAATTTGGTTGAGGGCATTGCCAATAAAGGAGGACCCACTACCTGCTAATCATAAGGGTTCAATCCCATTTCCATCGATGAACATGACTATTTAAGCCATGGATTCAATAAAGCTATGACTACGTACAAAGTTGTGTGAATTGTTTGTTAAGACTGCATTTATCGTTATAGCTTAGATGAAGATATTTTAGGAGCTGTTCATACAGAAATCCAGAAAGTTTCAAAGGATTCACAAACTGTTCCTCACAAATGTACTTAACTTATAACTTTGTAAAGCAGCTGCACACCATCATTTGGTTTATAGTACTTGTCTACAACTAACTTGAGCTGTTTTTGCAACTTCTCCAGGGGTTTTCTTAAATTTCTTTAGTAGCAATTCACTGACTGAGTGCTCTCTGCATTTTGTTTTATTTCAGCATACTTTCCCAGAGTAGAAGCTGTGTAAGTTCTTGGTTACAAACAAGCAAATTGCAACAAAATACCTAAACATTAAGTGTGTTTATAAATGACTGTTCCTAGGTTGCACAGGAAATGTACCTCCTCCATCAGGACCCTGAAAGCTTCTTTCATATATTTTGAAAATATAGATTGCTACTTCAAAACTGCTGAGCTATTTTGCAGAAGCCATTTTACAAAGCTGAGCTACTATGTCACGTATGCAATCCTACTGACTTTGTGTGACACACACACAATACATTCACAGAGAACATAAACAGAAAGATGGGGAAAAGCAGAATGCATTCCAGTTCTTCCCCTATTTGCAGCAAAGTCATTTTTTGGAGCTAGCAAGTCCTTAAAAAGTGAATTGTAGCCCAAAAGTTCTGGTTCAAGCTTCAGCATGTGCCGTTGGGCGTAGTCAGTACCTTGACTTCAAATGCTTCAGTACAGCATTCAGCTCTAACTTGCAAGCCTGGCAGATATTGGAATGGTACAAGCTGCTGTGTTGCCACGGAAGGATCCAGTTTCAAGGCTCAACGCTTGTCATAGTACCCTTAATCGAGGTAGATACCCTAAATACTCCAGTAAAAATTATCCACCTGTACAAAGGGACAAGTCACTGGAAGCAGCTTAACTGTGTAAGCTGCATTGAAGCCTTATCTGCATAAACAAATAAATAATAAACTTAGGAGAAAATTAGACCTCAGCTTTACAACTGTTAAAAAATTGTAAGCACTGAATCCAGTTTGCAATGTAACAGAACAAAATGATTATTGGTCATATGAAAAATAACAAATCTTTCCTGAATGAAGTCACAGTTCAGAGTGATCATGTTGATGTGTTGCTCACAGCTGAATACAGCGGCATTCCATGCTTCTGTGTTGTCACTGCCATGTCCTGTCTACACACTCATTAGGGGGATCGTCTGTTTCGGGTGTGTGCTTTCAAAATGGGATGTATAAGTCATGGAACAATATTAGAACAGAGATGCCTGAAACCACGGCAGACCAAAGCAAGGTCTCCAGGACACAGCAGACACTTTCCCCAACAGCTGGTCTGGATCGGGGGAGGGGATGATGGAATGGAGGGGTAAGCAACAGCAGCAGGGTGGTCAGAGATTCGGGGGAGGGGGTACATTACTTCCTGTGTTTTATCAGATAATGTGATCCCACAGCATTTCCTTGTTTGGGTGTAATTTAACACCTGGACCCCTCAAAACCGCAAGGTCAGCCAGACAGTCTCAGAAGGCAGTGACAAAGCATGCTAATTTGAACAGAAAATATGCAAAGGGGACAGCAATCCTAACCCAACTCCGTTCAAACATGCTATATAACCTGTACAGCAATGCACTGTTATCACAACTGACATGCTTTTGATCAGAAACATCAAAATGCCTTCAAAATAGCCTTAAAATACAGTGGAAACAAAAGTGGATAACCGTTTTTCAAAGCTGACCTACACCAAAAACACATTAGAAGAACAGTCGGTCAGATAGAGTCCGCATGCACAGTGCTATAAAACGGTTTTGTCAAATTGCAAAATAGCATTTCAAATTTTAAATATATAATATCACATTTCTTCATCAAGCAAAACTTTTGATAGGCTCTGTAGCTGGCTTTGTGTTACTAGGTCTGCAGTATGTACTATCAAGTAGCTTCCTTTGCTAAAATACCTGCTAACAGATTAGTTTAGCCAGTGGTTAAAGCTTTTGCTAAATAGGTTCAGCAGTTTCTGATAATTTTGTCTGGTCTTTTAACATTCGAATGAATATAGTGACATACACTCTCATTTTAAAGAATCCAGAGACAGAAAAATATCTCATTCTGGGCGGGAACAGTTTTAGAAGAATCTGATATTCCAGTGATTCAGCATGTGTCATGTTCCACTGCAGCCCAACAGTGATCATTAAATTATTTGCACAATGTCGCAGTCAGTTAACAATTTCTATTTCTCTAGTCTCGTCTAAGACAAGAAAGCAATGGTAAAAACCCCTGTGGAGGCTGACCACAAACACCAATAATCCTATCCTTGTGGTCCTGGTAAGTGCTTCACTTTTGCAATCTTTCCCATCTAAAATGGCATCTCAAGAGAAGGTAATAATCTTTCTCGGTTTATTTTGTCTATGCCTCACCCCTTGCGGAGGTGCAGTTTCTGCCATTATGTGCCTATTCCCTTTCATAGCACAACTAACATCTAAACCCTGTATTGTTCTGACACAAAATTAATTTTCCCTGGTGAAAAACTGCACTGATAAAAAATCCTGAACAATTTATAGGTTTATAAACAGATTAAATGGAAATTCAGCAGTTGTTATTTGAGGATATACATCAATTGACAGGCATGTGAATATGTTAGACAAATTAAATGTGATCACAAAACAACAGCTTTCAAATCATTTAGATGTCAGTTACAACTTAGTGTCTAGATTCCAGATAATTATTTGTCACGATACACACTCGAAAAAATAAAAATGCTTGAAAACAACATTTTACATGAGTCGCTACTCTAATCCCTTACAGTTGTTTCTCCTAGAGTTTACCAGCTTAATAAAGGATTTGCTTTTTTGTTTGAATGTTTCTGCCTCAGTGTAACTGGGATTAAAAGACAATCCTAGATTAATTTCCTTCTATTCCAGCACCAGAGCGTGTCCATTCCCACCCGTTCTTGGAGGCTGACCTTGCGAGAGCTTCACGAGGTCTTTGCTCTGTGAGAATGTCTGTTCTTTAACTTGTCCTACAGCAGTGAGATCATAGGAACTCCACTGCATCATATCCTCGCTTCACATGGCTAGACTTGGTTCTGATAGTTGAGATTTAGCCTGAACTTGCACTATGGATGCAGCATGCAGGCATTCCAGTTATCTTCTTGCTCATACTGTTACCTGGTACAAGGTTCCTACTACCCTCATAAATAAACTTTGTCCATACTTTTCCAGCATGGAGTATTTTGCACAAAAAAAACTTTCCCCATAGCAGCCTCATATGAATATAATAAAACTCCTGTTGAAGGAAAGAAGTAAGACTAGTCCTCCTGTTGTTTCAAGTGCTCAGTGCAGTGTTTAAAATAATATATCTCATTTACCTGATCTAACACTTTTTATTGATGCGAGTCAGACCTTGTAGTGTCTCCCCTTCCCCCAAACAAATCTGAGACATGCTTTGCCACTGAATGACATATTCTCAGTCTCATCAACAGACATGAAAACAGGCAGTGAGCGGCACTTGAACATCAATGGCGGCAGGTGGACTCACATTCAGAGCGTTCTTTGCAGCTTCTGCCTCTGATCGACTGTCAAAACTGACAAATCCAACAGGCTAAGGGGGAGAGAGGGAGATGGGAAGAGAGATGGAAAGGGAACGAAAGATAAAAAACATTAAATTGGGCCTCTGTGAGATCATGAGAACTGCCATTGTTCAGAAGTTCCTGAAGTGGAAGAGACTGTTCCCATCTTAAGGGTCTGTTGTTTCTGGCACCACAAAAAAGCAACAAAAATACAGAAATGTGTAAAATCATGGCAAGGCTCGTAATGAGGTAAAGAAACGCATGTTTTTATTTAGCAGATGTTTTCTTCCCAAAGTAATGTAAAACTTAGAACAAACAAAAGTGCATTTCACAACTTTATAGATTCAGCCAGGTGTTTATTGACGTAAAGTTTGTTTGTCCAATACCACTAGTTTTACTGCTGTACAGTAGCTGCATATAAAATTAATAGGAAACACAAAGATGATAATGAAAGATGGCATAATGCAAGTTTATACAGCAGTTAATTCAGGAGAGAAGTACTTCTGAAAGCGAAATATTTTGAGACCCTTTTCTACCTGAAGGGAATCAGCAATTCTGATATTTCATGAGACAAACATTTCATTAGACAAAAAAAACCTGCAGACTCCATACTGTGGTGATATTTCAGATAGTAATGCAGTTATAACTATCCTGTAAAGGGATGGGACGGATGGAGCCTAATAAAAGGCAGTCAGTTGATCTCCTGAGACTGACCACTACTCACAGGTCCAAGATGGAAATACAAGGTTTTGGGAGAACAGGACACATATAATCTAAAATTAAACAAAACAGGCCAACAGAATACCTGAAAGCCCAAGACACATGGCTATATATGGAGTGGGATGCGCTTCTTGGCAACAGACTGTGGCTCAGTGTTATTTGTTATTGTCTCTGATTGCATTAGTGAGGATTCATATACAGTGTCAGCAAAGTATGCTGGAAATTTAAACAGGTTAATGGCAAAGTGAAAACATTCTTAATAATCCTTTTTATAAATTTGTACAGCTACAGGCCCTCCCATTATTTATTAAAATTACACTTTGCTCAGAATTACATGGATATGTCAATTTCCATGCGTGAAACTTTACGTTTATCCTTTGCATGTTATCATATCTCCTTTAGGTTGCAATTCAGAGAACCTTGTCAAAATCTCTGCCCAAGAGATGCTACAGAAGAGCCAACTCTGTCTGCAAACTAATCGCATTACCCCTGGACGACCCGCTCCACTACTGGGGGAGGACCGTGCTGGTGAATTCCCCCAGATAGGTCATGTTAATTAGAAAACCCAGCAGTTGGACTGTGTACGATGATAGTAATCAGAGTAAAAACCTGCTCTAAATGTTATAGGTACTGCAGAATGGCTCAGAAATGCATTCACTAGTGACCTAATCGGTTGCCCGTATATGATGTGTATGTATTATTATTATTATTATTATTATTATTACCATAGTTCCTAAAAGAAGAAAAGGGCAAAGATCACATAACTTTTTCGTTAGAGAGTAAAATAATTTAATAAACAATTTTGCCTTGACATTTGTGTCTTTGCCCCCCCGGTTCTGGATATGGCCTATAGTATAATACTGGAATTCAACAGCTTTACACAAGGAGGAGTTTGAGCAGCTCCTTCACTCACTTTTTCTTACCTGTCCTATCACCCCAACATCAACCATGCTGATTTCTTTACTCAGTAAAAGAATCAGAGGGACAGCAGCACATTAACAGAATTGACTACTTTTTTCGCTGTAAGGTTAATGATCACTTAACCACCTTGGTTCAAAACAGCATGTTGGGACAATGCAACGGGACAGTAGGTCTTACATTTAATCATCTGTTCTTGCTGGTGATTTTTCATAATCATGGTGATAGAAAACATTTAGATTAAAGTGCCATTATTATTATTATTATTATTATTTCTCTGCTTACCAGCTTGGAAGTGAGTTTGATTAGGGAGCCTTCATAGCCCTGAAACAAGAAATGGAACAGAAAACAGGATACTAAGTAACAGACAGTTTTCGTCCAAATCAAATTACAACATTCTGTACTCCGTTATTCGTAGTAAAAGGAGGAAATGGATTGTGTTCCATTTGAACGAAATTCAATGCAGCCTTTCAAGTGAGTACATTTAGTTATTTTCTGCAGCTGTTGTTAAATATAAATCTTAGCGTCTTAAATTTTGGCTTGTAGCAGTAAAGTTCAGAAGGAAGCTGTATGTACAATGTCATGCAATTGAGCTAACCATGTCACAGATAGGTCTGTTTTAGGTAACCTCATCTTTGTAACATCGGATATTATCTAAAAAAAATGTCATTCACCCTTTAACTGAAAATGATACAATATCAAGATACTATGCAGGTTCTAATCAGACTAACAGAATAGAAAATATGAAAGTATTTGAAGCAAATACGGCACAAAGTGCTGTTATTCAACAGGAGTCAATATCCTTCAAAGAACACTTTCTAACAATGTAGGCCTCTGATTCCTCAGGCAGCTGACAGCGAATCGATAAATGGCTTCAATAACAATGGAGCCAGGCCAATTATTGCAGCACTGTACACCAACACATGGATCTCTCACGCAAGCGAGTGCAGAGCTTACCTTAAATGGTCTGAACAGGAGATATAGCTCTCGGGGTTTGATGTCGAGTGGCAATCCACTGACAAACAGGGTCCGCACCTACAAGGAAAGACAGAAACGAAAGTAAAGGGCTGCCTCAAGTTACTACTACCTTAGTGAATGGCACTGTTGTCATACATAGAGAGTACAGTTTCTGTATATTGCAGTAGAATGTGTGTATGTGGAGACACTGCACTAGAGAAATAAATATAATACATAATAGATAAATAAACACAATAAACTCATAAATATACAAAAAAAATATTCAAACCATCATCATGTCACTTCAGTTTTGTAGAGCTTTGTTTTCCTGGTTTTCAAGTGATCTCGTAGTTGAGAACATTTTCAGAAATATTAAAGAGCCAAAATAAATTATAACATTTCAAGTGCAGGCAAGTTAAAAAAGTATAATTTAATAAATCTGTTTGTTTAACCTACAGAAAGGATAGAAGGACTGTTAGTGCGGTAGTAAAATACACAGGTTTTTAAGGAGCCTTCAGGTTACAGTTCTGGAATAAACTTTGCTGTTGTCCTCTGGATCAATAAAGTTAACATGAATTCTCATCAGACATCCAGTTGGGTTAAGTTTTAAGCTGTCCTTACTGAAATACCAGCAATGCAATATACAATAATACACAGACACTGCATGTTACCTTGTCACAACTGCCTGTTTCCCACAAAATCAAAGCATCTCAACACCGAATTCAAAAAGTAAGGAAGTTGGGGGAAGTGTGGTCACAGTCACTGTCACATTTTACTATATTTTTTTTGTTTTGTTTTTGTATTTATTCCATACCGTTCAATCTTGGCCAAGTATAAATTGAGCCAATGTATAAACATGACATAACACAACATAACGCATAAACCCAGAAGAAAATAAGAATTTGTTTTTCTTCCACTGCAGGAAAGATATTTGCATGAATTGCATATATAGTCTAAGATATAATGGCAATATATGCAATACGTGCTGGTTTTGCCAAATTGTACTAGAATTCCAGATTTTTAAATTTCTTTAGTAAAACAAAACTAATGTACTGACACATGTTAATAAATGTAACAGAATCAACTCTGCAATGTATCTGTGATGGACTGGTATTCCATCCAGGTTGTGTTCTGGGTTAGTAGGTTAAAGGATAGACATGAAGAAACATAAGGGCAATATGGGGATAGTGGATAGAAGTGTTGCTTTGGGCCCAGGTTTGAATGCAACCTCCTGCTGTAGTAACCTTGAGCAATATACTTAACCTGAATTGCTTCACTAAGAACTACCCACTGCTACAGGTAGGCAAATAACGGTAAGCTGCTGCAGCACCTTTAACCACTGTGCCACCTGCTGTAAAAAAGTCCACTGAGTAAGTGCTGCTTAGCTGATGTAGGATTTGAAGAACACCTATGCCTGCTTTAAGAAACAAGCTATGAAAATGCAATAAAATTAAAGACCAGAGACTTTGGGTGGGCATTTGTGTTTTAAAAAGAAGAATAAGAATACTGCACAGCTTATAATGTGTTTCCCTGCATGCAATACTCTTTAGTGCCTAACAATCATTTACCTTTTATGGGCCTGTTAACCTTTGTTTCACACAAGCAGGGGGTGCTGGCCCGACTTTGCGCAGGGTACTCACCAGGCAGCTGAACACTTTAAGACCCATAGCACTGTTACCTGGCAACAGTTTGCAAACTTTCAACACTTTCTTCAAGTTGTTGCTCAGAAATCCTATTAAGGAAACCTGCCCAGTGCTCCCCTCTGGCCACATGCAGTTTCAATCAGCCATCTATGACGCCATGGCAGACGAACGCGGGAATCGCCTCATCAATGCGCAAGGGCTGCTGACCAAAGGCAGACGCAGTCTATAAACAAGGACCATCGGGTCCACGTGAGACATGCAGATCAAGTCGAGTCCGTCCTTATTTATTTTAACGCTGTTTGTATTTACATGTATTTACTTAGCTGATCTTTTTCGCTAAAGTGGCTTACCATGTTAAGTTGCAAACAATGTTTTACCAATTTTTAGAGCTGGGTATTTTTAACTCAAGCAGTTTACCTTGCTCAACGATATTATAGCAGGGATGTAATTCAAACCAGGATTATTACAAAAGAAGGCAGCAGCTCAAACCACTGTAATATCTATTGCCCCTTTCACAAAAAAGTTCTTTTACCTTTGATTATTCTTTATGACTAATACAGTTCTGTGGTCACCTCAAAATGCATGACTCTTATTTCATTAATCTCATTTTGGCAGGACTCTGTTCGAAGATCCACAAGTTCCCAGTGCACACAATACTATTGTCTGCTAGAGTATTAACCGAGGACTGGTAAATTTTAAACAACCTAGTATACACAGATTATACAATCCATAACAGTTTAGAAGAGCAAAACAGAAAAGCATAGTCTGGTGTAACCACAATACTGCTGTAACCCCCTGAAATGCATTTTACCAGTGGTGCGACACGGAGCAGTGTCAGTAGGTCAGTCCACCAGACCACTTCCTCGGTCAAGTGCAGTGGACCAAAGAACATACAATATCCTTGCCCAAAACATTTGTGAGCTATCTATCAATACCTAGCTGAATCTTACAGAAGCTTGCAGAGATCCCTGGATGAAGAGTCACACTTCCACACGCAGGGACCTCCAACACCTCCTGCCAACCAGCACTAATTCTACCATTTTTAAAGTGATGTTGAAACTAGAACACTATCAATGGATGCAATAAACTTTACTAATACCGAAAGCCAACCCTGGTCTCAGGAGAAATCCACATGGTTTGGATTGTACGCTGAGTTTAATGTAAATCTTAATAAAATGTCAAAAGCCATCACCACGTCTGGGGTCAGAAATGGGGCTGAGGTCATAATAAGGTGAAGAGTTCACAGCAATGTCAGGGGTCACATTTCCAGAGGTCATCATACCTAAGATTATCCCAATTAGATGGATTTTCAAGAAGAAATGCAAACAAAATTTGTTCCTCAGAGCTCTATGCCCATGTTCTTGAATGAATAGCCAAAGCCAAAATATTATCTTTTAAGATATTCTGTCAGTGATTCTAGTTGAGAACCTTCAGAGCACTCAGGAAAACAAATTATCTCAATCAGAACTACTAAGTATCAATTTATTGTTAGTGTAATGTGTTCCTGCCAAACTAAATAGAACCACCATGTGTTTGGGGCAATTTTTCTTTCATTTTCAGTAGATGCATTTCGTATTACATTGATCAACAGTCATCAGTCTACAGAATGTTAGCTTCTTAAAGGTCTTAAAAAAGGCAGGGGGAGGAAACTTCTTTCTCCTGTGTTCTGTGCGTCACAATATCGAGCTCAACATATATAACCTTGGCTGAAAAAAGCACAAGAACAGGGATCAGACCAAATTCCTGAACCCTTGGGTTTTGCTTCCACTTGCACTTCAGCCCTTGTCACAGATTACTGGCTGAAAGCATACAATGGGCCCCAGGTCACCACACAGGACCTTTGAACTGGATTGCTCAGGTGTCTCTTCACTACTGAGTTAGCACAAGAGAAGGGTTGACTCCTAGAGGACGCTTGCTCAAGTGTCTTGGCTGCACTGCCAAGTTTGGTTTTTTCTGCCCATAAATTGGCCATTTTATGTGTTTGGGAGGGATCAAGCTCTGCCAAGGGACAATAAGCCCTGTCTCTGGGAGACAGAAGACAAGGAACAACAAAGCATGAATTACACAGAGGGTGACAGCTCACAAATGTTAGACATCTTCTGTAAATGAACGCCAGCGTCACTGAAGTAGCCCAGGTGATAGGTACTGATCAACTGATTCCTTCCCGGAGATACACTTGTTCAACCTGAAATTTAGAGAATGTAAATTTAAGATGGCAAGATGCAGAAAAAAACACACTGGAAGGTGCAGTGCTGTAAAGTGATATTAAACATAACTTTGAAGAATGAATATACTGCTTGCATGGACTGAAGAGTTTAAGCATGTTTAACCTGCAGTTATGGTTCATTAGCACAGTTTCATGAGCCAAGGTAAAATAAGACATAAAAGATGTTAGGATATGGGACAACAATGAGTTCCTTTCTTATGAGGATGAAAGGGCAGAGTCCTGGGGCAACATGCAGGGGTCAGCATGGGTAGCTCCTTGACATGGAGCTTTTTACTCATGCTGGCCTTGGCACTTAGCTTGCCGCTGCATGTTAAGCAAATAATTAATTTCCCCTTGGTTCCAAGGCTTGTGGTCACCCTTCCACACTGAGGCTTTTTTGTCTCAAAACACACCATGTCCTGTAGCAGACAACTGGCTGAGATAAGATGACAATTCCCTCAACGGTTTTATAAATAACACAAGCTCTGAGAGCATGTGTGAATGTGTGTGCTTTCAGCGGGCAGTTCTCTCATATGCCAACATCATGGCTGAAGCTCTGCTTCCTCCACTTCCTGCTTGTCCCACCATTGCAGGAAGACTAATGACATGTGCATTCACAACCACAACGTGGTCTCTGTATCTAAGTCAGTCAGAGTATATTACAGAGCTTCAAACATAGTGACCTTTAATGCATGAATATCAGGCTTACCCCCTGGAGTGCTACATGAGGATTTTGTTCTTCAGCCTTCTACATTTATTTAAATGGTGCCATCATTTTGATAGCTCTGAAAACTTTCTAAATGCTAAAGTGCAATTTAAGACTGCAGCTATTTTGCCCTGCACTAAGGGAAATACCTACTTCATTGCTGCATTGGTAAAAATAGTACAGATAATTAACTACTAATTAGACCAGTTAAGCCAGGAGAATGGCTTGGTGTAAAGTCCTGCAAAGACGGGGCTTGCCAAGGCTTGACTTCCACATCCGCGTTTTAATGAGTAAACAATAAAATGGGCGAAACCTGGGGTAGCAGGTTGTGTAGTGGTTATAGCTGTCACCTTGCAAGGCCCAGGTTTGCTTCGACTGAAACAAAAGCATTGCAAATAATTGCATGTAGCTTAGAGCACTGCAAGTCACTAAATTGTCAAATCTGCAATTGAATCATTCTGTACTGTTCAGGACATTGTTCCTGTTTTCCCCACTTCTCACAAATAAAGAGCTAAAGTTGTATGAAAACAGGCCCCCTACACTCTCCCATCAGCACAGGAAGTTCCTCATTGAGCCACTGTCAGCTGACATCATTACCTGTGATTTAACATAAAATATCTATCAATGTTATAGGATTGGTAAATATTAGAATTTATAGCATTAATAGAGTGAATGAGAATTAATAGAGTGTCTAGAAGAACATAAGTCATTCTTTGGAAACACATAGATTACATTTACATACATACATTACATACATACATACATGGATTTACATTTACAGATTTACATACTGTAAAATGTTTCTGAAAGGTGTGTGTGTGTGTGTGTGTGTGTGTGTGTGTGTGTATATATATATATATATATATATATATTTGAAGTCCACATTAGTAATGCTTTGAAATGATTTCAACTCCATTAACCACATGTGGTACTTATTTCACATGCACCATTAGGGACTACTCTTTGATGTCATTAAGCAATAACTGACATCAGCTTTATAGAAGAAAAGAATGACATCAGCCAGCATGTTAGGAAACTCTCAGTGAATGAGAAAGGAGCAGGTCATGGCTGTCATTTGTTAGTGGTTTCACACAGAGTGGTCCGAATAACCAAGTCACGAGACTCCTTAGGCAAACTGAAGTACAATCAGCTCTTTCTGTACCCCATGTGTTCTTGTCCCAAATACTACTTATACTAAAGATTACAATAGATCAAGGAAAAGCAACAAATTTTGCAAAACCTGAAAACTTAAAGTAATTTCACACAAGCAAGTACTGAACAAAAAATTGCTTATGTTTACAATTATTTCTTTCATTACACAGAGATTTAGAACTGCATTCATAATCAGGCTGATAATAACAGTTTAATAGAGGTGATATACTATATATACTACAGGGTGCATTTGTCCCACTAACTGTACCAGGCCAGAAGGGTCTGCTGGCTGCCACTGTAGCTTGTTTTACTTGTGTACAATTAAATTTTAGTGCATTAATAATGTGAGCTAACGTAAAATTACTGCAAAGTAATATACTGTAAAAAAAAACAAATAGAAGATGTTTTTTACACTGCTACATTAGACAAAGTAAATGAAAGCCCCAGCAGCATACTCCCAAATTTATTGTTGCTAAATTACTTTTTCTTTTCATTTAATGGAAAAAAATCTAATTAGCCTGTAACATTACACCTTTTCTCTAACCCTGTTTCTTTCAGTTTCCACCACCTTTTGTGTTCCAAGAGATTCTGGGTCCACCTGACTTATGTATGGCATTGTCAGCTTTACTCTTTTTGTACAGAAACTGAAACATTTCTGTTGCAGTGCTATATATAGAAATGAAGCAATTCAAATTTAGAACCTTTATTAATTAATTAATTTTGCCCAAAGGAATGCACAAAATTTGATCCATTTATTTTGTTGTGTATTTGAGACATATATCTTATGTGACAGTACTACAACAGAAGGGAACTGGGGCTTTGAATTGGCAACCATCAGATTACAGGTAGATGTCCTTAACATCTGCCCTGCCTAATGTTCAATGTCAGTGCTGCAGAGCTGAAATAAAAAACAGGTCAAAAGTTTGTCCACTTAAACACCATGTGACTAGTTGCTCCTCACAGAGCAAGCGTTTGCATTTTGTCTGCTCACAATATGTAACTAATACAGATAATATCTTTCCAACCCATCCATTAACTTTCAGCTGCTCCTAATCCAAATAAAACATTGGTAATGTTGGAGGGAAGCATAGGGTGTAGGCAGAGTTCACACTTCACAGGACACAGGTCCATCATAGGGCACATACACCCACACAATAAGAGCAATTTAACCTCCACTGGGCATTTTTGCATATCTTTACTTTTTAAAATCTGTGATGAAAAGATAGAGCCAATGTAGACATGGCTTGTTTAAAAACAAGCTGAATACAAAGTCACAACTTGCAGACCTGCAACAAACGCCACTCATGGCAATAAAGTTTCCAAAATAAATCTCAAATTTCTAACATGATTTCCATTGTTGTAATGGAAATTCCTTCAATGTCTGGAATAACTCAAAATAAGGCATTTCATGTTTAATTCAAAACACAATAAGTCAATGAATGGTCCTTCAGAGTTCTTACAAAAGAATGTCTGTGTTTTTTTTATCCTTGTCTTCAACAGGAAGGTCACTGACTTCACATCATCTTTGCATAATTCTGACAATCTTTTACCCCGAATAAGTACCCTGTCTAAAGGATCTATTGGAAGAAGTGCAACTGTAAACGTATATGTTAAGCACCTACAACAAAATGACCATTAATGGAACTACTTTTGAAAATAATACCATAAATAGACTCATACAACTTAGAAAAAAATAACAGTTCTAAGAAGTTACTTATGTTTTAAAGTTACACACACACACCTTTAGTTAACTGACACTTTGCCCAGGAGTAACTATTAAACACTGCACCAACCACTATCCCTTAAGTATTATAAGAATTATAAATGAAAGGTTGTGGGAAAAAATTACGGAGAGAAATAATTGCAGGCATTGCAATTGCTATTGAATATCTTTATTTTGTGTGTTAGTTTCATTTTTTGTTCACAAGAACAATACTTAGAACTCGTCACAAAGCAAAACACAAATCAGCTGAATTGTTTTTTTTTTTTTTCCATTTGCTACTGAAAGGACAGAGTTCTCATCAATCTGATACAGTAAAGCTAAACCTGATTCCAGGCAAACTACGTAACACAAAACCTAATAATCTACAGGGAGAAACACAAACCCAGTTGCACAACATTATAAATGGAATTTGGCATCACAAGAAAAGCTAAGAAAAACTCTGCTCCTGAGGTACTGACCGGAACATGTAAGCTCGAATGATTTACTGTGGCAAACCCTACTTTGTAAATAGTGATTGTAGGAAAAAGGCATCATGGGGGGGAGGGGGGTGGGGGCTGTCTGCATTATCTCTCTACTCTGATCTGTAGGCCGATGGAAGCCCTGGTTCTCAAAGCTGAGGGAGAAAAGCTGAAAAAAAATATAAAAGAAAGGGAGGAAAACTGCGACCGGAAAAAGAAAAACCTTTCATTATAAGGTTAGATTATAAGGTTAATAAAACAGTATAATAATAATAATAATAATAATAATAATAATAAGGGTGCGGGGGGCGTTGTTGAGGATAATGTTTTTTAGTTAATATTTTAAGTAACAGCAAAAACAAAACAAAACAGAAACTCCAAAATGAAATGTAAAACCCGAATTATCCCGTTTAACACCAACAAAACCTTTTCTTTTTGCGTTGAACTGTGCAGTTACAGCGCTGACCCACTGGTATATCTTTGTTTACAAACAAAGTAACGCAATTACCACAAAATTCCATACAGTTACCACGGGCTACCTATGGAATAGAAAAAGAAGAATGACGATTATTGTGAAATTTCTTGGACTTTCACTTCGACGCGTTCAGTACAAGTACAGTTATGGTGGCAACAGTCCCGCGCGCACAGGCTTCCAGTATACTGTTTATGAAATAAGTACAACACTATATTCCGTGTTTCCATTATACACAACAACCGCCGCGAGTGCAGCGAAATACTCACGTCTTCATCGCTGTATCAACGCATTTGTTCAGATCTGCGGGTGCAGACTAGCGCATATTTCCACAAAAGACATTTCAAAGTTAATTTTTTTTAAGTATGTGACCATTACCTCCTCCTCGCTGTTGGCAAATTCATTTGCGTCGCTGTCCTTGTCGCTTGCGCCGCCGTTCATGTTTATAAGTGGCACGAGCCCTCGGCGCGAGTCGCTGTAAAGGCTCCGGCTGCGGGGGGTCCGCGCGAGCTCTAACCCGGAAGACGGGAGGAGAGCAGAGTCGGCAGGGAAGGTTCGGGGCCGCCGGGGTTTGAGCGCAGACGGAGCGCAGCGCAGCGCACCGGGCGCACGGGCCGAGCGCAGGGGGGCGTCACTCGCGCTGCTCCGCTGTGTACGACGGGCTCCCCCTGTTCCTCCGCCCGACAGCCGCACTTTGTGGAAGTGAGCGGAGGAAATGTTCCCATCATTCACAGCATCTGCGGCCGCGGCGGTGTCACGGGTGCGCTCCCCCACCCCTTTCCCGGCGCGCGCTCGGAGGGGTAGGTGGGACACACACTTTTTCGTTCACTTCACAGGGCCACACCAAGTGCCATTTGCTGAAACTGCAAAACTAAAAAGAACAGGCACGACATCCAACAAAGATATTGAATATTATCTTATTTCGTATTTAGATAGGGGCATGTGGGTGTGTGTCAACAACAGATGGAGAAACATCTCCAGGAACCTGCTCAGAATCATATTACCTTCTCAGCATGCTTGTCTGCTTCTCACAGATGAGTCAGATGAAGAGGAGCAGTACATGCTTTCTTTGAGGTATTCTACTGTATTACAGATTGTCCAGTTAGGATGTTATTGTAGATATAATCAAATGTGCTGTTTTTCTAATGGAAACTGGGCCATCTTGGGGCCGGAGCAGGAGGGTAAGAAGAGCTTGGAGGAAGTACTCGCATTAATAAAGAGATCTGGGTGTAGATGAAACAGTGTAACTGCACAGGGAAAGGGTGCAGAAGTGGTAGTGTGATGTACTGATTGATTTGCTCTGTCAGCTAGATTTGGACAGTGAGTACCAGGCCCTCCTCAGCTTTGATCTCACTGGATCCTTGTGGGACAAGCTGACAGGCCCGCTGGTAACTGTCCCGTCTGTGGTGGAAATGCTTAGCAGTGATTAAACCTATTTGGAAGGGGGTCGTATGGGGCAGGTGTTGGTGTGGGTGAATGCAGGGGGCAACTCTTTATTTTTGGAACACCAAATTAAAGTGACCTCTTCTAGTTTTTGTGAAGTAGTAAAAACTGAGGTATCATCCAGTCAAATGGCCAGTTTTAATAACTAGATAAAATATTAAAGGAATTGAAATCCTACAATACTACAATATAACTGCACATTTCTGGCTTAGGTTTTTACTTAAATTAACCAGCATTTTTTTCCATGATCATCTCCACCTCTTTCTGGCTTGAAGCTACAGTTAAGGTGTACAGTAGCCTGAGTCAGGTGTGCACCATGTGAGTTTTATTCCCATTTTAGAAGAGCCAACAGTGACCTGTGTGTATGATGTGATATTATGAAGCCCTCATAAACAATATAACTGTCCATATGTATTTTTATGCTGATATTGTTCTTATTTATAAGTAACAAAGTATCCTCAGAACTGAACTGAACTGTCCTCAGCATTGTCCATTCTACCTGTTGTGGATTTGCCTTTTTTGGGCTACATATCTTGATCCTCTGTCAATATTTGTTCACTTTGTATGTAATTCCGTATTTGGTAAGAGCCGGCACCCTGTCAAATGGCGCCGGGGGCCTGTTAGGACACCATACTGTAGGTCTGTGAAAATTCGCTGAGGGGAGCCTCTTCATATCAGTACAACGTGCCAGATGGTGAAGGAGATCACTTTCTGTGTTGTCCATGAGCCACTGCTCTGATCAGCCCACATTTTAACCATCTAAAACATGTTTATTGTGGCAGAATAAACAACTCTTTACAGAAGAGAGGAAAAAGAAAAAGAAAATTCTGATGCTCGTTTCTTGAACGAATGCCTCTGGCATGCTAGTCCTCCTTGTTTTTTTTTTTTTAAATTAATCACTTTAATCGATTTGATATTTAAGAATATTGTGCATTGCTTCTCCAGTGAGAATGGCTAATTAACTGAGAAAAATAACTATGCCCAGGGCAACCATTTCTAGTTATGTGTATGGAATTACATCACAATTCAACTGTTCGGTGAGTTATCCTGTTCCTTTTAAATGCCATTGTGAGATCAGAGGAATTGGGAATGGCTAATATTGCAGAAGGATGTAGTTAATTCTTAAAATGTGAAGTGTAGCCAAACTATTAATTGAATGAAGTGTATTTTTAAAATACCGAGTGAAATATTTAAATTCATTTTATAGTCTATGCACATGGTGGGTATTTCATTTTAGGTTGTTAAATTATAGTTGGCCACTAAGCACCATTCTTAACTGCTTATGACGCAGATGGCATGTCACCGAAAAGGGAGGGAAACTTAAAAAAGAAAAAAAAACAATAAGAGCAATGAATTTGAAACCACAGGACACATTCTACATTTTTTTAGAAATGCACATAAAATTGAAATAGTCTGAATCTATCTGTGGGTTAAACGTAAAACCTTAAATAAATAAAAGTAAAAATAAAAATTGTGGTTAATGAACTATGTACCCTTTTTAAAGCCAGAGCTTTAATAGGACAACTTTGTGTTGGTGGACTCATGGTAATCCTTGGGATTTCTGTCAGTGTTAATGTTGATGGAAAAAGAGCATGCACAGTTGTGTATGCAACACTGGACAAAAGCTGCTGCTTTGTCTAGTGGTTTCGTTGACTCTCTCAGAGAGACCCCTCAATATTTTTTAGCTGTATTACTGGTGTTGTCAACATAATTGTCATTTACTGAGGAAAAGTTGTACATGAGCATCTGAGAGTGTAACAGTCGTAGACACATGGGGAGAAATGGGGGCCAAGGGTGTGTATGAGTGTGTGCATACGTGTGTGTGTGTGTGTGTGTGTGTGTGTGTGTGTGTGTGTGTGTGTGTGTGTGCGTGTGAGAGAGTGAGCACAGCTCTCATTAATATTTTAAAGAAGTATTTGCTGAGAGGAGGGCCACCAGCCGAGTGCCCCGAAGTGAGTGTGCTCCAGATGGCTCTGTCCCAGCCAGCGGGGAGAGGAAGGCTCACAGCAAAGCCCCCCACTCCCCCCCTGCAGAGGTACACACAGCACTGACCCCCAAATACCTTTTCTCTGATTAACCTATGGACCACTCACATTTAACAATATTTAGGCTATAAACACACTTATAAGTGACACAATTGATTATTATTTCCTGATAAATTGGTGGTTTTAAACTTAGTGCAAATGACAAAAATTACCTTCATTACAATATTATGTTATGTTACATAAACCACACCTTCTTGCCAAATTTGATACACTTGTTTTAGACTTCTTCAGTTCTTTATTGGCTTGAGTTACTGCCAATGATGAAAAGGAATCATACAAGAATTTTTTTTTTTTAAATTTGTGCAAATATGAGTGCCCTTGGTACAGAACAAGTACACCAAACGCTGACAGTATACACATGTTCCCGAATCTGAATTTTGTTTAAATTATAACACTAAATCATGTTAAGTAAACATAGACAAACCATTAGATCCAGCCTGCCAGTTTTGCACTCTTAAGAAAAAAATGTTTTTTGTTTTGTTTGGTTTTTTTAAATAAAATGTCTGCAAGACAATACACACTGGATGTCAGTGATATCACCGGCTTAGAACTACAAAAATGTTACATCACTGATGTTATGTGTAAGGACAATAGAGGTATTCACTGACAGTTGATATATTAATGCATTATGAATCCAAATCCTTACGACGCCAGGAAAGACGAGTGCTATTCTTGGTTATAGACTCAAGGGATGTTCACACAGTGATTTATGTTATTTTGGTGTATTATTGTTTGAGCTGATGCAAAACAAACTGCGGTAAAGTTGCTTTTCAGATGTACACACATACATCTGTGTGTGTGTGTGTGTGTGTGTGTGTGTGTGTGCGCATGTACAGCTCAGCTGAGAATACAGTTGTATCATTAATAAGGCCTAATATAAATCTTATCAAAAAACATAGATCTTAGATAAATCCATTGTACTGTTTTTCCTTGTAAATAATCTATTTTTTACTGTAACCTTATGCTGGAAAAGTGGAAGATATGCTGTATGCTGTTTCAGTGTTATATAAAAACAGAATATATCCTTTATTTTTATTGTTCAATTACCATGGTAGCTCAGCAGCCTTGTTATTCAAACACTAGCACTGATTCCAGTATATCATTACAACACTGACTGATGGTGCCAGTCTCTTTCACCACAGTGCACACACACACACACACACACACACACACGCAATTCTGGCACCTGCTCAACAGACCATTCAAATCTACCTGAGATCTCTCTCATCTCTACAACACATATAGCAAGGTGTACATTGCTGAACTGCAGACTCTGTTGCTGTTGTATTGTTTTCACTATTATTTGATTAAAACTGAGATCCCCATCCACGCGCAATTTGCTGTGAAAAGAGACACAGGTAGATAAATAGCTAGGCAGGCATGTAAGCAGCTTGTGGGCCAACTAGTAAATTTAAGTACTAAGGTATCTCAACTAAAATGCTGTTTCTGACTGTGATCTCTAACTGAGATGCATGTCAAAAGTTAAGTGTGTGCTGCACCCTAGACACACACTTTTCAGCATGGGTGATTCAGAGACAGATCAAGCTGGTGGAATCAAGCAGGTATGAAAGTGCTATTGCCATTTCTGTGAAATCTGAGCCACTTCAGGCAGCACCTCGCTCAGCCCCCGCCCTCATGAGCTTGTTTTCTCCATGTAGAGATGACCTCATCCCTACCCTCGCCAAATGTAACAAACGGAGAGGAAATTTATGCTCAGATCTACAGTACCCCCCTCATTCTACTCCACCCCCTACCCCCCAACCTGCTTGTCCGTGTTCCCCAAGGTAGCGGTTGTGTCCATAGTGACGTGGGCACCCACGCCACCTGTGTGGCACAGACGGAGTCGGCCTGTGCCTGATGGTCCCCAGTGAATTCCCCAGCCTTGTCAGGACCGCTCCTCCATGATCAATCCCAGGGGGTTGGAGGGGGGAGGGTTGCAGGGAGGGTGGAGCAGGGGGAGATCTCACAGCTGCTCCTGACAGCAACAGCAGCAGTGGCTGTACACACGAACAAAAAGACCCCCGCTAAAAAGGAGGATACTTTGTTACACAGTCTGCCGTAGCTTTCAAAGTAACACACAACAGGATCATGTCTGTAAAAAGTGTTATATGTGTTTCAGAGCAACTTAGATTGCTTTCCGTTTCACACTTTTGTACATTAGTACAACACAATACTATATTTGAGCTGTATTGTCTGTGTCAAAAGCACATCACCGGAACTTCTCCTGTAACTTGAACCTTCTACTTTTCTATTTGTGAGCGCAGCTCCTTAACTTGTTACGCTCCCTGCTGCTTCACCCTTTGCAACCTGACTTTCTCAGACCAGGTGCCTGAAAACAGGAGCGAGTGTGTTGTTCGTATTTGCTGTCTTCCTTTATTTTATTTTCTGTCTCTGTGATGGGTAGGTGTCGAGAGAGCCCTCTGAGTGCTCAAGGTCATGTTTACAAGACAACACAATACCAATATTGCCACACCAGTACTGGGCTTTAGGGATGTATATGTGCTGACATTCCAAGGAGCATCTCTGTGATTGAAATATCTCAGTTATGAAAAAGCAATTTAGTATAATACATTCCCAAAGACACTAGCTACAGAGAAATGTGTTATATTTCTTAGATAATATATTAAAACTTGCCATATTTTCATTTCATAAAGACATAGTTCTGAGTAAAAAAAAGGATTAGTCGATGGTACAGATAAGAAAAGAAACCTCTCCTCTACTGCATGTGCAACGAGAAGCCGACATTGTTAAATGTATCATCTTTCAAGTTTTCAGTTTTTAATCAATAATTTCCTATCACGCCGTTTACTCGGAACATGAAAACACAGCCAAAGGAAAGCTCTAACAAAACACAACCCATAGTACAGAATTTATAGAATTTTCACATCAGAGCTTCCTACTGAAAATAATTTTCTAGTCAACACACTGGGCCACCGAGGGATTGTGTGGGTGGAGCTATTATGAGCCCATTCTGTGGTGCTGCAGAACACTGGCACTGATACAGTTCACTATGACTGCTAATGAATGCACTGCTCTGACTTGCCTTGGAGGTTGCGGATCAGTACTGCCACACACAGAACTGGACATGTCTTCCAGGAAATGGAATACTGGAGATACTAAAACCATTGTCTTCCTCCTTAAACCTTTACTTTACCCTGTTTCACAAGTTTCTCGATTAAACACACGTCACTGATGGGCAGCGAGGAGTAATCTGTGAATGCTTTAAATCCGACACAAGCATAAACTCAGCTGAAAACACTGTAATCAGAGGTCTGCCCAGGTCATCTGGAACTGTTTAGCTGTCATTTCATAGCAGGCTAAAATTGGGATGACGCAAACACGGTGTACCACGGTTACCACTCAGACTCACCTCCCTCAGGTAGGTGGGCAGACAGAGCAGGTAGTCTGCTGACATCATGAGGCTATTTCCATTGACAGATCCAAACTGCTGACATATGACTGCAATGGGCTGTAGTTCCACACTTGGAATGCATCTCACACTGTGAGAGTAGAAGCAGGGAGAGCGTCCAGTAAGTAGCAGTTTCATATCACCTGACAAAAATTTCACGCATTTGCTGGAAACTTTTGTTAGGAGGCATTTGGTTAACAAGTTAGAACAAGAAATTACCTGCAGTTTCTTACCAGCTCTTCTGTAGCAGTTCCCAGAGATGTGGGACAATGTGACTTGATTTGCTTTTATTTTTCTCTCCAGTTTGTCCCATATAGGTATTGCTCACATTGTACAGGTTGCAAGGTATTACATGAGGTAGGCCAAAACTCTTTTAAACCAATGAAGACCTTGGTCCAGTACCTGCATCACCCATGGAACACAAAGCTCTTTTCTTAGTTCATTTTTCCTTGTTGTAATATGAGGACTGTCACCCCTCACTGATATAACACAGAAGTGCAGTTGCTCACGCTGCTTTCACCACCGTCACTTATGCTACTTCATTTGGTTATATCAAATTGAACATGTTGAGGCAGTTCTACTCTGTTTATGCATTTAGACTGCCATCAGCTGATTTGTTAAATGATATGAAGTGAAGAAGCTTTATGCTCTTTATTACATTGGGCCCATGGCTTCATGCAGTTTATGCTCTATATTTTGTGGACGGTAGGGTCAGAATTTGGCATAAATGGCATAAAGCCATGGACTCAACCTGTGTCAGCAGTTCAGGTTGGTGTTGGTAGTGTGGGGAATATTTTCTGGGCACACATTGGCCCACTAATACCAATCCAGCATTATTTGAATGCCACACCCTATCTAAGTATTGTTACTCACCATGTGCATCCTTTAATGACCACAATTTACCCATCTTCCAAAAGCTGCTTCCAGCATAATAATGTGCCATGTTAAAAAAGCACAAGTCGCCTCAAACTGGTACCATGAATATGACAGTGAGTTCAGTGAACTTCTGTGGCCTCCCTGGTCCCCAGATCCAAATCCAATACAACACCTTTGGAATGTGGTCGAATAGCAGATTGGTAGCATGAATGGGCAGCTGACAAATCTGCAGGAGTTACACGATACAATCATGTCAACATGGACCAGAATCGCTAAGGAATGTTTCCAGTGCCTTGCTGAAGCCATGCCATGAAGAATTCACGTGGTCCTGAGAGCAAAGGTGGGGGGTCTAAAGGGTATTAGAATGGTGTTCCTAATAAAGTGGCTATTTTATTGTGAGCTATTTTACCAAATTCCATCTTGAAACAAAAGTTTGTGTGCATGCAAAATTTGGGTTAGTTCTTGTTTTGGCCTCACAAATTGTGTCTGACTTTTGTGACACAAATACGATCCAAGAGCATGAGAATCTGGAGCCGTTGAAGGTTACCGTGCTTATTCCACAGTGTTTACTTATTTTTCTGTGGTTATGACCCATACAACAGCTTTCACGATCACTTTGATTACCTCCACCGTATTGTATCCGCTCAGGTAAATGTGGAAGTAGATTTGCTCAAGTCATTCATTCATGGTAGTAAGAGGGACATATCAGGAGTTCCCTCCAAATTGAAGAGGTCAAGTACTGAACACGGTACAAACAAAATTTCTTGCACACATTCATTTTTATGTTCTTTCCTTCTTTCTTTAGGTAAACCTCTGCTGTGGGGTAAGAAATATACATATACAGTATATGTCAAGGCCAAAGCAACAGGAGACATTGCATCCTGCAGTGTAGGTCACCTTTCACACTGTGGCCTGGATGCAAAGGTCACCTGTCAGAAACCCTTTAGCCCTCTGAGACACCCTGTGGCCTTTTGAATGTGACATGAGGGACTTTCGCCCTGCTTGAATTTACCACAGGTAATATGCTCAGGGGTTGTCTCATTTTAGTTCTGCTCCATGCTTAAGGCAGTTGCCTTCATTTATGTGGTCCATACTTCTGAGATGAGTGTAAAGTGTTCTGCAGGGTGTGAAGCCTTGTGCTTGGGATGAGATGACGAACTTCTGCTGTTGAGTTCCTGAAAAGCTATGCTTTTATCCCAACAAGGCAGTGCACCATCTTAGTGAACTGCCACCTTAACTTAACCGAATCATTTCCCTTTTTGCTGTTTATGGAGAGCTCGAGAACTTGGTGGACCTGGTCCAGGACCAGTTGACCAGGGCTTGTCCACCACACTGTTAATAGTAGCTGACGTGGAAAAATTTAAACATATCACATTCGTGTATAAAAATAATATTCTACACTACTGACATACAATTTTCCTGAACAACGTTTCCTGAAACAGGCTTTGTCTTAGGATATAAACTCTTTCTATATTCCATCCAAACATGGTTGCAGCACGCTTAGACCTGATTTTAGTGCAGAAATTCATAATCTTTGAACGATTTCCATGTACAAAGTGGACAGGGCCTTGTTAGCATTAACATTAGCTTTACCTTTCCTTCAGTGGGTTCAGGTTAAAACCAAGCAAACAGGAGCCCTCATCCCATGACTCTAAGACATGCACATTTACACTGCTGTCTGTCACTTCTACTGGCAACCTGATGTCACCACAACTGAAAGCTAGGGAGAAAGAAAGAAAGAATAAAAAAAACAGTGAAAATGAAATGTCTGGCCCCTGCTGCTTCACGCCAGGGTAATAATGGTCCCACCCCATCGGGCCCTTCTTCTGCCTACTGGATTCCTGCAGGGATTATGCAGTGACACCTCTAAATGGGTATCCAGTCCTGAGACAACCAGCAGCTGTGTTTCCCAGGCGCGGCGGTGGGACGGGTGGCCATGCAGTTGTCCCGACTGGTGGCGCAGAAGCTATGCTCCCTCCCTGGTGGCCTTCACGTTGGCCTCTCCATCCACCAGGAATACAAATACACATGCAATTATCCCTCCCTCTTAAGTGGTGCCAACATTTTGAAAGGCACGAAGGCTGAGGTTCTGTCAAAAGGGTGGCTTTTTTTAATGGATTCTCCTTCACCTCACCCAGCCACCCCCAAACACCCCACCCCCCTCCCGGGTTCAAACTGCTGCTTTCATAATAATTTCCTGCCTCACCCTTAATGCCCTGTTTCCCTCCTGAAGAGATTTTAATCTTGGCAAGACTTCCTGGTCCACCAAATCTTGGACTTTATCTCCCAGTTATGTCTACCAGTTATGTGGCTTGTAGAGACGGATCCCCCCAGAGCAACTGTTTTAGCGCTCAGTTGCACTCACACCATAATGGTGGGAGCGAGGGTGGCTTCAGCAGGGTGGGACTGCAGGGGACCCTGTGTTTTAATTGGCCTGCAAGGGGCCCACAGCTGACTGTGATGTCAGGTGCCCTCCCTGGGTGTCTGTCTTTAACAAAGGGCTACGCAGGGCAAGCAGGACCCCGCTGGGGGAAAGCGCAATGGTGCCCCCCTCACACACACATACACGATGGTCTGGAGGGCGGATATAGCTGCATCCCTACCTCCTGGACAGAGAGCCCCTTCCCTGTGGTGTGGGGTGGCTGGGCTGGCAGAGTGTCTGCAAGATCTGGGGTGTGTACTCAACCCTCCCCACTGGTGTTCGGCACTGGACACGGGGCCCCGCCGGGGCAGATGGAGCAGCACCAGGCTCATTTTCCCCAGCCCTGCTGCGAGCCAGGAAGAGGGAGGGCGCCCAGGAGGAGACCCACCCTGCAGGGGGCCTGTCATGTGTGGCCGCCCAGTGGGGCCTGTCTGTAACCCACTGATGCGTGGTGTGTGGGGGGTTGCTCCTTTGTGTTCTCCTGATGCCTTTTTGTTGAACTGGCAAGACATGGATGGATTTAGGGACAGTAAACATACACCAAGACACACACACACACACACACACACACACACACACACAGACTAAATAGCTCACTAACCCTTCATATATGTCATTAAACAAAGCCTTCAGATGCACTTTAGCTTCAAAAGAGAAAAGGTGAAGTGCAGTAAGAAGAGAACAGACCTCACTTCTCTTCTGTCATACTTTGTGCTGATACCTTTAATTAACTTATTTTGATATCACATTTATTGCATATCATTCAGGAAATCTATTTCGGTCAAGTATGTTTCTTCTTGAAGTCACACAACAGGGGGCAACAGCAGCTGAGGCGTCACATCAGGGTTCGATCAGCTTGCAGGCATCTGTTTCCAGGACAGAAAGAGACCTTCCCAGTTCTCACGTGCTCGTACGTGACTCAGTTGCGCCTCCTTGTGGATTTTGCATGAAGCGTAAAAATAATTCCACTATTTAAAACAGGGATCAGTGGATGTTTTCAGGAAGTAAGCATATATTATTTGCAACCAAGTATAAATTTTAAGATACATTACTTGTACTTTTTTGAGTTGTTCCGGCAGACATTTAATGATACTTTTTAAAAAAATATTTCTTACTCTAGAGCTATTACAAATGATCACATTCAGGTTAAATTTAAAAGTAACAGCTTATTTTTAGTTTAAATAATAACATTTCCATAGCTCTTACTTTTTTCCCCAAGGCAAATTACAACATTTGGCTTATACAAAAACTACTTACAATGGTTTCATCATTTATACGCCTCTTCAGTGTAGGTGTAGCATGGCAAATATCTATTATT
Source organism: Arapaima gigas (assembly GCA_900497675.1). Lineage (NCBI taxonomy): Eukaryota > Metazoa > Chordata > Actinopteri > Osteoglossiformes > Osteoglossidae > Arapaima > Arapaima gigas. The sequence goes on along the minus strand of UFQX01000237.1, from coordinate 41,472 downwards.
TTTGTTCTTCTGCCATTAAGAATTAATTACTATGATGTAAGCCAGATCTCTTCATTTTGATGCGATAAATATTGTAGCAAATTTACATAATGTGTAAGCAAAAGGAACACGTGCCCCTAAATCCAGCTACCTGCTGCTTTTCTTCATGCATAAGTGAGTAAACTCTGTTCAAGTTTTTGCGTATAATCCATTTAATTGAAGGTCGAAACTTGGCAGGGGCAGTGCTGCACATTTCAACTGTTCCTCAGATGATGACAGCAGAGGATTATTTTTATTATGGAGTATGGCTGCATCTTTAGAAGTTGCGCTTCAGGCAGGACCAGAAGAGGAAGCACTGCCTGGCTAAAGTCAGTGAATCACATGAATCAAACGTTGTGTCATCAGAACAACAGGAACAAATTTAAACTCTGTGAGTCACTCCAATTGTCTCTCTGAAGAAGTTATTCACCAGTGCATTTTTATCCCTCACTGATGTATTGGCACATTAGTGAGTCAGAGACATCAATGTTGTTCATCCCTCTTGGTCAGTGGGAGCAAAGGTTGAGTATGGCCTCCCTGGGGTGACAGGCCTTGACCACTGGTTAACAGCATTCACTCCATAGCAGTCTATGGCTGGGACATCAGGGGAATGTCTGACCTGAGGACAACAGCATTTCTCTCGAATGACCTCATACATACTTGGCAGAACTTGACCGCACTGTCACATGTCTCAGCCAGCGGAAATGAGAAGTAATCTTGATGGGATGCGGCAGGCAGTTTGCTCCCCTGGGGGTTAGTGCTTGCTTTGAGCCCATCTCCCTCCTCCTCAGTGGGGCTGGAGCTCATCTTGCAAAGTGGGGGTTTCTGGCAGAGAAAATCACACTGCAGTCACCGTGGAAGGAAGTGGCACCACACCACTGCACAACACTGATGTAACATGCAGTAACATACAAGGGGGAAGCTCAGTGGACCCATCTGCTCTTTAACTATGAAGGGAAAGATGCCTTAACATTGCGTATCCTCTAACCTAATTGTTCTGATAGCAACACTGATGAGAACTGAGCAGTATAAAGCGGCAAAGTTTTACTTTGGAGCTGCTGCTATGTTTCTTTGTTGGATAAATCATATACCAGCCTTTGCACACAAAGTTTTCCTGCCAACTGGAAAAGAGCACAATTCTACGGCTGACAATTAAAGAACAGCATGTTTGAACATGGAGTACAAAATAAAGGTACTATTGGTTGAATGAAGCAGCAAATGGCTGTTGGAAGAATTATCCCAGAAAGTTTCTAAGTAGCATCCAATAATTACGGATGCCATTACAGTGGAATCATCTATTAAATGAAATCTCACTTGGAATATGGGGCTTTGCTCCTCACATTACCTATCTAAAAGCCCTCAAACAGGTCACACTGAACTTTATTTGCCAAATGTTTAAAAAATTATAAGTAGTAGGTGAAGAGGCCACAAAGGTAAAGTGACAGCGTTTCCGATGTTTGTTGCGGTGGTTTTAATCGCTGAAGATAATGCTGGCTGTGTAACGTCAACTGATGATGTGCTAGACGGTGGCCCAGCTGAGCTGTTGTTTCACATTTGGGTTGAAAAACACGACTCATTCCATCTGGAGTCTGCGTGCCCTCCTCATGTTTGTGAGGATATCTTTCACAGTCCAAAGACAAGTGGCAAAGAAGGCAACAATAACAGCTGTGCTGCCTCTGCCTTGTGGCTCTTACTTTTCCCTTAAGAATGAAGACTTTTCTCTCGTGTTTATATTACTGTGTTTGTCCAGCCTGTGGAAAGTGCATTTTTGGTATACAAGAAATGTATAATACCTTTATGATAGAGCCAATCCAACAGGACAACACAGGGCACACAGAGCACAAAAACTGAAGTGTCCTGCTGTGTACAACTTGCTTCTCTGGTGCATGGTACTGTGAGATTACAGTATACTTCAAAAGAGCATGTTAGGAAATGTGATGAACAATGTCAGAAAAGCCAAGCAGAGGAGAATTTAAAAAATAATGTTTAATGATTCATTTACTCATATTTAAATTTGAACCTAACTGTTATTTTACCTTAGGAAAAAAATTAATGATGGATTTTAAATTAATAAATCATTATACTAATAAGCAGGTGTAAATACTGGTTCTAATATTAATGCATATTAAAGGTAAGATTAAAAAAATACAATAACAACTAATAATAATTAATTTAATGTAACAGTTAATAACTGACCCAAACTGACTGACTTTACTACATTTTATTTTATATCTATTTTATTATAATTTATTACTGTAAATGCAATTAAATAATAATTAGTAAAACTTGTAAGGAACTTGCAAACTACCAGGAGAATGTAACTAGTTTAAATATTTAGTAAGGGATTTAAAATGAACATATAGGAACTGCAATGTCAACTTCACCGTTTAAAAAAGTTTAAAAAATAATTAAATAAAAAAGTGCATCAAAACACAGATTTGTCTGCTACCAGATGGAATCATAAGGAATTATGATTTTCAATGTTCCAGATAGTAAGAGAGTTACCAGTCAGATGAGCTCTTGTACTGATTTCATCTAATTTTTCTGCACCAACAGTCGTCTTTTAGTTAAATCATAAAATTGTTCATTTTGGTTGCAGCACCTGAAGAGAATTATTGTTAAAATGTTCAATGACTTTGCTGCCACCTGCTGCATATTAATGATAGCAACGCACAGGGTGCTGCTAAACATGGCCCTGTCAATATGACGAAAACGGATTTAAATAAAAGAGAAAAACTAATACGTTAGTTAAATTAATGCAAAACATGGATCCTCACCTTACAGTTGGAAGGTCCATGGTTCAAATACTTTCTGCTACAGTACATTTGAAAAAAGTGCTTAGCATACAAATCCAAGCTTGAAAGACTCTTTGGACAAAAATGGCAATTTAATAAATAATAATACAAAAAGTTTTTGGCATTCTGCCACATTTTATGTCATTTATTTCACAACAAACAGTATATAAGGGTACTTCAGGAAGCCGTTTCCCATTTAGTAATATTCTGATACTACTGTTAAAATATAATGAGCAACTATGAAATATAATGGAGTCACATCCAGGGGTTGTTTCACAGCCTAGTGCCCTACGATTCCGAGACGATCGCGAACCTGCCGAGAATTCCGCGATTATTGATAACTGATGGATGCATGGCTTGATGGATAGATGGATGGAACTATTAGAAATACCACGATAATAAAACAGCAATATTTTTATATTTTACAATAATTAAAATAAATATTGCAATTTGACTAAAAGTACGATGGATACACACGACGGTCCTTATTGCTGTCATTCTGTATTAGTCTCAGGACATGTTGTAGACTTCTTGAAAAAATTTTGATGCTATACCGCAAGATCATAATAATGGATGTTGGCAAGAAGGAGATGAGATTTAGAGCGCTCAAATTAGGGGAAAATGTTTTCTGAACACATGAGAAAACAAATTAATATTTTATCTCTAGGGGAGATCTGCTTGAAGCATGGTGGACACAAAAAACTAATACCCGCCTCCAGCCATAACGGGAAACCCGGACTAAACAAATTAGCACTTTTACTGATGTGGAAAAGGGGTAGTGGAAAAGCTTCAGTACTGCCATCTTATTTTCCACCGCTGTCTGTAGCCAGCTGGATCCCCTGCCATTGCTGCAGCCAAGCGCAAGGTTTGCCTAGCGTGCCATGGTCTCTTGGATACGACAAAACAAGACTTCAAGGTGGCCTCGCCACTAGCTGTACATCACATTAATTGGTTGTTTTGCCTAAATTTCAAATAGGCTGAAGAAATTTGGAGCCCAATTACCTGGATGCAGTGGCAACATCTGTTGGTGGATAATTTGCGTTGTTACGCTGATGCTATCTGCCAAATTACTTGAGCTGCGTGGGGGGCCTAGCAAATTTATCACACTCGTGTCACACTGCGTTTTCCTTTGCATCTGCTGCCATGTTCTTGTGAATATCATCTTGCCCCAGACTCTAGCAAGCCAGCTTGGAAGGGCCTTACTGTGCTCTTCAGATCTGGGGAGAGAGAAGACATCTGCACAGTCAAGGCTGGCACAACTAACTGGGAATGCCAAGTTTTAACACTTGCCTAGAATAAAACTACACCGTTCACATCACTGTTTTTGAGCTTTAATTAACTCTGGGTAGTGTTAGAGAACTGTGACATTCTCAGTGCCACTGCGATGGCTACACCATAGACCCTGTCTAGCCTTACCTCATATCTGTTATCTGCTTATTGGCTATAATGCGCCTAATAAGGACGAGTGAAAAATCTATCTGTTCATTCTAGCTCAGTAACCACTTATCCAATTAGTATCGTGGTGATACATAGCTGGACCCCGGGGGTAAATTGCATTAGGCACGGTACGGCATGCACGTTACACTGGTCCATAGGAGGGCTTTAACAGACATGCACATTAAGTCATCCTGCACACACTAAGGACAATTCAGATTAAGATTTAACTATTCACCTGAACAGCTTGTCTTTCACACCTGGGAGCAAGCTGCTCTGGCTGGATGATGTCTGTAAAAACACTGAAAGAACAACACAAGCCCAGCAACACAGCCTCAACACAACCAGCTGATGAAGTGATATGTTAGAAGACACTGAGCTCTCTGATGGCCACTGTATTTCTTGCCAGCAATTTGGCCAATAATAAAGAACATAAGATCCTTTGCCAGCAAAATTATTGCTTGGTTTCTCATACAGCCACAGCAAAATCTCAACATTCTGAAGAAGCAATTCCGGAAGGCACCTTGGGTGGCCCCCAGCCCTCTGTGCCGCATATTAATTTAATTTTGTGCAGAAAGCATGTGGAGTAAGAGGAAAAATGTCTTGGAAGGGACCAAAAAATTTCAAGAGACTCTTCATTCTGAAGCCGAGTGGCTCATGGGTCCTCGAAAGATTTTTTATTCTTCACCCACTGTCAAAACAATTCCATCTGTTTCCTAGCATGACTCATTTGCTTACAGAGTCATTGTGAGTGCTGACAAAAGCGAATGCACAACTCTCAAAACTTGGTTTCCCTGAATCCTGTTTTCTTCAAATGTTGCCTTAAACAAGCAGTCGATTTTAAAATCATAGATGGAAAAGCCCACCATTAAGACTGAGCACCAGTCATTCAGTATATGCATTTAAAGTATATCATCTGCCTATGACACATAATAATATGTTTAATTCTACAGTTTTTTGAAATAACAATTTGCACACTATATCTCAGTAAAGACTCAGGATCTCATCATCAGCCTCTTTAACTAACCAGGGCATATGGTGGAGAGCATCCTAAATGGGATGCTAGTTCATCAGTTCAGCTCAGTTAAATTCACTTTATTTTTTTTATAAATCATCCTTCCCAAAAGGTATCCTCAGAGCACTTTAACATAAGCTCAACTACGAAAAGCACTAAGAAATGGATACAATTAGTAATAAAAACGTCCATCCAGCAATCCATTATCTTTAACAGCTTTATCCTGGCCAGGAATCACTGGGCAGTAAGCTATGAAATTTCACCCTGGATGGGACACTAGTCCATCACCGGTAATAAAACATTTAAGCATAACTTTGGAAAAAGTCAGAAGGTAGTAGAGGGAGCAAAAGTATTAAGAATGTTAAAACAGGAAAATACAATCCTTTGGGTGGTCCGAGGCCAACATGCTGCCCACTCCTGGTAAAATTGCACAAATGGGGATTAGAGTGTGTTAGCTCATGTCACATTACATGTACAGCTTGTACGCATGTTACAATCAGTTCTCTTTTTGTGTGACGCTATTCATAATGCCTCACCAGTTTACACAGAGGAGGCAATTCTTACTGGAGTAATAAACTATACTGCAGCAGGGGACTAAACTCAGGTCCTTTAGGTCCAGAGGCTGTAGAGCTCACCAATATACCACCTACTGCTCCTCATGTTACTTACGTGCTTATGAAGATTTAAAGGCATAAATTTAGCATCACCAATTCACTCGAAGAGCATGCGTTTGTAATGTGGGAAGAAATGCAGCGAAAACCCATGGAAAAATGGTGAGAAACTGCCAACTCCACATTATCAGAAATGGGGATTAGAACCCACAACCCTGGAGCAGTGCTGAGACACTATTTCACCCTCCTTTGATGTGCAGGAAAACTAATTGGGGGGAAAAATATATCTTTTTTCTTCCCACGACTCGGGAAGATGTTGATTCCCCAATGGTACGTAGAGCTAGGATTTAAAGAGCAAACATGAATGTCAATGTCTAAGTGTGATTGCAATGTTAAGCGGAGCTGAGAGCTACAACATGCTTCCCGGTGTTGCACACTCATCTTTCCTTGGGGGTCCACAGGGCCAGGAACAGGTGATAGACAGCTGCTATCACGTTTAAAAAAAAGCTTATTCCCATATTTTGACCTTTACCCAAATATGTAATTACCCTGGCTGCTGGGGGGAAAGTGCATCTGAAAACCAGCATTCCGTTTGGCTGTAGCCTCTGAATTTCTACATCTCTAAATTACAGCCTCTGCATTTCTGCTTTGTTACATGTATTTCTGCATTTGTTAATGGTGATATGAACAGTTCCTGAAGTGTAGTCGCTCAGGCTTGGTTAGCTGATACGTGTTTGTTTTCCGCTCCTGTATTTATACCATTTGCTTATACTGCCAGGAGGTCTAGATGGGGAAGGCGGGTGGGGGGCACGGGGTTGAAAGCTGAATCGACTTGTTTGCTGTTTGCGATTTTTAGGTGTTGTAGTTAACTGAACCGTGTCAAACTGTGTGGCTGCATGAGGCTGGGAACCGTGAAGAGCTGCGAGTCAGAGGAATAATCTTTCGGGGCCGTCAGGCCTCTAGATCAATATAGGCCTGTGGCTATTTAGATTACCATCAAGATGGCATGATGCGCTTTCAATGTTTCCATACACAGCGGGTCTGGTCTTACATAACCCTTTTTTAAAAAAAACGTGAATCCGTCTAAAACACATCTTGTTCCTGCGAGCATGACCTGCCTGCCAGCGTTTCCCTTCCGCCCTTTCCCACATTTCCGGAGTGGGGCTTCTACCTTGCTTCTCTCAGGAACTTAGTTATTTTAGGGTTTGTGGTAAAAGACAGTAAGCGGATGCCCCTCTTCATTTGTGCCCGACCGTAAAGAGCTTCTGGGCATCCTTTTACAATAGTTTAAATTCTACAGGAACCTAGAGGCACATTGCATTGCTTGGACCTCGCGAAGGCAGCAGCTACAGTAGATCTTCGTAAGTCACTCAGCCTTCACTGAGCCAGGAAAGTGAGAGTAATCGGTAGTACTGTATGTTATTTTTCTGTGTACAAAATAAGTGTGATAAATACTTAGCGAGATGAGAAAGCTGCCACTTCATGTCACCCACTGAACTGTACCTCAGAATTGTAGGCTGGGTGGCTTTCCAGTGTGAATATGCGTTCAAGTCCAAGTTGTATCACTTTGTTCACACACACAGCTCTCCACAACAGTAGGCCAGGTAGCGGTTAACACTCTTTCTGGGTCCTGGGTTCAAATCTCCTCAGAAAGGAGGTTATCCTAAGTTCTCAAGTGTAAATTGTATAATGATGAAGGCTATTTCTGGAGAATGGGTGAAGAATTTCTGTATAACTAGCATCGAACTTGACATTGTAAGCTTCCTTGGAGGTAGGTGTCAACTACATAATGATTCATGATATAGAATTCCCTTAAAGTCCTGGAACCCAACTAGGTCTCACAGGCATTGATATGATATGTTGATAAGTATGAGGGTGGCATGTTGCCTCAGTAAGTACCACCGGTGCCCCACAGCATATGTGCTGTGCAGTGACATGCCAGTTCGATGTAGGCTGTCTATTCCTGCGTCGACATGTTTCCTTGGGGTCCCGTGCTTTCCTCACGCAGTCCAAAGACACGTTTATCAGGGGAAACTGGTGACTGGTGAATTAAGATGGTTGGATATACAGTTCTCAGCATAATGTAGGGCTCAGTAGTAAACTACAGTAATAGCACTCTGGATGTGTTCTTGAGAACTGGAGTGCTTAATAAAACGGCTGTAAAAGAGGTCATTAATACAGTATATTACATAAATATGTCTTGAATGACTGGTGCACGAAAACGGAACATGCTCAACTTCATACAAATAAGATTAGTTGTTCCTTAAACCATAATGAGTAAACACAATAAATAGCCTATTTTATGAATAACAAACAAAAGTTTAAAAAAATTATTAAGCTAATTTTTTAACTGTTCATCAATTAAGCTAATTTACAAAAATGGGTAAAATGAAAGAGAGCTATATATCTCATTTGGCCGGCTTCTTTTGTAATGGGTCTCTACTTTGAAAAAGTTTTAAGCCGAGTCTCATCCATCTATGCACTTGCTCCTCTTCAGATAAGAGTGATCGTTTCTCTTCAGATAACACTGTTGACACGTCGCCCTTGATGTTTCACGGCAGTTTTGTTTTCACAGAGGGGTTTATGGAGACATTAAAGCTATTTTTCGTGAAACATTACAGAATTACTTCATCATGCTCATTTCAGCCTCTGCTTCCTAGTGTGGGTTGGATCTGAAAACAAATCGTAAAGTCACGACCAAGTCTGCAGAAAGGAGATTAATATGTCATGCAGTAAAGGATCAAACTCTTTGATCCAGACTGAAATCACATCACAAAGACAGTGATGTGAAGAAAATCCATCTTCATCTTTAGGAAGTGATGTTGCCTAAACAGGTAGAAATTCCCCCCAGAAATTTCACAACCGCACAGCACGTTCAGGCTCATTACCTGGGATGAAGCCTTTGCTCTGATTTCTTTCTGTCTCTCTTTCATACGTACATATACATATACATATACACATACATTAACTGTCCATACTTCTAATCACCTTTTTAAACCCGGTTCCTTTGTTGTAATAGTAAGAAATTTTTTCTGCTTTTTTTAATCATCTGCCTGCAGACCTTTCTCACACTTTGAGGAGCAAAACTTTCCATACAGGTCACTCACTCTCCTCTACAAGGTTTTGCTATTGAGAGTTGCCTCAAAAAGTCTGCACAAAGTCCACTTATTTGCTCTCAATACAACTTGACAAGCTCTTCATACTTGACATGACCTTTTCTCTATGTCAATTATTTTTTTTTTCACCCAAAAAAACCTCTATTTCTACCGCTTGGCTCGATGTGGTTAGCTGATGGTTAATTCTGGAAATGACTGCAGTAACAGACATTGGTAATTTACACTTTTTTTTCACAAAAACAGATTGTAGTGTTTGACTGGTCAACTTGACCAGCCCTGGAAACGCGGCAATACAGCTACATATTTTTGGGAAACCCGGGCTACCCTCAATCCTGCTACTCCGCACTGTGACAGCAGCTACCCTTTACAGTTCTTCCCCAGCGATCTTGTATCTGACTGCCCCCTGTTAAGTATTAAACACTGCACCATTAGCTCCCATTAGCTGCCAGTCCGGGTGCCGACACGTCCAGCGTAGCATTGGACACGCACCATGCCGAACAATGCCTTTTGTTCTTGAACCCTCGGCATGATCGGGGGCAGCAGCCACCGGCCGTCTTCAGTTTCCGCTCGACCACGCTATAAATCATCCGCGGTTGAGGGGAAGACTCCTAATATGAGAGGCGGCTCATTAGAAAGGTAAGCGGTAGATGTGAGGGGAGAGCTGAAGTCGGAGCTGTCCTGATAATTAATGTTCATCTTTCTTGGAGGCCCACTCCTGGGACATAATGATTTATCAAACGCAACAGTCCAATATGTTTCGCAGAAGTGCAATGCATCTCTTTCAAAGGGCAGAGAAAAATGCCTGTCATGTTCTGCAGATGGATAAGTAAATGTGACATAGCAATGATAGGGCAGATTAGCAGTGGACACAGGCAAGGAGAGTGTTAAGAATATAAGGGTATTTCATCTGGGATCTGTTCGGGGGGATATGCAAGAATTTAAGGATGAGATGGTCAAACGGATGTTCTCCTTCTAGGCAGATCAGACGGAGTTAAGTATGGGCAGTTTTGGGGACGGTGGGTAATGAAGGAACCAATGAAAATATCCCCAAGCTATGCAACAGTCTCTATTATTTTACTAAACCTGTGGCTTACTGCTAGGAATCTAATTTATAATTCCTGGACAGAACAGAGGTACCCTTTGAACTTTCTGCCTGCACCGCTTCTCTGGTGGAATGCAGAGGTAATCTGACACCAGTCTGATTAACTGTGTGGCCCATAGCAGAAAGATTAATAAAGATTCGTGTCTTGAAGAGCGTTAAAAAAATCAGAATATGAAATCAGGAAGCAAAGTTGAATTTCACCCCTTTCGCAATATTACGGACGCTCATCATGGAAGTTTGCGTTCTCGTGGCCACGCGTTTGGGCTCTAGATGTTGCTGTGAAGCAGGTGCCCATGCATTTGTGTGACGCTGCAAAGCCTGTTTTCCCACTGTCTGCCCCAAACCATGCAGCCTCAAATCAGTCATGCTGCTAAACTGTCATCCCTCAGATCAAACAAAAGAATATTCAACCAGGGAGCAAATTAACAAGTTTTTCACAATTAATTATTTACCAGGTAAGGAGGAGAGATGCGCATGTTTGCCATTAATGATTGAAAATGTGCTAACCTAATTTAAATCCAATAAATCATTAAGGAAGTGAGCACAGGCCATGTGTCTCCAACCCCAGTTAAAGCAAAAAAGTGTGACAGAAGAACAGAGCATGCTGAAAGGCAGTCAACACTGAATTATTGACATGGCCGAGACAATGCGAGATCCGACTGCTGTTGGACAGCCTTGGTGGTAATCCATTTCATTATCCTCATTTAAACTTTGATGGATGGAGCCCAGACACTGAACAGACTCTTGGCAAATGTCTGCACTGATGTACAATGCCCTGTGATGAATAACTGTGTTCTGGAAATGTACGAACATATTGTAGGTTGCAATGTGATCATTCCTAAGTCATATAACGTGCTCGCTTTGATGTAAAATATTCAAAACATTCTCAGTACTTGCGATGCATGGAAATCTTACGTGGTTTTGACGGACATATTTTGGGTAGAGGGCTACGTTGCTTAATCCTTACTGAGGGTCAATTAATCTTTAAATCATTTCAAGAATATTCTGTTTAGCACTTATAGTCACAGTCATTGAATCAATGCTGAAAATCAAGGAGAAAATCCTAAAATAAAAAGTGTCAACTTGGACTGGCTGCTTGCGTTTTAAAATTTTTTTGAAGAATTTCAGCCTAGAATAGAAGTAAGAAAACTAAAATGAGATATTTTTCTGAATTTCTGACAATATTGACATTTTTCCATTAGGAATTACGGTTTTTCAGAAATTTTAAACATGTCCTACACATGCTGAGTGACCAGTCAATGCTCTCTATATTTAATAACCCAGCAAGCAGATTTTGTTCGTGTCACATTTGATTTACATTGAAGGACTTCTGTAACAGCGGACAGTCATATGCCAAATGCTACTTGTAAAAAAAGAAAAAAAAAACAAATAAAATTAATTGTTTTACGTCTCCAAGACTGAATCTTTTCCCCCAGTTTCCCATGACTTTGTTCATGTAGGAGGTTGGGATGTAAAGCATCCGTCAGACAAAATTTTAATAGGATGAAATGTGGCTTGACAGCTTATGTAAAACTATGTTACTTTGTGCAGTGGTCCAGTTTGACATTGACTGATTTCTATTTTTGCCAATGGGAGCACAGAGGCTCTTTTCAAAATACAGCTCCCAAAAGACACATTTCCGAATATGTGACAGGACATACTTCCAGGCTCCACCGAGGAAAGCTGTGATTTAAAAATGAGTTTTCTTTTTCTCCAGGTATCAACAGAGTGGAACTGAAACTGGGAACGTTCCAGGCCCAGATAACCAGGCCCCTGTCTAATCTCTGAGGCCACATTTCCTACAGTACTTACTGATATATACCCCACTCCGCAGAAGAGGGGAATATAAAATCGAGCAAGGAGCCTGGGAATCGTGAGCCTTGTCACTTGGCAAAATCCCACAAGCTTCAAATTTATGGAATCCAACTTGAAATTTCATCTTGTGAGTGGCCTTCGCTTTCCACACGAGGCGCGATCCTTCAAACAAGCAACTTCATCGCGAGAAAAAAATTCTGCCACGGCGCGTCTGATGAAGACGAACATGCTTTTCTGAAGCGCTGTGATTTTAAGATGGCCGTCTCCAGGGGACCACAGTTTCTTTTGTAGGATATCCGTTACTGTTATTTTCTCTTTAGCTCCCAAACAGAGTGCCATCACAGATGATAAAACTGATCCCAGGTGCTCATTCTACCAAAAGATAGGAACAGTTTATTTCCAGGCGCATACAGATTTAAGACTTCCAAATAAACCTTTTTACCAGAAAACTTGAGTTTTATCTTAGCTGGCGATGTTGTCTTGCTGTGATTAATTCTGGTGGTGAAATTGGGGGTTGAAAATGAAGTGCCAGCTCTGCTGACCTGGCTGCCAACATGTCAGTGAAGCGCAGCCCCTTCCCATGCTGGCAACATGTGGGTCTCTTTGCGTATCAAAGTGCCATCAATGGCAGATAATATGTATAACAACATATAACATTTACAATATATAATAACAATTAATCTTCAGCTTTCATAAAATTTTCAGAGAGTGCGCAACCCTTCACGGTGCACGGATCGGCGTTTATTTACTTGCTTGAGATCTGTTTTGCGTATGATCTGACACTGCTGAATTTCACAGTACTGCCTTTTTGTTGATGTTTTTCTTTTCATAGCTGGCAGTGCAGAGCATCTGGCTTGGCCATGCAGAGAATTTTTTTTCTTTAAGGCGCAGGTCGCTGAACCCAGAACGTACAGGCGCCGAGCTTGGTTTCTGGGAGCATGCCCGTGTGCTCTTGATTTGTGTGTGGGTTTGCTTTCTGTCACATATTGTGCTTCAGCTGCAAATTTAAAGCGAGGTGCACATAAGCACATGGAAATGACAGTCAGCAGTTATACTCGTTGCCATGGTGCATAAGGGCAGTGAATGTAAAGAATGTTTTTATACGGTTTGCAACTCGCCATCTACTAATCTTGCTGGGCTGCTGGAGAGCAACCTTTCACCCTCGAACCTTGAGGTATCTTAAAGTGTTAGTAAAAAAGCCACTGATCTCCAAAGTGGTTTGAGCTGCATCCCTGCTGCAAATAATCATAACTGCTCAGACAGACCAACAGCATTGAACTTTTTTTTTTTATCATGAAGGATCTGATTATTGTGTTTTACGACTGCCAGTGGATGTCTGGGAGGAAACCAGTCTGCCCTGCAAGCACTGATATTTTTTCTGTTGCAAACTGTAAATGTCAACATACTGGGGCAAATACAGTTCATCCACAGATGACTGAACCTCAGGTGACCAGGTACTACAGCGGCTGCATGGACCAGCGTATAGAAATATTATTTTTAAAATATTTTTGAGAATTATCAAAAAAAAAGGAATGGAACAGAAAGTGTGACAAAAATCACTTTGTTTCACTGTGATTGGGTGTGCTGTCACCCTGTGATGGACTGGCATCCCCTCCAGGGGCAGTTTCACGGCCTGACGCCCATTACTTATGGGATCTTTTTCGGACCACCATGACCCTACCTACAGTAGGATAAGTGGTTAACAAAAATAGACAAATGGGTGGATCACTTCATTTCTGTCTTTGAATTGATTTTCAATACATCGCATAAAAATGTTTTCTTGGAAATGCAGAATTGGAAGGAATCATTATATTCTTTGCACCAGCCTGCTTCTTTTCATTAAGAGCACTAGCAAACTAAGGAATGAAACACAGTTTGTTAAATGAAACTTTATGTCAGTACTTAAGGTAATTTACATGTATACAGCTCTAAATACATGCCACAAACAAAATATATTAAAATGTTTAAACAACTTCAAAACATGTTTATGTACAACAAGAATAATGAGGACCAGCTGCAGGCAGTTGGAGGAATTGGACCACATTATTTAAAGCAGCTGGTCCGAGGCCTGAGGAGTTTTTGCTGGTGGAACGTGGCTGATTTGTAGTTCTGATTTTGTTTGTCATTAAAGACTTTCTGTTGGCCAGTCTTACTGTCTACTGAGTTCTCTCTTTTCCACACCAGGCCACCTTTTAAAAAAAAAAAAAATCACACTGAACACAAATGACTGGTCAGTGGCATAACCGCACAACACTCCTGCCCCCATTAGACAAGGTATGTGAAGATGCTAAGATGGTAGTGCTCTGTACCACACAGGCACTTTGCAAGGTTTAAACCTAAAAGGTTTAATAAAATATGATATCAGCTATGACCAATGTTATTATAAATAACTACTGTAGATGATAGACCTACAGTTCTTATCCAGAGTGATTTATTTAACTTGTATTTCATCGATTTATACTGGCGGTTATTTTTCGCATGTGTCAGGTTAAGGACGTGTGTTAAGGTGATAACGGCTGTGTCTCACCTGGACTTTAAAACTACAACTGTCTGATCCTTTGGTTGTTACTCCCCAGTGATTCTCATGAAGCACTTCAGAGGTCTGCAACAAAAAGTGGGAATTGATGCAAATGCTAAGTTAAACAGATTTATGCAAGGATAAAATATTTCTCTGCTTTACATTTTTAATATTGAGGTGTGATGTCTTGCACACAGAACCTCTCGTGTGTACACACACATCCGCACCGACACATATATGTAGTTACTTATCTGTTCATTTCAGGAGGGCGCATTCTCCAGCTTCTCACCCTCCTGTCCCACCTGAACGTACTGCGTGCCCAAATTCCCTGGAGCTGCACGCCTTGTCAGAGTGTCGTGTTTTCGTCTCTGCAGTCTGAACAGGAGTGGATGCTGCTCAGGCACAATCGATAGTTGGGGCACTGCAACACTGCAATATTTTCCAGCTTTCCAGGAGGAGAAGGAGGACGGCTTTGTAAACCGTGCGATGGCCACTGTGGACTGAAAAAAATCACTCGTAGAGGTCAGAAAGGGTCTAATGTGTGACCTGAGAAAGGCCCTCTGTCGTTCTGCTGATTCAGAGCTATTTGTAGGGCGTTTTCTGCGAAATGGAGGCCCATTTCACAACGGGATTCTTCAGCTGCTTGTAGCACTGAGAGAAACAGGAAAAAAGTGAGAGGAAGCACAGATCACATTTGCACAAGTTTTTGTTTTAGAAACCACTACCAATAGAATACAAAATCTTGCTGCCATGCTATAGTGTATTAAAGGTTAATCCTTGGTTATGTTGACGGCACAGTTGGAGAATGGGAACCGTTGCAGAGAGTGGAGGCCTGTGGCTGCTGCAGGATGACCAGGTGTTCTCCTGAGCAATGGCGTGTTGCGATCTCTCAGCTGTGCGGTGCCAGAACCTGTGACGGATGACTTGCGATCGGAAGTTGTGCCACATGGGGGTTGGCCTTTACTTGGACTAGATCCCTTCCTCAGGTAGCACTTTGACCTCTTCTCTGCTTTATTCATCTTCGGTATCGATTGATTGGTTGATTGACTTGGTGGCAGTGGAAGGCCAATGCAGTGGCCAAGGGCTTTGAGGGGCAAGAGAGAGAGACAAGAATCTTCAGTGACATAGGACATTATAGGACATCCTTGGTCACCCTTTCTCCTCCCCTCCTGATAGAATTAGCTTGGTTGTCACAGTCCAAGATGACACTGAAGGCACCTTTTAAATTCATTTAATCTTAGTTGGAAGGGTGACAAATAGATAATCGAACAGGAACGAATGTTTCTCCTTCCTGAATTTGTTATATCGCCCCTGCAAGAGGAGGAGGAGTTCAGATGCTTCAAATGTGAAGTGAGCTATCTAAGGTCCCCCCCTCCTTCACGAAGGCCTGTCTCCTTAGTGGCAGTGTAGGAGCTTGCAGACTGACAGTTCTCAATCCCCCCCGCCCCACCTGACAGATCCAGACAGGGAGCAGAGGCAGCGGCCCTGCTGTTGCCGCCTGGAGCGGAGCGAGCGCACCGACGCGCTCATAGCGCGATGTGTCACCCGAGCCAGAATTAGGCCAGGCGACACGCTGCTTCGCTCGCTGATCACTTCGCCCGGGCTGCAGAGCGCCAAGCGAAGGTCGCCAAGGAAGTAGGTTTTGTTCATTCCTCCACCGGCCGCTCTCAGCCTCAGGAATGGGTTCCCAGCCACGGAGTCATTTGAGCACAGACATCTATACCTGACATGAATACATAACTTGTCTACCCTCGTGTCAGCTCGTGTTGTAATATGAAGTAGGGAAAGTAGAGAAAATAGATTTCTGCACCTTGTAGTTGAAAGAGATAGAAATCATTTTTAAGTTATATAGCAAACCGAATGTCCTTATCTGTGTTGTGTAAGATATTTTCAACTAAATTCATTAAATCAAGAAACAAAGTCTTGTCCTGGTCGCCTCATATATGGTATTGTCAGTTGACCACCAGGGGGCAGTAAAACACAAGTTTTTGTGCTCCATGTTGCTTCACTGTCCAACATAAAGCCCCTTATGAGGACACGAAGAGTGAAGACAAGCACACCCTTATGAACATATATGAAAGAAAGTCAAACTATTAAAATGTAAGTATTTTTCAGGGGTTATTATATACACCCAGTCGTGGTCAGAAGTCTGTAACGTCAGAGATGCTTCTAGACGCGACACTCTTCAGACCTCTTAAAAACACTGTTAAAATCTGGGCATCTGAATGCACAGACTGGAGCCATGTAGAGCAGGTGTCTGAGAACGATTCCCCAGAGAGCGGTGTGTGTGTGCTCAGTTTTATTCCGGCCCTTTCTACCGGCTTGTTCCAATTAATTGTTAATTGTCTGCAATGTATATGAACCCCCTCCCACTTCCTGGAAAAAAGAAAAAAAAGTGCTGTTTTTTTACTCGAGGCATCCATATTCAAATTGTATTCATTATAATTCATTTCTGAAATACGGGAATTTGGATAATTACTAAATAATTGGATAATTGCTAAAATACATGGTCCACCAATAAGTTAGTTAGAGACCCCTGATGTGAAGTAGTGCAGATTTTCTATTAATTATGAATATAATATATCAGATTACATGCGAGCTTTAAAATGGAAGTGCTCGGTATGACAGCGCTAGCTGAAATATCATGAATTCCCTGTGCAACTGGAGCATGAAAGAATGCATGGAGTAATAATCAGATCCTGTTATACTCCCTGGGGGGGGTGAGGGGTGAGGGCAGGAGGCATTGGGTGGAGTAAGATTGGATGGGTCATGGCTGATGGAAGCTACTCAGTCCCCAGGTGCAGTAAAAGAGGCCACCAACTACAAAACCGGTGGCCATCTTTAAAGGCCAGGGTGTCACTCCTTCCCTTCCGTGGGTTGATAATGAAAGAGTGAGCGAGGGTGAACTGGCAAGCAGGCCGGCTAATTACCCCCCCCCAAGTGAAAAAAAAAAATATATGCATATTTATAATTTTAATCCCTGAGAAAAGACCATGTATGTCACTGGATTGCCGAAGTCCCGTTGCAGAGGGAACGGAAGTTACGGACATCTGGAGACGTCGCATACCAGCTCTGTCTGGTTTTGTGAGCCTTGTGCTTTGCAGGGGAGATCTGTGGGTGCGGGGCAGCCGGAGTCTATTTGTCTCCCTCTGCCAAGCGAGGCTGACGGGCCACGTGTTCCTGCACAGAAGCACGCTGGCGGCCCTACCAAAGGAAAGGAATTAAACAAGCTTGAAGCTTAATTACCACACATAGCAAGACAACTCAAACAAGTGCCATTGACAGACACTGAAACCTTGCAGATAAAAAAAGAAAAAAAGAAAAAAGTCCTTTAATGCTTCCACCAGAATCTGGCAAGCAGCTTCTCTGTAGCAAAGCACATTTCTTCCTAATTATCAATGCCGGCAAAGTGGAGGAAAAGAAAAAAACAACCATTTGTGGCAACCTGGCTCGGCAGCTGTCACATGCACCACATTCATTGGCCTACGTCGCCGCCCCCTCTGCCTCAAAAACAAATATGGAGCTCGGGTCTGTAGCGTCCCGGCAAAAATCATCTTGTAGATGTGGGAAAGCAGCGGGCGAGGGTCTTAATCTGGGCGGGAGCCACAGAGTTCTCCGCCAGACCCCATGCTCTGGGAGGCCGTCCCTAGGCCCCAGGAGTCCTGGGCTTTTCAGATTCCAGCTGTCGCTCCTTTGCCCTTTGGAAATGTCACCAACGGGAGGCCACCCGGGGTGAACTGCACTGTGTGACCTACAAGGCCCACTGGCCCCGAAACAAGCCCTACAACAGCTCCTCCTCACATCCCCAGGTCCAGGATGGCAGTCTGCTTTGTTGTGGCACACTGCTTCAATGTACCTGCTGGTCATGGCTATTATTATTAATATATTATTTTGTAGGTGAAAAATTAATTTTATTTTATCTGTTTGTGCAGTTGACCAGGCACCTGGTTCAAGGATGTAATAGTAGAGCAGTTAATTCCTGTAACTTCTGTGTTATTATACTTGTTGCTATGTGTTGAGGTGCTGCTCCTATAAGCTTTGCTCCATCTTGTTATCAATATGTTTTTTCTCTTGTTCCTCTTATTCATAATTCTATCCATCCATCCATCCATCCATCATTAACCGCTTATATCCTGAACAGGGCTGAGATGGTCTGGAGCCTATTCCAAATCACTGGATGCTAGTACCAATCCATCTTATTTCTTTTTCCAACCTGTATTCTTTTTAAAATTATGTGAGCAGCTAGATCTCAGCCATCATTCGAGCTCCAGGTTGATTTTAATTAGACAAAAGAGCTGCTTTCTGCCATCCCAGGCTGCGTCCTTGCACTCAATCGAAACACACATTCTTGTGTGAAATCAAATGCGTGTTTTCCGAGAAGAAAACGGATCGCCCTCGATGATGCTTCTGTGGTTTCTGCAAGTCCCAGCTGTTATTTATCTCCTACCGGTCAGACCGTGGTAAGCAGACCACACTTCCCCAGGACTGTTGCTTGTTCCCCAGCATTTATGCAATTTGGCACAAATGCAAGGAAAAAAAAAATCACGCATTCTGCCTGTACGCCGATATGGTCAACAATGATGATTAAAGTGTGAGTGTCATAATTATATGGTCACGCTGGGGTGCAGTTGAAAAATTTCAGGCATTCGGCAGACAATGGTGCAACAGATCGAGGTATATGATGAGACCGCGCATCCGATATTCACCCAGCAGAACAGCTGTTCCCGTATTGCGCCTTGATGGCGGCTTTCAGTCCACCAGACATAGGCTAACGTGTCCCAGCCTTTCGCAATATCTTTTGGCAGGACTGTTCAATAATGCACAGGCGCCGGGAGAAACTGGAGAAGACCCACGATTGAGCCTGAGCTTTTGGTCATGGTCAGTCTGGCTCATCCCACAGCTATTCTGCTCAGTTTTGGAGGGCACCATGAGTACGGTGAAAATATGAAGAATTTTATTACAGGGAAAAAAAAAATTATTATGGGCATGATGACCGAAAGAGGTGACATTGCGGGACGTGATGAAAAACTGAAAGAATGTGAATTCCATACTTCTTGGATCATGACGTTATTATGCGCACCCAAAGGACATACTCAGAGGGGTCAATCAATAGATTGAAACATCAGGTGATTAAAAAATAAAAATAAATTATTCTTTCATGAAAAATATAAGCCTACTGAGTTTCACAAAACTGACTTTTTCTGAAGCCGTCTGACCGTCTGGCTTTTTCTGCAGGAATAGCCGTCCTGCTGCACCTTGAGGCAAAGTAAACAGTTGACCTGTGTGACACAAGAACTTTCTGTGAAATACCACTGGATTTGAACAGACTTAAAAAAAAAATAAAGCCATACGAATGTGTTCATAGTATCTAAATTTGTGCCTTGTCTGCTTGCCGGATATACATAATTAGCAGAATTTGACTGACATGCTGAAGATCGGCTGAAGAAAAAAGTGACACACTCACACAGAAAAAAAACCCATCTGAATAAATAATGGAACTGCTTGGGAGGAACTAGAAGCAAACAGGCTTTTAGGGAGTGCCCTGCAAAGTTTTCTCAGATCTCATTATGGCTTTTATTTGCAGCTTCTGCAGGCACTGAATGGGTCATGCAGGGTTGAGAGTTTCATAAGTGTGCTGGGCACTAAATCCCTGCTTCTTCCCACCCCCCCACCTTTGCTCATCTCACCAATCAGGGAAGCTCCTCCGAGCGCCTGTCCCCTGTCAGTATCTGAGATGCTGTAGCTCTCATACCCCCTAGGGCCCCCCTGACAGGTGTAGAAATGGTGGGTACCCTACTGTGGACCCCAATACAGTGACTTCACAGCTGTTCCCACCTGTTGCCCAGATGTCGTAATCTGAGAGTCGTTACCGGTACTGGTAGGATGAAGAACGCTAGAAGACCTGTGTCCTGATGACTACATGTCCTGTGACATGTAGATAATAATGTCCTATTATCATCTCATTTCAATGGGTGGGGGTTGAGATTTTAAAGTTTTAAAAACTCAATAACCAAACACTGAACACGAGAATATGACTGTGTTTGCCCCGTGGCCCTCAGGCAATAAAACCATGTATGTAGGGAAGGTGACGAACCCAAATTTGCAGATGACTGCAAAATATATGCATCCGAATCCCTTGCTTGTAGATCTGGGCTGATTTCTAGTCTCAAAGTATGTCACCCATTATTTCTTCCAGCAGGATCATCTACAAGCTTCAAAATATGATATTGGCTTTGACATTTTTATCACGCGTATTGATAGCAGATTAGTGAAGAGCGTTTTAGAAGTGCTATCATTATGCCCTGATGTGTTTATCTATTTTCGACCAAGCGAAGTTGACCTCATTATCATGACGGGCACTGTTTATTTGGTGACAACGGTGGTTGACTGTAGTGCAAATTTCACATGTTTGAAGCAGCAGACGGGAGAGCACTCAAAGCAAACACAAAAGCCTCCATTGCCCTGAAGTTTGAATGTTTGAATAAGAAATAAACAACAGCCCTTTCAAAGCTATATTTACAACGCTTTCTCTACGAGTGTGCCCATGGGTCACTTCACCTCGCTCGCCATACTCGCTTCAGCTGCTTCTCGAGCCACTTAAGCTCTGATTGCAATTGAAGTAAATAACATGCTTCCTTTATACATTTATCTCTTTGACCGTTCTGCAGGTTGGCTTGCCACAGCAAGCTTACAAGGTAGGTGTCTGACTTGAATTGCGCTGTAATAATATTTCCAACTGTATATATGGATGAAATCCAGTTGCTTTGGGTATAAGAGTCAGTCTAGCCATGAAATAATAATAAAGTGTCCTCTTCACCTTTTGATGGTAGGAATTGACTGGTTTGCCTCCTTCAAACCGACACTGAGTACTTGTTATTGCTCACGTTTAGCAATTCTCTTGAACTGGTCCACACATGTTTAGCAGAAAAAAGACTGTGTTTTTGCCATGACTGCCGACCAATTGCGTGATCGCTGTTGTGACACACACTGCTCTTCCAAGCTCTGTTTGGGACCCACAGGGCTGTAAACTCCCTGGAACATTCTCATGTCAGGAGAGGGTGAATGCTCATCTAGATAGGTCTTTTGGGAAAAGGTATCCACAGTTTTGTAAGCCTCCATTTGTCAACAAAAGTGGGCAGTCTATATAACTCTAACTCAGGTGTGTTGAGTTTTCACTGCTGTTCAGTCCA
Organism: Arapaima gigas; assembly: GCA_900497675.1. Classification (NCBI taxonomy): domain Eukaryota; kingdom Metazoa; phylum Chordata; class Actinopteri; order Osteoglossiformes; family Osteoglossidae; genus Arapaima; species Arapaima gigas. The sequence continues at coordinate 19,858 of UFQX01000237.1, read as the reverse complement.
TTTCTCCAAATGTCCTATAAACTGTAGCTCTTCAGTAAAAGTATAATCTACATACGTATGTTTTTGGAATTCTAATGGGTGTCATTTAAAATTCTAATTGTAATGGGTTTCCTAAAATAATGGCAATACTGATACATGTTTCATTTTCAGGAACTACAGTACAGTAGTAGCTATGTTACACAGGACATTAGGGAATTTCTTTTTATTGATAACTAATATAGATACTTGGAAACGGTTATGAATGTTTAAATGCAGTCCAATTAAGTTTAAAAGTTTGACAGCTATTGTTCAGTGTAGCAACCCTCTATGAGACAGAAAGTAGGCTGACGGATATATAAACAGTGAAATACTAAATCTTCGGAAAAACCAGTGGAGGCTATAAGCCTTGCTGATTGTGCATACATCTGCGCAGCATAAGCCATGGGCGATAATTTGTTAAACACCAAAACAAATGCAACGGAAAATGGTTTCAAATAGCATTATTTCATAAGCGGCTGCATGCTGAATATCTGAATGCGTTAACTATATATAAATTAGCGAGCAGAAAAATCATGTCCCATAAAGGGGAGAGAAAATCCTACACATGGTGTCAGGTTCCTGTTCGTAAACATTAAGCCTTTTTCTTGGAAGCCGGTCTCGTTCCTCTCAAAGGCATCAGTGCCTTGTATCAGAGTCTCGGCCGAATCGGCTGGGCTGAGGCCCCTTGGAGACAGCAGCGCTCCGGGGATGAGCCGTCCTCAATGCCCAACACTGATTCAAACTCCCATCTGAAAATATCTTTGCCTGCTAAAAAAAATATGCATATCCCAAGAAAGTGACACGCTTCAAAGACATGTTCCCACGGCATTGGCACGCAGATTACAGGAAATACGGGATGGTATGCGGCAGTGTGAGGTGTGACTACTACTGACAAACAACTCTAGAGCTTTTTGTTTACGTGCCCCTGTGGTTACATATGTGTTTGTTAGAAAAAGGGATTTCATATAAAAATAACTGTCCTTTCTGTACTTAGACATACAGAGCCAAAATGCGAAGGGGATGGGTGGGTGGGGGTGTTTGTCTTCCTTGTGTTTGGGTGAACAGTCATTAATCACTTCGAAAGGCCTGGAGTCTATTTCCAATCCTGTCTGCCCTCGTTCCACCAGCCTCATGTTCAGAGCACCATGTCTCCTTCCACTGGAGGCTTAGTGAGACGAAAGGCCTGTAAATGTTGTTTAGGGGGGATGCTACGTCCCAGAAGAGATGGAGCCAGAGCCTTGTCCCAGCACCCGACATGGAGGTGGAAGCTGCCAAATGAAAGATGCCGCCAAGAACCCGAGCATCCTCCAGCGGCCCAACGAGTGTCAAAAGGCCACATTTGCATTTTAAAGCAAAATGGGAAAATATTACATTCAAATGTGCTGAAATGTGCAATGCACAACCGAGCTGATAAATATTTTCTCACCACAAAGAAGCATCCCATTAAACCCGAATAAGTTGCGGAACCTTTTTCTTGGCTGGAAACACACTTTTATTATGCGGATGATCTAATATTTACATCTAAAAAGCACTGCAGAAAAAAATAATGCAAGTATTTTTTTTGCAACGCTCAGTCAGAGATGGCAGTGTTACATGTTTAAAGGAAATGAGGGACATTTGCAATCCAGTAGAGATGACACAAGTTTTTTTGGCTCCTGAAGAAGTGAATTCCCAAACTGACAGAACAAGAGGAAATACAGGTGTGAGTCAGAGAAGGGCAAATTTACAGCGAAACGCCAAAATGTCCTGTCTTACTTGGCTGTATAACAGCGACGCGTTTTCCTCCACAGACATGAAGGTCGGAACCACCTGAATGTCATAATTTTCAGGCCACAGCAAAATGGAAATGAACATGGGCGCAGCACTCCTGCGATGCCAGGGCCATCCATCAGCTGGTGAGCGGAGTGCCGATCCTCAGGCCCCAGAACAGCTGGAATAGATTTTCAGGGGTTGAAGGTGTCCAGAGTTGTGAACGGCCTTGTAAAGCTGGAAAACCTGGTCCCCACAGATCACTCAGTTGCCACAGCTTGTGATTAAAAACTTAAGAGAAAAAGGAAGGATGAGGGAGAAGCAGATTAAGATGGAAATGAGGGATATGATATGTCTGGTAGGTTCAGCACAGAGAGCTGCAGCACATGCTGGTGCATTTGAAAAAAGTGCATTTGGTTTGGAGCAGCAGTTGCCTGGATGTAAAGGAACCTGGTAATAAATGCTTCTCTATTCCACCAGACTGAAGCACTTCCAGGGTGTGGGTATGCATTAGAGGGTGGTGGAAGGTGGGCGGTGTGGATTTATTCACTATATTACTCTGCAGTTACTCACACTTTCAAAGCACAGAAAGTCACTCATAAGCCCATTGACAATGTTTTAGTTAGATTCCCGTGTCCTGCAGCAACAATAGTAATATTTGCTTTTAGCTGTTTGGTCCTTGCTGCTGGAGAACAGGGCAGGCATTTGACTTGGACTCCTGTCGGGACGTTTAAAGACAGCCGGCAACATTATGGGCCAAGGCCATTAATGTTTGGATGAAGGGTCTGAGCTCCAGTCCTGCTCTTTCTCTTTCTGCAATTGAAGGTACCTACCCTCTACTACTACAGTAACAATACCTTTCTGTACAAAGGGGTAAATTGTTGCATTTTTTTGTATAAAGCCATCAGAAAAATAACAAATAATAATAATTCCACACCTTGGTTGAGTCAAAGAAAATAACATTTCCTGGGAACCTTAACACCTTTGACAGTTACCCTTTCTGACAGAAACTCACACCAAGCCCTCCACCTTTAACTTGTCTTTCGGTTCTGCAGCCATTTAACACAAAGGCACTAGTCATTCAACACCATGTCCATTCTGAGTCAGCGCTATTAATTGATATTAACTGTGTCACTCAAAAGTCCCTATGACCAGATGTCAGTAAGTATTCATCAGATGCAACTTTTGCTAATGTCTGATCCAAAATGGTTCTTCACAACATGGTGATCATCTAAAAATGAATTTATAGATACTGTACAATTGTACTGTACAAGTGAGGACAAAGCCATCATATAAGCATTCCATGAAGACCTAGTTGATTTGCAGTTTTATATCCCAAGGTATGATGTTGACTCTGTTCTTAACTTTACCGTATTAGAGATGTGATTCATCTGAGGGCAGTATGAGCCAGAAGGCAGCTGTGCTGAGACGGCACTGCTAGTTTTTCCAAAAAGAACCTACAAAAACTGGTGCACCTGTCACTTGTCAATCAAGCCCCAAATCCACCGGGGACTCAGAGATCTGAAAGATCAAAAGCAGAAGTCCAGTAGTGTCAAAATTAAACCAGTGGTTCGTTCAAACAAGGCTTCACTGAGTTCCAGCTAAGCCCTAATAATAGAGCTGGATCACCAGGCCAGACTGAGGGATACAGAGAGGCTAAGACACAGAGGCGGCAAAAAAGAAGTAGAGCAGTGTCAGGAAAACTCTTCCAGGCAATCGAACGCCAAGGCTTGGAAATGCAAAGGATCACTCGGTAAATATCTGGCAGTAAAATAATAATATGGATATTGGGTTGCTCAAATTAGTCAAAATAAGGAATATTTTGATGGGAACAGAACTGAAGAGCATTCAGTTAAAAATAAATGAAAACATTTTAACAGTGTCACACTCAATATTTTGCAGCTATATGAATATGCATTTTTGGTTTAAACTTAGAATACTTGGATTAGTACAATACGTGGCCTAGAATTTTATTTTCAGTTTAAAAAGTGTTAAAAGGGAAGCGAACCTATAAATGACACCTTTGCTGTTTCAAATGCATTTTATTTAACTTGTTGTTCATGCTCAGTGTCCATCAGGTTTACAGTACATGTAGACATTTTTTAGACAGGTTTCCAGGCCAGTTTTGAGTTTGACAGGCCTTTCTCACCTAAGCGTCATCACAGAAATACAGCCTGGACACCTGCTGGAAGGGGAAAAAGTCTGCAGGTGTCCCCCGCTGGGCCGGAAGGTGACACGCCACTGGGGCGCGACATGGTGCATGGTGATATGGAGGAGCGAAGAGGCAGCCTAAGCCAAAGCTGTGCTTTTTAATCTGCTGGATCCAAGACCCCGTCTGCAGCACAGAGAGCTGGGGCCCTTCCCATTGACAAATAAACACTACGAGCAAGCGGTCGGCAGGCTGGCGGGTACCAGCCTTCTCAGCAAACAGATTGGGAAGCGCTGGGAGGCAGGTGGGAGGAGATCAAGCAGAGGAGCAGAGCAAAGCCTTGAACTCTCCTTCAGCTCTCGCAACTAGTGCCATTGTCTTTGTTGGCTGCTGTGCTGCATTAATATTATTCTGTCTCATCTACTACTTCTAATAATAACGTAGATAGAATTTTTAATATTAATAACATACATTATCTTTACGGCTTCTTATCATAATACTACGCATACGTGTAGTACGTGGAAGGAATATCTTTGCAATGGCTTTAATAATTATGATGGTACAGGCCCTCAAGGATGTTTATCACTCCACATCAGGGCAATAAAGAAATAACTAACACGATTTTTGAAGGGATATGTCATGCATGGATTATAAAAAAAAAACCACCGGCAGAGTAGATGAAAATGATAAATAAACATATTACAAAATAAACAAGCAGAAAAACTTTAATGAATAAACAAAGCTGCTCAAGTTTGCTAATGGCCTTGTATAGAATGGTGAAAGTTGTCACTTGCAGTTTTAATTATTCCCTTAGGTATAATATGCTATTCGTTTCTGCCCAACTGAATTCCAGTAGCTGTCTTTTAACTTTGATAACTGTGCACTGTCAACACTGTATTTATATGCCTCTTATCTTTCGATAAAACGGGTTCTGCACTCTGCTTTAGTTATTTCTTAAAGGGCAGGCTAACTTAGAATCCATTTATTGAAGCCTGTGAGGTATTTCAATTACAGCAGACTAAGCGAGCAAGTTTTAACTACTTGTTTATTGCACTCCCAGTGTCTCAAACGGTTTCAAAAGCAAACATCAAAGGAACAAAGTCACATCAGCAAGAATGGCGGCAATAACTGCGCTACAGTATTACAGACAAGGTCACATGACACACCGGCCATGACTAAACATGATATAGAATTTGACGGCCAAGTCTGTGATAAGGCAAGGCCATGGAAAGGTCAGTGTGGCTACACACAGGTTCTTCAAGCCAGAGCTTTTATAATAATCACTTGGGTCCTTGTTCAGTGATGCTGCCCTGACTGATTCATTATCATATGTCTTCAAGATGAAGAAAGACAGAATTACTGGATTACAGGGGTTAAGCTAAAGGTCTTTATTCACAATAAAACCAAAAAATGGAAATGCACTTTTCAGCAGAATAAACTGAGAAGGAGAATCTGAAAATAAAACAAGGTCAAAACAGAACCAGGCTGGAGGTGGGGGGCTAATTGTTTCTTCATTTATACAGTAATTAATAGATTGTGAGCTAAATTTCTTACATTTCAGAATGTTATTGCGCTGTTATTTATAGAGAGGCTGTTATTAAAAGAAAGCCACAGCGAAGTTTTTGGAAAAAATGTTCTGATTCATTCTGAACAATTAACTTAGTGGCTGCACACAGTTAGCTGGCTACATTTCCATGCCAGACACAAACGCTCGCCACACGCTTTCGTCTCTCTTACGTAACAGACGTAACAGGAAGGCTCTCATTTGTAGCGTTTCAGTGTTACTTGTATGTTACTTACTCTGCAGCACTGTATATATTTAGGTCTGCCAAAAGAGCCGAGTAATATTTTAAGTGACCTTATATATTGCCTGTTTCTATGGTGGACATGCTCAGGTTTGAGCTGAATCTGGAAAATTATTCACGGTGTTTTTAATTACTTGGTTTGCGCTAATAATTGTATTTTATAATAAGGGTAAACTGCAGCATAAGAGTAAATTACATTGATACATAAATCAACTAAAGCTAAATCTTGGAAGCCTTATCATTTGAGCTTCCAGGGCTTTATCTGCTTAGGCTTTATCTACTCCAACACCAATGTGTTTGTTTTGAGGACAGTCCATGATAGATATGGTATTTTTCCACAACGCCACAATTTAAAGGCATCATTTTCCTTACTGTGTTGTTTTTTGATGTCTAGCTTTCACATCCATACGATCCTACTGGGAATAGCAAAGCTCAAACAGGTGGAGTATTTGCAAACACAGTTATATCTCTGCACTTAAGAATCTGAAATAGAACTTATCATAGTTCATACTGCACTCCATGCTTACTTAGCATAGGTCTGATAATGGGTATTTGTGCAAAATGGTTCAGGTCCTTTGTAAAGGCAGAAGGGATCTGCTCTTTTGCTAGATGCTAATTTAGGTGCATATTGGTGGTGTTTTTAAATTACAAATGTGGAGTATGGAGTCCATCTGTTAATACTATAATATAATAGCTATATAGTCCTTTTTTCACTTATTTTGGCACTTTAATAAACACCTTTGGCACTCAGAGCTGTTGCGACTTATCACTGGTTAAAGAACACTGGAGGAAGCACGTTCACCCCTCACCTAGAGCTGTCAAAAAAGAAGTAAAAAGCAATTACGTGGAATGTATTATTGGACGTAAAGGTGCTTGATGCTGACTGACTTGCTGCCAGCTTAATATAAACTTCTAGTTCGTGGCCTGTGCACATTGTCACAAGTCCAGAGTAACAATCCCAAACAGCAGGTTTTAGCCATCAGTATTTTGTTACAAAACTAGGAACTCCTCTGACTTCTACAAATCACAGCAGAGATCAAAACAGTCCAAAAAGCAACCAACAACTGCAAACTTCTCAAATAAAGTCAAATAGTACAAGTAAAGCCCGTGTCTCTTTTTCACTTCTCAGACAAGTTGCATTTCATATCTTTTAATTTTTCTCATAACACGGGACAGCTGATCTTCAACATACAGTAGAGTTGGCATAAGATCTGCGCTGGAGCTTGTTCATTATACATAGCCCAGTTTCTGGTCAAGGGTTCGCCTCCCAGCAGCTCACCAGCCACATAAAAAAGCACTCCACAGCACTCTGTTGAGAAGAGCACTCTATAAAACTAAACTGGATTGAATAAAAAGGAGTCAGATGCACTATTTATATAATGATGGAAGGTACTGGAATACATTAATGCATTGTGAAGACGTACACATTTCATTTCACCCACAATTATCCGTTGCATATCAGTGGTGTGTATGCGAAAAAGCTGTTCAGAAACATAAAAACATATTATTATGAATGGTGAGCAAATGGTGTGCAGCTTCATTACATTGACTTATTTAGCTGACGCTTTTTGCAGAGCAACTTACAATGTTGGTGTACTATACTTAGAATGAGTTATCTTTTTATACGGCAGGGTAATATTTATTGGAGCAATTCAGGGTAAATTCCTTGTTTAAGAATATTACAGGAGCAGGGACTCCAAAGTGGGCCCTTTGAGTAAAAGTGGGAAGCTCTAACCATCAGGCTCCTACTGCCTTTATACATCAACCCCCAGAAAAAAGATTGTAATGGCTTGACTTCCTCTTTTAGTACATACAGCTTAACAGTAAAAAAGACAATTCCTGTTCTTGTAACACAAGAAACAACATGAATAAGAAGCAATGAGTCTGGATGAACTCCTTTAGAAACAACAGGTAAGGTGCTGCATTATTAAAATGCACATAATTTCTCAGCATGTCTACAAATCAAAGCATCAGACCAAAGCGACCAATATGCTGGTGTCTTGCACCAAAGTGACAAATCAATGGTGTCCTGATTCTCTCACTGCTGGTGGTGTGGAAGGTTGTCCTTTTGTGGAACAGAAAAGATAGCCAATGCTGCTGGACATCCTGAAGTAATACAAATCAAAGCAAACACCTCAGTAAGTGCAGCTTGGATTATTATTATCCAAAAGATACAAAAAAGTATTACTGTTACTCATCACCCAATAGCTGGAAGAAATAATTACCTGAGAAAATCCATTTTGTTGCAAAAGAACATATTTTATTGATCACCCACACGTTTTTTAAAAAATCTATCAATTCATTGTTTTTTTCTGTTTTGAACATGGTTAAAATCTTTCTTAAAATGTATAGCGTACAGTAGATGAGGTTATAACTTTTCTAAATTATAGAGCTAAATGTTTACATTTTCTAATTTAGTGAATGTTTTTAGATGTCGATGGAACAGTAAATTATCAACTGTCAAAAAAGCTCCCACTGTCATACACTGAGAGGAAAACCAAAATATGTAAACATGCAAAAAGAAGAATGATCACTATGGCTATTTACTGCAACGGCAAAAAGCTGGAGAAACTAGTGTGATAATAATTAGTTAAAAGTCAGTTAAAAACACACACACACACACACACACACACACACACACACATTAAAACTGCCCAGATATGCAGGCAACAAAATAATATGGTGGGAGATAAAGCAGATCAGCTTGTATATTCATTTACAACGTACAATTCCAGGGCTGAAGTGTCAGCAAAGCAGATGGCTAATTTGCATTACCATATAAACATGATTATGCTCAGCAGATGTGATAAAAGAACCAGACTAATAATGATTCCGTAAAATTTTCCTGTACTTTTAAGATTATTGGTCTGACCTGTATAACTCTTGTTACTTTTGGTATTTGAACTATTTTATTTATATATGCATTTTTCTCCCCTAACATTTGTCTGCTTAAAATTGTGCTGACACATTTAATAACTACCTCGCAAAAGGGTAAAACAAAAAAACACTTTGAAATCTGTTGTTCTTTCTTGAACTCTTTCTTGAAATCTTTAATTCTCATTGCTCTTTTGCAAGGTCTTGTGAAGACAACATACCCGTCATTTAGAAACTTTAAGCTTATTGATAATTGTATCACTGATATGTCTTAGCTCACTTCACTGGAACAATGACTGGGTTTCTGACACAAAGCCAAGAAAAGAGAATTACCTTTTACAGTATAAAAGTGCACAAGACTGCACAATATCACAGCTTACAAAATGTACTTGTAACTGTACTTATTCCGAGGGTGTGAACCTCCACTGCTTCACTACTTGTTGAGAAAAATTAAGAAATCTTTCAAACCCCAATATGTTATCATTTCATGAAAAACTCAAATTATAAGCCCAGACCTTTAAAAGTAACTTAGGAACATTGTTTAAAATGCACACCCTGTTTCCTTATTTGGAGTGTTTTATTTTCCCAAATGTAATGTCATTTATTTATTATTTTGGCTTTTGACTGTCTTTCAAATCCATCCATTAGATATTTTTTGAAACATGAGAAAAGCCATTTTTTATCAAAATCAGAATTTCTGAACGTGAAATACGGGAAGAGCACATAACTCTGTCCCAACTGAAGAAGAAAACATGACACGATAGATGACCCGGGAAGGTCCCCATCATGTCATTCGACACAATTAAGAGCAGGTCTATTCTTGCTCCTCTATTCATCTTGTTATTTGGTCAGTCGCCTGTCAGACTGGGACCTCGCTGACTGATGGGCTTTAAATCCACAGCCTTCCTTCTCTGTAACCCGCCCAACAAAATATATGCGCAACTGACAGTTTATCACTGGTCATAAAATGAGAATCACAAATCAACTGACTATTGTGTGTCTTGTTACATACAAAATCTCCTACAGTGAAACTGTAATCATTTACAGGCGCTGTTATACTGATTTATGCATACTGTCCAACAAGCCTTTTTGGAGCTAATAAATTATTTAATAATTGGTCATTTGCTATTAATAAGGACCCACTTAGCAGCTCTCACAGACTGCTGCCAATAAAGTATTTTTTTTAAAAGCTTATTCCCATTGCGACACAATCCCACCCACCCCCTCACATGCTCCCTTTCTCACCTTCAGTCTTCTTTTTCTAGAATGTAGGGTGACAAAACTTACACTGTAGCTTGAAACTGGTGTGAACATGATGGTTTTAAAGGGGATCCAATGCAGCAAAAAAAACCCCCGAAAAAAACTAGTTTTCAGAAATTCTCTGAAGGACAATGCTTTTCACCAAGGGCTTAAAGGATTACACAAAGGCTTTTATATTAAAGATTATCTCTATTTTAAAAATACAGCAGTTGCACATCTGCTGTAAATTTGAGGAATGATCTAAACTGTGTGCTTCTGACTCATAAGGTTGATGCAAAACACACACATCTGTTATACACAGCCTATAAGAGAATGGACAGGGTCTCGGTAAACTGACTAATCGTCTCGCTCTTTTTGATGATCCTGTTTAAAACAAGCATAGAGATGCCCAACTCTATTCCTAGCAGTGCAAAAAACTTTGCTTGACAAACATTTATCAGCTCCATGAGCTTTTATTTGATGGACACCATTGAAAGGCGTGTTTGGCTGTGACAAAGTCGCCTGGAAAGGTTCACTCCCCTGCTTTGTAAATGCACAAATGCAGCACTTTCATCAAATTTGCCTTTCTAATGCTGTGCGTGCCTGTGGCACTTCTCAGATCACTTCGTCGACAGCTAAGTAAGACAGGAAGTTTGGAAGTGTTACGGGGTACGAGGCATTAACGGGTGGCCTGTGGGATTTGCACCAAGATAACCGGACTATCTGCTTTTTGCTCTTCATCTCACTTGAAAGTGATATTCTCTGTAGTGCTGCACAGTTAACACATCAGTGCAGCCAAGGCATCCTTCCTAACCTTTCACTTTGAAACTCAGAGAATGTTCAAAGTTTATAGCAAGAGTGTTTAGCACACTGTGGGGAGGTGGGGACTTTAAAAGTAATACAAAGTGTGCAAACATGCTAAACCAAAAGTGATGGTTGGAAGGACATAGAAGTCACAGTCCTTTAAAACAGCTATATGAGCAGAAAGCATGATGATATTAAAGTAACAAACTTCAAAATGGATGCGTAGAATGACAACATGCAGTATATTCAGCCAAATGCTATGAAAACACCTTTAGATGTGGCTCTAGACAGAGAAGAAATATTATAATGGTGATCAGGTGTCTAGATCACTGAATTCTAAAGGTGCCACTCAGTTCATATGAAGGGAACAGAAGTGTGAATTTATTATTTTTTCCCAAAATGTGACAGGTTGCAATTTTGCCGCAGTGATGTTGGATTACTCAGTAACCTTCAGTACAAAGCTTCATTTGTCCCTCTTGGTCCATGCTTATGAGCTATTCTGATAAGCACGTCAAAAAGTCAAAGAAAAGTCAGCACTAGATATGTGAAATAATTTGAATGTACTCTGGAAGACTAAATCAAGTTCTTTTTGGATCTTCTTAGATAGGGCTTTATGATAATTGTTGCTGTGCTGGTCTAACCTTCTGCCTTTGAGTTGTATTATGTAATTATATTAACTTGAGTAATTTTACTACACTGATGTCTCTTGCTGTCATTGTTCTGAATCAGTTCTGTTCTGTTGTTAATATAAAAAAATGAATTTATGATTTTTACAGTTGTTGGAACCTCATAGGCATTTCCAAAGTCACGTAGGGGGAAAAAAAAAAATCAGAAACGTAGTCTTTTAAGTCTGACATCGAAACATCAAATCATCCAGGGATCAAGAACCAGTCAGGGCGACATAGGGTGTAGGTGTGTGATACATCCTGGTTGGGACAACAACATATTACAAGGCATTCAGTCACACTTTCACAGAACGTGGAGAACTCAGAAACACCGGTATGTGCACAGAACATTGAAAGAACCCAGAATTTCCTGGAGAACATGCAAATCTGGGATCAATGATGTTGTGGTGAGATATAGATTTGAACCCACACCCACAGAGCTTAAGGCAGCAGTTCTATCCAAAAAGTCACCACGTGCCTCTGGTGTGTTCTTTTATTTCACATGCCAGACATAAAATACTTCATTAAAATAACTGGAGTTTTTTTGCTAATTAATATGTATTACAGTAACGTTATTTTATAAAATATTTTAGGAATTTTAAATGAAAGAATGATAGCTTACTAAAAGATAAATATGACAAAGACACTCTTAATTATTTTAATATTTTAAAGGTTTGGTGAAACTTTACCTTTATTCCATCCGTCCTGTTTCAATATAAACCTTGTTCATTAATTAGAATAATAAGGGTGACGAAAAAAAACATCTGTCAAGTTGGCTGACCCTACTGGTAATTTCTGTTTAATTTTCCCTATGTTTCTGTTAAAATTTTTGGTGGAAAGTACAATACACAAGTCCAGCAGATGCTGGTGACGGGATAATGAAGAGCACCATGGATGAACCTGGATATGGAAGCCTAGAACGGAGAGCAGAAGACAGAGCTGAGTGTGGGCATTCTGGCAGCTGGACTCAGATCACTTTAACATGAGAAGATGCTGTTGGAGCTGGGAGCTGCCCAAATTGCCACTCTGTATAAAGCCGGAAAAGTCAGAGCATCAACGGATGTTTATTCTATAATCTTCAAAAGTGCCATTTCTTGTGTTCCCTGTTTTTTAAGAACTTTTGACAGTTATTTTCAGGGTGAAAGGGCAAAGGGGCTTTGACAAATCCAGTCACATATAGTTGGCCCTTTCTTTCACACACTGGCATTTGACAAATCTGACCAGGCCAGCAGTTATAAGAGGGACATAAAGTCCAGTACTGGTCTGCAATGAACTTTGAACTATAAAGGTGATTAATATAAATATTTATTGTCACTCATTTGTGCAAACTCTTCATTAAGTGTGCAAAGAAATCATTGTGACATCTTGAAAACTCAGAACTTACTGATAATACAATTTAATATATACATTTGCAAAAGCACACATCAGAATCCCCTGTTTTTCCCACATCTTTCCTTCTAATAAATTACTCTTAACCAATTTTTACAATGCTTTAAGGGTTGCGTGCCCTCTTCAAAATTCGCTATGTCATTCCTCACCTGTGGTTTAAGCTTATTGCTGTATAATAACAATTTATATTCCTCATTATTAAATTATCATCAGCTCAAAATTATTTTTGCATGAAGAACTTCTGTTTAATTGTTACTACGCAAAGTCTTGTCTAAATCAATGTTAGTGTAAATGTCACAATAGTTGTGTATTATTTTTGGCAAAATAATGCAGACGCATGTTGGGCTCACTTTGATTTGTAATTTTGTTTGTTTGTGATGGATTTTTGTCCCCAGTGGACTGAATAAAATAGAAATGTAATACAAGGTATACTGAAAATCTGTGTAAATCTTCATAAAACAGGTTCTGTGTGCGAAACAGTGCAAACCAGAGTATTTATTACAGATATTCTTCTCCATTCGTTCCTCTGCATCCTGCCTGCAACTGGTCAATAAATCTATGCTTGACATAGTCTCCTTCCTTCTATGCAAGCCTAGAATTTGCAAACCAATACAGGAAGAAAGTGTTGCTCCCCCTCTTTCAAGCCCTTGTTACTTTTTTAGGCACAGGATTTAATTTTTGAAAGAAACGTCTGAATAGTCTCCTGTCCTCATGCTATTTTCTTCTGGGATAATTAAGAATAGTGACATTACAGTCTTAGAAGAAAGTGGATGTTATGGTCCCATACCATACCATACCATACTGTACCGTACCACACCGTACCATACTATACCGTACTGTACCATAACATACTATACCATAACAAACCATACTATACCATGCTGTACCATACCGTACTGCACTATATCATACCATAATATGACATGCTGCACAATTCCATACTGTACTGTAGCATACCATGTCATATCATGTTTTTCTAATATTCATCGCAATTCATGTGATAATAGTTTGTTATTGCTTCAGCTCATTCACTATATGAAACACAACAGAAGCTGTGGCGTGGAATTTCTGTGTGAGTTTTCAGTTCATGGTCTGAAATGCACTTTCCATATCTTTTTCCTCATGTTGCTTTTTCCTCAAGTTTTTGTGTTTACAGCATTATCTGAGAGAAAATTATTCTGAATTGTTAAGTATAACAGAAGTTGCAAACAATAATGAATTCCTAACATAAACGCTGAGTGCTGTTTTTGTGACCGTTCAGAAAAACCTGTTGCTTTGCTTTTGCAACATCCAAAGGCCCCAGTGAAGCATAGACTTCATGTGAACTTGGTAACAACTGAAGAACTTTGAATGCCAGCTAAAACACACTCTCCAATAACAAGGACATACAAATGTAATGTGACCAAACGTGGAACCCACTGGTAAAAATTTAACAGCAGCAGTACTCCAAGAGCCCCAAAACAGAATAATAACAACGGTATGATTCAGCCCACTAAAGAAGACCTCTGTGGAGCTACATTCTGGATAGAATTACAGGACAATCAATTGTGTCCAATGCAGTGGGAAGGTTTGAAAGCTCTACAGCATGACAAAACCCAGAGTCAGCACTTCATAAAGGGTCCGTAAAGCCCATAACAGATATAGTCACTGGGTCCAGCTCCTGGCCAAGATTTGTCAAGCGGCTGACATGCAGTTAAATGATTTAACAGTTGGACTTAGGCTCTGTGTCATGGGACTACCCTGCAAATTCTACACTAGAAGACGATTGCTTGCATACAAAGTGTGGCCTTCCCTGAACAGCCAAGAGATGTGTTACCACTGCCTGCATGAAAAATGCTTTGAACAAACTTCTTGGTGTCAAAAATTGTATGATTTCTCTAAATCTTATGCATGTGCTGGTTGTAGTTGAGTGGACATGGGGGGGTGCAAAATATTTATATATATTACTAAACTCTATTACCCTTACATCACTAATGTGTGCAGTTTGTGTGTGTGTGTGTGTGTGTGTGTGTGTATGTCTTTCTGTGCAGCATCTGACATCACTACTCCTGCTTCTCCAAGCCAAATTTCAAACGTTCAAAATAATAAGTGGTCTTTTTAGAGTTTAATGAACTTAACTGTAAAATTCTCCCAAATTTCAATTCTGTGGCTTGGAAAACAAAGCTGTGCATAAAGAAGAAACAGAGACTGAACTTTATAGATACTGAGATTAGAGTTTAAATTAAAATCTTATTTATGTGTTATCTTTACAGGGTTATGTTTTAATTCTTGGAATATAATATTATATGACTGATACAAGACAGCTGCTAAGGGAAGAACAGTGACACCAGATATCCAGAACAATAAGAAAAAATATTTCCTCTGGACAATATACAGATGATGGATAAGAGCATTTATGGTGGCTGATACACCATCTACACAGTTCAAAACTCCACTGTTATTTGACTTTTTTATATAGATAATAGAGAAGACAGTTAAATGGAACATTTGGCTGTTACCGGTGTCTTTAAAACGAATCAGTCTGCTTGTTTTCATCAGCTTACAAATATGGTCAATTATAATTTTTAAAAATTGTTTGGCGAGACCTATGCTTTTTCCATAGAGCTGTTGGTTGCACCTTAAAAAAGCAGCTGTAACCTACCTTGTTTTTCCTGAGTGGAGGCTATGTTTACTTGTGGGCTGTTTGGTACAATGATCTGGAAAGCTTTTGGATTTTTCTCCTTGTCAGCATCATAGCTGTGCACTTGCCTTTTTCCACAGGAGTGTGCTGAGGGGATGGATGCAGGACCCCTTCAGAGGTGGTCCTGTCTGCCATCTTGAGAGCTGTAGGACCCCCCCCCCCCCCCCCCCCCCCCCCCCCCCCCCCCCCCCCCCCCC
>UFQX01000236.1:1866343-1890544 GCA_900497675.1 Arapaima gigas | reverse complement strand
AGCTGTCCGACTCTCTTACTCTCTGTCTTTCTGACTCTTTGGCTGTCTAACTGTTCAGTTGTCTAACTCTGATTACCTAAGGCTGACAGATTGTCTCCCTGTCCCACCATCTCATTGCCTAACTGCCTAACTATCTGACTGTTCTTCTGTCCAACTGTATAAATGTTGTCTAACCACCTATCTGTCCAACTGTACACCAGCATCATCTGTCCAACTGCCTGACTATTCAACTAACTGTCCAGTTGTACTACTCTTCAGCTGTCTCACTCTCTGGCTGCCTTTGACCGATTGCCTTCCCTTCGTCTCGTTGTCTAACTGCCGGACAACCCAACTAACTGTCTGTCTGTCTGTCTGTCTGTCTGTCCGACCATCCAGCTGCCCATCCGTCTGTTTAATTGTCTCACGCTCTGAATTTCCATCTGTCTGTCCGACCGTTAGGCCACAGATCGGGGAGGAAACCGAGAGGCTCGTGGAACAGCCCCGGCGACCCTGGGAGCGGAGGTGCGACGGTGTGCCTGGACGGCCCTGGGTCTGTCTCTCAGCAGCAGCCAAATGCACAGCGAGCCCTTCATCTCCCACGGAGCTGCCGTCCTTCTCAATGACACCCGCTGTAAAGCGATACGCCGGCTTTCCGACAAACACGATGCCTTAGAAATTAAAGTCCCTTGTCTGAGGCACAAAGAAAAGCAACACACCAAGGACGTCCACGTCTTTGTGGTGTGAAGTAATGATTTAAGCACCTGACTCTGCAAAGGTCATGGATTTGAATCCCAGGTGTAATCCTGCTACTTCTCTCCTCAGTATGAGACTCTACTTAAAACCCTACAATACACTACAGCTGTACAAACATATTACACAGAAACAGTACAAAACACCTCCTGGGAGACACTGAAAAATGCCTATGCGTACATGTGCATTTGTGTGTCTGGCAGTCTTTCCCTTTTAATATTTTTGGTGGATACTTGGTTAAAAAAAGTAACTGGCATCAGATTACTAATGTGGCATGTAATTATTCTTTTTTTTTGACAATTTGGCTGCCTGCGAATAAAGGCGCTGCAATGTGGATCCTGTTCCTCCCATCAAAAGCGTCCGGTCAGCTGCCTCCGACTCACACACAGCGACTGCTCGGCTGGCTGACGTGCTGCACGGAGATGTGGTGGGGCTTAAAGACGGGGAACCTACATCTGCTAATTGGGCAAAAATGAGGGAAAAAATACCAGGAGAGGCTCGCCAGTGTTACCCAACATTACGTGTGTTTGACCTGCTCCTCGACGCTGGATGTGAAAAGATCCCTATTTCCCAGGCCGCTGGCTTCCAGCTTAGTCATTGTATTCCACACAGTTCTAACCTTGTTCCGTGAATAACCTTCTCTGGGAAAGGAAAGGAAGAAAAAGCAGTAGTGGGCCAGCAGGTACTGCGTCGCGGTTACTGCTGCCAGCTTCAGTACGAAGGAACCTTGTTCAAATTTCATCTTCTGGTATAGTACCCTTGAGTGAGATATTTTCTCTGAACTGTAAAACTGTAATATCATAAAAATCGCCCAGCTGTATAAATTGTGAAAGAAATATTGGGTAAATGTATATGAAGTTTCCCCTTAGAAGATCTGGTTGCTTTAAACTCCATTCTTCTGAAACAGTGACAAGGTCAACATACGCACAGCTGTGGAGGGCACCTGATGGAAGGTTTTAGCACCTTTGTGAAAGCAACAGTTCCTACCAGATGACTCTCCAAGGCCATCAACCGTACCAGGTTGTCCAGGCTGGGCTTAAGTCCCCTTATTTCAGCTCTGCCTCCACAGCATTGAGCCAGGTCACTTGCTGAAACCCGCACTTCTCACGATGGAGCGTTTCAAAAGGTAATATCGGATAAACTGTTAGAGCTGGCCAGGAGAAGGACAGTCAATCGGTGGGATTGCAAGCAGCTTAACTTCGCAAATCAATCCACAACACGTCGGTCAGTTAGATAAATAAATGGACATACTGTGTAGACTAATTCAACCTTATACTTTAAGTTGCACTCAGCTCCTCCAGTAGTGTCAGCTCGCCTCCTGCCCAGCGCACTATTGCCTTCGTGCTCTCCTCACGTGTGTATCCACAGAAACACTCCACCTTCATCTGGGAGGTATTTCCCTACAAACTAGTCCCCCTCCAGGCTCAGCTCTGAGGTTTGCTGACCCCAGGTTGTACCTTGGCAGGGTCTACTGAGGCCGAGCACGCAGCTGTGGCAGACAGTGTGTGAGCGTGGTCTTCAAACATGCTGGTAAAACACACGCGGCCCACAACCCGCCAGCGGCCATGGTTTGCGTGCCTGTCGCCTGGCAGGGAAAGCATGCAGAAACGAAAAAATAACACACTGAACCTGAACAAACACTGATTTTGGTCCCTCGCACACCAGGAGGTTTTGGCACGTTCACCTGCCAGCTGCGGGTGGCTGAGGAACGAACGGAGGCTGAGGAGGTCTCAGGTGTGCAGTCAGACAGAGATGATCGCAGGTATCCTTAGCAGTGCGCCCGAGCCTGCGGAAAGCAGCAAACGCCCTCAGTAGTGAGCGAATGTTTTTCGATCAGCAGGGCACTTGAGTCGCTATATCGACTCAAGTGCCCTGCTGATCGAAAAACATTGTGGAAATCTTTTGAACCTTTCGGTGGCAAAAATAATTGCATTTTGCTGCCAAGTATGGACAACCGCTTTAGCTGCCGGGGCTCCCAGGACAAAAGCGGATTGTTTAATGTCTTGCAGGGCTAAAATGAAGAAAAACCATGAATAAATACAAAACGCACAGACCCAATTTCTTACTACTGGCTTTTACAGTTCGCCATGTACAACACAGTCCTATATGCGTAACCGAAAACCCGAGGAACTGGTTTTGTCGAGGGAGGAAAAAGGACCCACAGCCTATTATTCCTGTGCGACAGCATCCCACCCGCCCACCGTGTCTACACCTCTTCTCCCTGTTTATGACGTCTTCATGAGGTATGTGGTTGGGGGCAAAGGGGCAATAACCTCGTAACAAATGGCCAGGTGTTACCCCTCCTGTTGACCCTAAGACATGAAAAGATGCAATCGCCGGTGCATTAGTGGCCTCCTGGTACATTCTCAACGATACACGTCTTCCAAAGGTTTGGAAACACCTGTGACTGACATGTGTGGGACGATCAGATGCACGGCAACACATTACGGTGAAAGAAAGATCTAGTCCGTCGGAATTTAAAACGCACATATCCCGAACACCCCCAAATAACATTGGGTTTCCTTCGACAGGAGAAGAAAACGACTCTCGCAAGGGGATCGTTTGTAAAATTAAAAAGGTCCTCATGGATTTGGCTAATTCTTCAAGACATTTTCAGTAAAGGGAGGGGGGGTCTTCAATCAGGAGCACACAGAAATGATATATAACCTACCCGCCTAACCTGCTTCACATCGCTCACCCCCAAGTCGGTAAAATGCTACTGCTGAGTGTGTGCACGTTTCAGTTACCCTTAAACTCCTCTGACTCACCACCAAGCATTACAGTGGTCTAACAAACAAGCCACTTCTTCGCCCCCGCGCTGCAATATCACCTACAGAGTCACACACTGCGGCGTGTCGTTTTATCTCCGCCGGCTTTCTTTACTCAGAACACAACTGCAGGTGCTGTTATGTGACAGCGTACCGATGCACTGACTCGTGTTTTCTGTTAATGTAATCTGCGGGTAAAGCTGGACGATATTTATTTCATATTACAAGACAAACAACTGTCAAACGTCTTTACGTCTGAACCTGCGACAAGGAAAACAAACATCGCAAAGTCACAATCCCTCGTAAGAGAATTTTCCAAGCGCTTTAACAACGCTAATCCTATTCAGGCTTTCTGCCTTGGAGGAGAACGGCAGACGCTTGTTGGGTGCTGTCTATTTATTTAGCAAATAGATCAGTAAATCTCTAATGCTTTGCCGCCCCCTGGGAGACTTCACCAGCTTAATGTGTTGTCAGTCAGCGTAATGCAACTTGGAGGCTGTCCGGCAGGTAACACCCCGCATTGCAGGTGTTGCGGACCCGCTGCCTTGGAAACGGCCCGATCAACAAAACATTTGCGAGTGGTTTTAAGTGGAGGAAAATCCTCAAGCCCGCTTTTCGCCCCACCCCCAGCCTGAGCGCTGCGCACCTTGAGTGGAGGGGCAAGTTTGCACGCGCGTTCCCGCTGTTCTCCGCTGGCCAGGAATGAACCCACCCACCGAGCCTGGATCCAGCAGCACATTTAATACATTTAATTGCTGATCGACAGCTTTAAAAAGGAAGACAAATAAGTGCTGCAGTACGATTTAGAGCTTTATCGCTTTCCGATTTGTCACAAAATGGCCACCCGGGTTGGGGTCTTGAGACCGGACGTAGAGAGCCAAGCTCCCTGTGAAGGCTAATAAAATATTCCCAATATTCCACATAAACTGGACTCTCTTGAAATGTTTGTAACAGAAAAAATTTGTCCTCTCCTCCAATAGTCGCAGAACACGGCGGCATGTTGACCAGAGGTATCGAACATATTCCACAGCTGGGGGGGTCAGCAACCCTCTGCGACTCCACATAATGGCTAGTGCGCATAACTATCTACGTGCATGCAGGACCAATGCATCGTGGGAGAAGGACAGCTCCCCCTACCACCTCTATGACAATTTTGTGAGGAAGAAAGGACAAGACATGGGCTGCCCTGAGCCCTGCTTTCTTTCGTAACTTTGCTAGCTTGGAGAGAGCAGGGAAGCCCAAAAGCCCTGGGATGGGTCACTGCCAGGACGACAGGCTGAAGCACGTGCTGGTGGCCATGGAGAGTCACCCCATCTGATGACCAGAGTGGCCTTCCAGCACTGGCCTGTCTCACTTACCGCAGTATCGGCCCCTCGGCACGACCGCCCTTCCTACGTGTCTGGCGCCGAAATGCGTTGCTCTTTCTCTTCTCTATCTCTGCCCCCAGAACCCCACCTCCCTCTCACACCTCTGCTTCTCTTCCCCTCACTGCTCATTTTCCATTTCTGCTTGCTCTTCCCTACATTTGCCTCCCTCCCTGCTTCAGTCCACTGTGACCCGCAGATTTATTCTATTACAATGGATCAGAGATGCGGAGGGCAGATGGATGCGCTGCCATGGTCCCACTGGAGTTGGACGAAAATAACCTCCCCCATCATGCATCCTGATGCCTCCCCGCCGCACCAAGCATGCTCGCTACACAGTTAGACTGACAGGCCACTGGCGGGATCAATAGCCTCAACATACGTTTGAGGAGACGAATGCAGATCGTGATTTATAACGTCACTATAATCTGTCATTAATACCTTCAGTCTGCGATGCTTCATGCTTTCGATTCTCATATTTACCTCAGCAGGACCACCGGCAGTAACACACCTGCTTTACATGAATTAATCAATGAAATAATTCGCCATTTGGACAGAGTCCATAAAGCTACTTTTCGGAAACTAATTGAACAAAGTTATATAATATTACTATGTTTAGGTTTTTTTTTCATAGCAGCAGCCATGTCGTGTGATGAAGAGGCTGAACGCAGGGCAGCTGAAGTATTTCCACTGGGGACGGTCACGGACCACGAGCGTAAATCAGCCCCCCGCACTGCAATAATTCCTTTCCCAGGTGTGCTCAACACCTTTAAATTTCCAGCGCTCTTTGCAAATGCGCGCTGTCAACACGTCTGCAGGCACCACAAGGTGCAAATAGAGGAAGAAAAGTTATTTTATCAATGATATTTCCAGACCAAAACAACAATATCGTATTCTGACCTCACATTTTTATTTAAGCATGACTCAAGACTTGAGGACACTGGAAAGCCGAAGCCTACGGAAACAAAATCCGAACACTAAAATCATCCGTGTTCCTGTTTATTAACGGAATAATAAAATGACAAATATTAATTCTGTGCAGCACTGCTTTCATTCAAACAACTTGCAAAGAGGAAAAATCATTTGAGCGGCAGCTACACCTTGGCTGGCGACGGCACAGAGAGGCAATGGCGGGTACAAATCACCGATGACACGCGGACAAGCTGAAGATATATTTCTCTTCTCCCAGTAAGGGGTGATCTTGCAGGACCGATGCTTTGTTGATACAGTCGGCGTACATTGCCTTCTGTTTGACTTAGTGTGTTGTTTTTTGCCCCCCTCCCCATCTTGTTCAGGCATGCATGGCATGCTGGGAGCTCTTTGTGGGAGGTGGCTTGATGTGAATACCGCTCTGCTCCCGGGCTCCCCGTGCCTGCGATGGCCTGGTGTTACCGCAGCATCGCTGTGAGTTTGAGATGGCGGTTCGTAGCGGATAATCGGGGAGGCCAGCTTCTTACAGCCGACCTGTTCCAGTTTACTATTTATTAAATAATAATATTCACGCATCCATCCATCTGTTATCATTACCCGCTTAATCCTGAGCCTATTCTGGAATTGCATGGTTATGAAACTACCCTGGATAGGATACCAGCACTTGACACGTTTAAATCATAACAGCAACAATTACACATATCAAAGCAGACTGAACTAACGGTAAAAAAGATGCATCATTTACCCTATAATACCGTATATGTCTGTCTACCTGCACTTGTTCAGCTCTTTCGTTGCTTCCTGCACGCTTAACCCTTTCAGTCGTGCCGAGGCTGTTTGTTGTCAGGCGTCAATATATGTGTCTAAGCTGGAAAAAACTGGTTTTAATCATTTCAGGGTCGTGTCCCCAGTCGTGATGGGTAATAGCTTAAAGTTTGGAAAACAAGCAAACAGCGATTAATTGATATCCCTGACGTGCTTATAACGTGGCAAAAATTTTTGGGATCACCAGCACAGCTCGGGAACGAAAAGGTCAATGAGTCCCCGCAAACAAAACAAACACACGTGGCAATTTGGTGCGATTTGACCTTTGGTGCAAAAAACCAAACGGGGGCAGCGAAGACGAAAAGAAGTCAGTGAAAATAACGCAAACGGATTCACGCTCACCGAACAAGCGGATACTGTTCGGATACTTCAGACGGGTGCGTGAACATGGAGACCGTAACAGGTGAAAGTAGCAAACAAGGGGTAATGGCGGTTGAGAACTTGAACGTGAGCCAAACTACATCTGCGAACAAGACCGCACGGCGGCGCTGGTCTTGCACCTATCGGCTGTCAGGAAGCACGCAAAATATGAATTCGGTTTTCGTAAACGCAAAGAAATGTTTTGGCAACTGAAGTAGGCGAAACCATGAAACCATTTGTAGCCTGAATCAAATGTTTGCGTTTCAGGGGATGACTACTCATACAGAGGAAGGATATATATATTTTTTGAATGTATTATTATTCACACTTAAAAATGCATATTTTTGTCTTTCCCTTTGCGAGGCGTTGTGATCCCACTGTGAGAACAAAAGCCTGGCAAAGGACCAGCGGTGAAAGTTACCAGCCCGTTTCAGAGCGAAAACCTCGCATCTCAGCTTAGATCTCGTTTTACCTCTGTAGCGCGCTTGTCCGAGGTGCCTGCGACAAAGGCCTCTTCTGTACTCTCACACAGCATCGCCGCTGGCGGGCTGTAACCAAGACGAGCCACATCTGTCTTGACCCCTCAGGCTCCAGCTTGACCCCAGAGAGGCGCTGGGATGGGGTGTGAGATGGTGCGTGGGAACCCCCCTGCTCCTCCTGGCTCCCTGTGGAGCCCCAGTGAAACCTGACTCACTCGTGGGCAGCACTGCTGGACCCTGCCTGACAAGAACTCACAGGTGTGTGTGTGTGTGTGTGTGTCCTTCGACTGGAAAACACATCCGAGGCGGCCTCTCATTCACGTCGGCATGCTGCCGTTTCTTGCCGATGGGTATTTCTCCTTTTTCCGCATGTCTTTTTCACCCCACTTGGTAATTGTACAGAGACACCAGCATTATGAGGCCTCACACAACCATGTGGTGCGGCTGAAAAAACACAGCGGCGAGAAGCCACATCCGACGGTGGCGGCAAAGCTCTCCGCCCCCTTCCCCGGCGCTGGCTGTTGTCACCGGGGTGGAAAGCTGAGGGCATCCTTAGAAAATCCTGCTCAGGAGGAACAGCAAGGGGTCCGTTTAAAGAACAATTCTTGAGACTCGAGGAATGCGGTCAGCGGTTTTCCGCATCCACCGACGGGCAACCACACGGAGGCAAACAGCATCGAAGAAGACATTATAATTAACATCATCGCACCCATCACTGTGATCCATAGAAGTGAGGGTGTAAATTTTTTAACCCACCTCCGCACCGTGTGAAGTGTGGGCTACTGACGCTCTATCTACTCTGAAAGAAGTTTTGCGTTGTTACAGCTCACTGTCTGACCGAATAAATGAATATTATTTTCTTTTCGATTTTAATTCTCAGGCTAAGCCGCCTGTAATTATCCACGACAGGGTAATTACTGTGTTCGCTTTTACGTTTCCACATCGCGGTTTCGTTCGCTCCGACGCGTCGAATGGAGGCGCTTGTATTTGTTGGAACCTATGGGGGTCACTGTTTCCCGTACTAAACGCCTCCAAAAACTTCTCAATCCCGGACCCGACAAGAAGAGAGAAAAAAAAGAAAAGATGGCATTAAAACAGCACAAACAAAAACTAAGCAGTACAGATGTTTTATTCCTTTATCTTTTCATATGCAAAAGGGGGGGGGGGGTGAAACATCTGAAAAGGCCTGTGTTTTTGCACTTACTTTTGATTAAAAATCTAAAACCATCTATAAATGCCCTTCGGGTCCGAATCGAATCGACCTTTTCTCCAGAGACTTTGACATTAAACACATCTGTTGTACAGTCTGCCTTTTTTCTGTTCTTATGGAAAAAGTTGAGAGTTATTCATCTTTCAAGCAAATCGGGGATGACAGATGTGTATGTAAGTAAGAGTCGAACCTTTTGGGCACGATGCGGGTTGACAAGCGCCTTCGGGGCTCACCCTTTGTTTAACAGCTCCCCGGCGCACATGGAAATAAAGACGATCGTAATTACGGCGTCACAAAGTGGGGTGGGTTCTGACTTCACGCTCCGCTGCAGAGAAGTCCCCTCGGCATCGATGACAAGACTGGGTCCGCACCGGCAACGTGTGACACTTGTCTAAACGACGGGTTTTTCTTGCTCGGTTTGTCTGGTTCAGTTTTGACGGACCAGACCGAGCGTCTAAAGCACGTTCTGCCACCTGCGGACCCCGTCTTTAACCGCGTTTCTGGTTTATTGCTTTCAGTGCTCAGGTGCCTTCCTTGAGAACTTTAGTGACCCCAAACAGGGCCGCTTTCCTGCTTTATCGTGTCCACAGAAGCAGCGTTTGTATTTCCTTCTCATCCCCGGCCATTTTTTACCCGACCTTCACACACTGCATCTGACCAATCGCTTTAAACCAGTAAACACCAAACATGCAACTTTTGCGAGGAATGAGATGATTTTCACACGTTTACCTTTGTTCCTAGTTCCTCATGTGAATGTTCGAAAGTCTGAAGCATGTAAAGTGTCCTGATCTCACATTCATTTCCCCTCAAACCCATGGGGTGGCGGGATTAATAAACAATAAAATACTTACAGCCAGTATGAGAGTGTCATTAAAACACATTACAATATGCATTAAAATAAAGTCTACATAGAACAAATATGTTTGAAACAAAACATTTTTAAGCAGCAAATGACCAAAAAGGACAACCAGATAAATGCAACTCATAAATCACACAATTGCAGAGAACCTCAGAATGCGTCTCACTGGTCGGACTCCAGTGTCAAATCAAAGTGAAGGAGGCCTGCATTTTATGGGATTTGTCAAAAAGGACATTCTTCTAACTTGGAAAGAAAACAAACGTTAGTTTAATTCACAACCGGGCAGCAGGAGTTAAACCCAGTCCCAGTGGGACTTGGGTTTAGTTAAGGCGACATCCTGAGCGATACAGCACGGCACTGAGGTCCCTGTATGTTCTTTATATATCACTGGACATGACCTCTTGAAGGAAATGTCTAATCTCCACGCTGCATGTACAGTACATGACGTGACGATGCTTATTAAAGGTCTAAACACGTCAAAAACTGTACTTATTAAATGGATTTACCATCTAATCGACATATTTCAAATTATACAGTGTCACGCTAAACCAAACATTTAGATCAAAGCGAGCAAAACAATGCGATTTAGAAAATGTCCGGTTTGTTATTTCAGACTGATTTTCACAGGGACTGAAGCTCAGAAGTCAAAGTTTATAACAGAGGCAGAAATTCTGACGGCGCGCCTAGTCAACTCGCTTCTAGGACCAAAATATCCGTCTGAAACGAAACATCTCGGACCTCAGTTACCACTTAGTGCAACACTGTGGTTCGAGGCTCGTTTCTCCGGCTCTAAGAATATCAGGCTTTCATTCAGGCCCATTATGTGCATCACTATAATTCAGTTTAATTAAAAAGCGGCCAGGAAAAAAAAAAAAACAAATCGCTTCTCATGCCTCCGACTTTCAGTTTTGCGAAGGCGTCAGCAGCCTCAGTTTTTACAGTATTTATGCAATTGAATTATTTTAGCCTGGACTGATGCACGCAAGCAAAATTTCAGAACAATCTGTGGTCATTTTGATTCTGAAACCTTGTGGTGACTATGCTGTATATTTATCCTAGCAATTCAGAACGCATGTGCAAGTGCCTGAAAAGCCTCATTTATAAGCACCTACAAATGACTTTTTAAATGCTTTGGTGCATATTTTCCTTTTTAACTCCGTGATCAAAGGGGAACTGGTTTAAATTTCTCTGCAATATTTGTATTTCGATATCCGCACAGGTATTACCTTTCGTAGCATATATGTTTGTCTATTTCTGGCAAAAATCAATTTCGAGGTAACAAGGCTACAACAAAACGCTTTATTTAGAAGTGCAGTTGTAAGTGAGTGACTGAACATGTTGATTTCTAAATGAAATCCTTTACGGGACTTTTTTCTTTAAACTCCAGGTAACAGTGCACTGATTCGCATTTCTCAGCAAAGAGTATGTTCCACACTATTTAAATAGAACTCTCAATTTTGCAGCAAATAACAAGACAGAAATTAGAAATAATCCAATAAAAGCACCGAAAACATTTAAAAAAAAAAAAACAAAAGCGCAAGGTCCGTTGCGCATCTCTGAACAGCTAAGCTGAGCACGTGGAAACGATCAGGTTTACAGCAGAACGACTTGTGTGGAGAAGGAGAGAAGGGCCAGTTTGTCTCCCTCGTGGTGGAGAGGAAACCGAAGCCAGGAGGACTTACCTTTGAAGGAGAGCTTGAGTCTGGGGACGTTGCGCTTGGGCTCCTGAGAGCCCCGGCTCACGGGCAAGGCCACCCCGCACAGCAGCACTAAAATCCGCAGGAGGTAGTCCATGGTCCGGCAACGCAGGTGCACGGCGCAGTCCGGAGAAAAAGTGGCCGAGGAGTGCCAGCCGTCCCGTGTGTGTCTAGGTCCCAGAACCTGAGGATTGACAGGTGACGAGGGTCAGTCCGGCGGCAGGAGGTGTCACACTCACATTGCTCCCAGGTCACCGGCCACTGGCACATGAAACCAAGAGCGGCCAGAAGTGACCACAGAGGCGGGAGCGTGGCGGACCTGCAAACCTCAGACGTAGAACGGTTAAGGGCTGCACCACGACTGCCTCTCCTTGCTTCCACCCCCTGGGGCTGTTTGCACCTCTTGCTTTTTGACTGCCTTTTTAAAGTAAGAGTTCCGGTTCTCAGCCCCACCGGATTGAGCCCCCGCTTTAACATCCAGCGACCAGAGAGAGTGGAAGCAGCAAAGCCAGTGAGGGAGAGAGTGGGTGAGGGAGAGTAAGAGAGGGGGACTGGGCTGTGCTGCAGAGAGAGAGAGAAAGAGAGAGAGAGAGAGAGAGAGAGAGAGGAGACAGAAAACCCTATGGACAGCTTTCTTTTCCCCTGCTCTTCCTTCACTGTCAAACACTCATCAGATCCAGACTGGTGTGTTTGTCGAGGTCATGCACACGCTCACACAGGTCTAGATGTGGACCTCGGACCCTTGCCACCAAGAACACCCCCCCTCCTCCTCTGAAACCCACCAACCCCCACACCTTAGCCCACCAGTGAGCAGCAGCTGTTCCTCAGGGTGGACCCTCATCTCCTGGATCCTGCTCATGTATTTACACCATGACTCTCAGTGGGTGCAGAAGAGAAGGGAGGAAGGAGAACTTTCCTTGGTTTGGAAGGCTCCTCACACACAAAGCAGTGCAGGCAATGACTTGCTTGACACAAGAACTTGATTGCATGTCTATGATTGGAAGGTCCAAGAGGTCCAAGACCTCCAAAATTCCAGGACAGGCAAACTTATCAGACCCAACTCAGTCATCACATTCACACCTTCTGTGAAGCCATCCAGGACAATAAGGATCCAAACATCAAAGCACCACAACAGCTTTATCCTCCTCAATCTGGAAACTACACAAGTAATACAATAATAACAATAACAAGAATAATAATAATATTTACACCTTAGTGGACCTTAGACAACACTCTAGGTTTATGGCTTCCAATTAATTTAATGCAACTATTCATGTTTAATCTCACTTTTATTCCTTCTCTCTGTTCATATGCATTCATGTCTGCTGAGATATGATCAGACACGTGCAGGCAATTTTACTGCGCTGGTTGTGCTGATTGTATATTATTATTTATTCATAGAAACTTGTTCAGGATTTAAGACACGGGACCGTGTCACTTTAATGTTGCCTGAATGTGTTTGAAGGAACAGCCACCAAGTGACATTCCTTACATGTTCTAAAGATACTTTGTCATTGAAGTTATTTTATACATTATTACTATTATTATGACTATAATTATTATTATTATTAGTATAATTATTATTATTGCTGCTAACTGTCAAGTTACTCTGTCCACTTCTGCTTCCAGTAGATCATACACGTCTTTAAAGTCATGTTGGAAGCCCCTTCCTAACGCCAGGTCCCTCCCATTGTGCTCACATTGGGGGAAGGAGATAAAGACGCCACTCTCACCTCGAATCGGGGGTCTAATGATGGAAAGGGCTGTTTACCAAGGCTTGAGGCCTCCTGGTGTGACACATCTGAAGTTTGCTCTCAGATGGTGTGAGCGACACTCTTGTGCAAAACGCCTTGATAAACACGCGCCGCTGTGTGCCAGACCATCGCTTCTCCGTGTCGCGAGATCCGTAAACCGCCACGATGACAGACCAGAACACCTGTATGCAAGCGCCTTTATTTTAAAAAAGCAACTATGACGACGAGAGCAAAACCACACAGGTCGGCGAATAAACAAATGAACGCATGAACAAGTTATTTTTTTACAGAAAGAAATCCATAAGCATCCACTGTGGAGACCGTGATCTCCGGCTGTCGCGCTCCACAAGAAATGAAATGAAAAGGAAAAAAAAAAGATTATGAGAAAAAGGCTATTTTTTTAGATACTTGGTTCTGCAGCAAAGCAGGAATTTGGAGAAATTCATCAGGAGAAACGGCTGTGACAAGTGCCACCAGCCACAGCGGCTGGGGACTGAATACCAGAAGGGTACAGCGACGCTCCAAGGTGACCCTCTTGGCTGCCGAGTCGGCGTTCCCCTTCCGACTCAAAATGCGTCAGAATTATGAGTTATTGCGCTCCAGACCAGCCCGGCAAGCCGAGGGTGTGAAACAAGCTCTCGTCACCTCGCTTTAAAAATAGAAAAGGGACGATTTTTCCACTGCGGATCAATTGGGCGTGCCTGCCGGGGCCGGCTGCCCGCCCTGTCGCCCGACACGTCCGCGTGCGAGCAATGATCTCGTGTTGACACAACAGAATGGATCGGTTCGAGCTCGTCTAAGTTGTCAGGGCGGCTTAGCCCGCCACATCTGATGAGGCAGTGACATCCAACAAGGGTCTCCAGTTGATTCTGTACAGTTCCTGCCTTACCATGCCCAAAGCTGAGGCGTTCTGTAAGATAAATGTCAATATTTGATCACTTCTGCACAGCAGATCCTATATCACATACCCATCTCATACCCACCATCAGCACTCTTTCCTGGTCCCGTAAGTCCACCGCACGTATCAGGTTCTGTTTTATCACCTAGCTCACATGACAAGTTAGGTGTAGGCCGGTAGCGTCGACCTGACACGAGCCGGGCCGGGAACTTGAGGCTGAGAGAGGTGAGCATATCTCGCTTCCTTCTGTATTAATAATGGCGTTAAGAAGGACTTCGGCGAGTGCGTCTACACAGCGTTTGGTGAACCTGGAGACCTGCAGGCTGCCTGAAACACACCGTTTGCAATAAAACTTTCTGGTTGAATTGCGGCGTCTTCTCTCCCTGTGCGGAACGCACCCGTCGCGGCCTTACGAGCTGCAGGAGGTGGGCAGCGTTGGAACTTTGGAGGCCAGTCAGCCTTTCCACAAGGATATATCAAGTGGTAACATCAAGGGGCTCCGAAGGACACAGCCAACTCGGCGTGACCGCCAAAGTGTTGACCAGGGAATTGTAACATCCGGCTTCCACCCGTATCCCCATGACCAGGTGTCTCGGCTCAACAATAACAGCTAGAACCGACCGTTCCCTGAACGCGGTTAAGACATCCCAAAAAAGACAACCAAATCCCATTAATCTCAAGGACCTACGTCAAGCACTGTGATCCCTTCAACTAAAAATTTACCTTTAACTCCGCAATGGAGCGTATCAGTCGCTATACTGCCTATTGAGACGTTAAAACAGAAAAGGAAAATATTTGTTATGTTATTTGTTTGCTGTGCATAAAGTACAGTGAACAAACTGCTCATTTGTCCCCGCGGCTCAGACTATAGCAGAACCTCCTTAAAGCACGGCGGCTGAGGGGAGCAAAGAAAGGCTTGACCCGGAGGAGAACAAGCAAGTCTCATCTTGCCGCGGACACCAAGACGTTCTCTGACCTATCTGACACTGCCATGTCTGTCTTCATCTGGCAAAGCATTACGGGACGTCCATCAGCCGGCGGCAGACTTTCAGCCGTTTGTATTTGTTGCCGCGTGTTTCCGTGCCCCGCGCCCACCCGCAATTCCTGTGGCTCTGTGTGGTCACCCTCACAAGTTGAAGAGTTATTATAGAAATTAATTTGACTCGCAGCTTGGCAGCGTCTGCTTCCTTCCTCTCCAGCTACTATTCCTACTGGAGGGTATCAGACTTTACAAATGGCGCATTGTTCGGCAGGAAAGCGGCGGCTGGGACAGACCAGGCGCTCCAGCTTCACATGACGCCTGGGTCATCGTCCTGCGTGACTTGTAGGGGACACACACTACTTGGAGACTGAGTAAAATTGAAAAAATCACTACGAAAGGATCCTGTCGCTGAGTAGGTCGTGTTAAAACCTAACGCCATCCCGGTGCGGGAGATGACGGAGTGGTTAGAGGCGCCCCCGTCGGACGCAAGTTCAGGACCTGGGTTTGAAGAGAAACGCTCCGGTAAAAATGACCCAGCTCTACAAATAAATCATGTATAAGAAAATTAAATAAATATAAACAGAGTAAATAAATCATCGGTAAGTAAATCGTGGCCAATAATTTAACACTGTCATTTTCTTTGTAGGAAAGCATCAGCCAAGTGTAAAAGTAATGTTGGGTAAAAGGCTTCGCTGAAGCTGTAAGATTTTACACTGAAAATGACATTTCAGGTTCCCTGTAAGACAGGCTGTCTGGACTTCATAAACCTCATTACTCTGAAGAAGGAAATGTATTTCTTTACACCCACAAAGCAACTGTTCACCTCTGGCCTGGCTGGTGATTACTATTTGTTATTCTTGCTCCACACTGTATAAAATAACCAGAAGTACATATGAACGTGTCTGCATTCAAGCACAGAGAACAATGGTAATGGATGCCGCACAGAGTGGGAACATCTGCTGTGTGTTTTGTTCAGTTTCCATATATTTTTCCTTGCTTTTCTCTCTCTCTCGCTCTTTCCCTTCTCCGTTTGGACAGGTTGGTGAGCTTTTGTGACAGATATCTCCAAGAAAAAGAAGCAAAGCAGAACAGATTTAAGAAAGCAAACAACGTGGGGACCGGCGTGAACTTGACGCTCGGAAGCGAGGGCCATACATTACCTCACGAGACGAAGAAGAACAACACAAACCTTCTCATTAACTGCGTTTTCTTCTCCAAGGCCCCAAGGAGAATTCTGTTAATAAGTGAAGTCAATGTTGGAATATATACCACACAAAACCCTTAAAACGATCTAAACAGGCATATAACTAGGGGAACTAATTCCTTTTATAGGCGAGGAGGGGCAAGAATTAATCTGTGGCCAAAAAGCATTTTTGACTCATGTATATGTAAACACAGAGCCAAATCCGGGGCAGGAGCTTAACTCGAGATGGGTCTGGGATAAGGACGCTGCCCATTATTTGCCCTTGTAACCCAGTCTCCAACAATGAAGCTTGCCAAATCTGCTCATTGGGCCCAACTGTCCATGAGAGATATTTTGTATGGTACATTGTCCTCAACTGGATCATAAACCAAAAATGTAATGTCAATTACGGCTTAATAAAATGCAATGCAAGGCATAGTGTATGCAAAAATGTCACACAAGAATAAGACTTACTCATCTGCATACACATTAATAAATCTAAATCTGTCTATTCTGCTCAATAGCGATACTCCTTGCTGTCTCATAAAGACGAAATCCAACTGTACCCTGTAGGCCTCAGAATAATACGTACACATTAACTGGCGATCTGTGTGTCAGAAAGACCCCCTGAAAAAGAACTTATGATGTAAATCCGTTTTTGTGATCACAGTTATTTTTTCGCCTGCAAGTACTGACATCGATGTTCAAATGACCAGTAAGTAATAATCGTGCTTATAATAGAAAAACAGTAACACGTGGAATAGAGTCTCTAGATGTCTTCCTGAGAAACGGAGCTGAACGAAAAATCACCGTAAGAGGCGATTATTACAGAATATTGCATAAACGGAGCTTGGAAACCACACATGTCCAACGTAATACATCGGTCGGTACCAGACGCCTTCATCGTGGGCAGGGTTGCGGCGGTACTGAGCGCCAGCCCTTCGATGGGGCGCTAGTCACGCGCAACGTAAATTAAAACAGATAGGTCAATAATAGCCAGCGAACACAGAGAACAGCCTCTCTTCTGGATCCCAAATGTAAAAGGCCGTTTTTTTCCAGAATTTTGACACACACGGTAGATTGTCAATAATAAATTAAAATAAGGAACACTACACGGTACTGCTGGATAATGAATACACTTTTGAACATGTATAATATGTATATAAAAAAAACAAAATATGGGCATCTAAACAGATACTCGTGAAGCAAACAAGTGTTTCTTTTTTCTTTTTCTCATGATGGCAACACTTCGACACAGGAGCTGCCACAAGCCAGCAGCTCAGACTGGAAAAATAAGCGTCCTTGGGTCCTGACCACTATCGTATCTCGCTCTCCTGAAGCAGGCCTCCCCTGCGGCATCCAGTTACATGTTTGTAAGCCTATAAAGTAAACCTCTGGCCCCTTCTCTTCAGCGCCGCAGCAAGCCTATGCCACGCCTCTGAAATGCCTCTAAAAACATTGTCAAATAAAAAGAAGTACCTCCTTCTGTGCCTGGGTACCAAATGCCATATATCAACCTTCATTATGAGGTTGATCACTTGAATGAATCTCCCCTACGTGCTTCTTTCTAAGATGATCGTCCGCCTCGGTTTAAAGAGCATAACTTACCACCAGGTTTGGCAACCGTATAGCAGAAGGCATGCAGCGGTTTGAGCTTCTCAGACAGATTTAGGTGCTTGATTCAGAAACCTGGGCTGCCACAGTCTCTTGTGGGTCTGGCAGAACTACTACCCCACAGGCTGGAACTCCGAGACAATATTTGTGGTAGGAAATCGCCGCCGTGCCTATTTCAGCCCGCGCGTCAACAGCCTAACCCAGGTCCTCGGCTTGACCTCAGCGTACCTTCAGGTACAGGGGCTGAGCACCACGCGTTCCCGAAGGGCTGGCAGAAGAGCGATCCCATAATAGCTGGGATTAACCTGCCAGTTACGCAGGAGCCCTCACAACATTGCCCCTTTGCCAGTGGTTCTCAGAGGATTAAGGTGATAGTGAACCAAGGAGTTCAGAAAAAGGATAAACTGAAACTGCACCAAATATGCAGACACAGTTATTCATGATTCATGGATATAATTCTTGTAATACAATGTACATGCAGGCAGTGTAGTGGTCAGGATCCAGGTTCAAATCCAAATTTTAACTAGTACCTTTCGGCAAGGTACCTACCCCGAACTGCTACAGTGAACTGTCACTGTAAGTAGCTTAACACTTTCACTTTGGTGAAAAGTTCCAGCTAAATGTGCACAGGTTCAGGTGATAAAATCCTACAATAGAAGATGTACATTATTTATGAACCAATATTCCTTTATTCACCGTGAGTGGCATTAAATAGCTATTTACAGAATCATAGATGGTTTTACTATTCTTGGAAAACGTGTGCCAAGGAGATGCTGCTGCTGCTGCTGCTGCTGCTGCTGAGGAGGCAAAGGATCTTATTTCTTACCCAAAAGTGAAAATAATTTCCTGTTTTATCAAGGTTCATCAAGATATAAGCAGGGACTAATATTCCAGCTTTCTGAATTCCTCATATTGCCCACAAGGCTGGTTCTCCTGTTTGTTTAAGTGGGTTATCTCAAGTGTAATTCCTCACTTCCACGGCAGCCAAGGAGGCGCAGAACAAGCCCTGGGCCCGTGTTGCCGGACCTGAATCGCCTCCTGCTGTACACTGTGATAATGTTTGGTTTCTGAGAGGGCCAACCTTTGAAGACGCACGGCGGTGTTCAGGCTTCACGTCGAGCGCCGTCTTCCACACGCTGCCCTCGGAAAAATGCCGACAAAGTGGGATACGTGTGCTGCGGTTGGGAAGAGAGTTAGTCGGTTCCCCCACTGTGCTGAACACACTCTTTCACTGGTCGATTCATCATAACGCGACACAAAGACTTCCTTCATAACCTGTGCCACACAGTAACACACAATCTAATATGCAACACATGACTACGTCGACCTTAGGGTGGCGGCGATACCGAAATCCAGATTGCGTTTCTGGGACAACTGTCATAATATAATGACATATGAATATAATACTTGGACCAACATGCTCCAGAAGTTTTTTCTTATTTTTTCCCCCTCTTCCCGGCAAATTCTGCAACATTTGACCTGTTTGAAAAAAATTGGCAAAATTCACCAAAAATCCAGACATGTAAAATGTAGCTGGGGGCATAATCTGAACTCAGCGCCTACTGCATTCTCCGTGGCAAAGCACAGCCCCGACACTTAGAAAATCAGCACGCGAATACAGCAAGTCTCATTTTCTCCAACGGTTTCCGAACTGGAATAACTTAACCTAAATTGGGGATCGCAGATAAAATATAGACGTCTAAATGATACGATAAAATCTGGTCATCAGGCGCGATCGACAATTCAGTTTAAACCGACCGTATCTCAGTGCTGCCTACAATCTTGGGAATCTCAGGTTGGCTGTGCTAAAATAGTTCATAACACTCCTCATAGGATCAAACGCCGCCGACGGGAAAAATAAATAAATAAATAAACTCCGCAAGAGATATTCTTCCAAGTCCAAATGAGCAAGACAAACAATTGTTTATGTGTCGCTTCACAATCCGGTAGCTAAAAAATCAGCCTTTATGTAGATAATAAACTTGTTTCTGTCAGCACGTTGCTAAAGCAAACCTAGGGTTTATAATTAAAAAGTCAGTGCCAAGTAGACTGGCACAGAAACACCCAGTGAGCTGTCATACATTTTCTCCAGCGAACAGAAAATGAATAACTCAATGGGATAAAAAAAATAAAAAAACTATTCTTCGCTCCTCTAATTCAAGGTGAACATCAGTCAGTTATCTAACTACAGGCCAGTTTCACTCCCGACACTCTTTCTGTACACATGCATACAAAATAAAAGTCTGCAGCCTTGTTCAGTACACAAAACACTCTAACATTTCAATCATTATCAAATGTAAGAAAGTACAAAGGCAACAGAAACCTTTTTTTACAGCACAAATAATATTAGCCCAATTACAACCATTTTGTGTGTCCTATTTGCATGTCTACCAGTGTTTTCAAAGTGAACTGAGATTCTTTGAGGGGACAAATTATACAAAATCCCTATATTTAGATCGCCGGTGCTTGTGGCCAACTTTGCAAACTGTTTCAATGTTCGGCATATGCCAGTCGACCAGACACTGTATTAACATGTTACACATGATATAAATTTATGCATTTATTACACTGATCACATTTAACAACACTGCACGTATAAAAGTAACATTCAGGCAAATACGATAATGACTCTAAAAGCGAGTCTTAAAACATATGAAACGTAAACAAGCAAAATGGAACAGTCGGTAAGTTTATGATACATAAATACTAATGTTTTCATTATTCTGCACAACAGCTAGAGGAAAATGTCAATAGCGAAACTTTTTAGTTTCCCATTTTTGTGTTTCCAGGATAACAGCAGCCCACAAAACACAAGGGAGGACCAACAATCCAGCTCAGCTGTGAAGGACACGTGGGTGGTGATGACAAGGTGCTTCTCCTCAACTAGATCTGTTACTCTCAGATAACAGGGACATTAATGATACGCACTCTGACTACGATTGTAAAGGAAAGTTCTAGGCCCCATTCTTGGCCAAGCTGTCGGGGAGCAGCTCTCGAATCCCTCGGCTGGTGCGTGTTTGATCTCATCGCACTCAGCAATAGCATGTCGGCAGGCCCTGCTTCCCCGAGTTGTAAACCAACACGCGTGTGGCGGCCATGCCAGCAGTTGTTTAGCTGTGACTCCCAGCTATGAAGCACAACACGTATCTGCTGCGCAGGTGGACTCCAGCAACAGCACACCCGCCGGGAGTCTGGGTGGGGACTGCGCCTGCGCCGGGCCCCTGTGGTCTGCAAGCCGAGATACTGCATTGTGTACTGGTGCTGGATCTGGGGAATGAAATATTGGCACAGGTGGGCTGGGAATCGGCCGAGTATCAGTTCTGGCGCGTGAAGAGAACGGCCAGATTCGCTGAAAAAACCGGGCCATTCATGAACAGCTGCTAATAAATTTTGAAGCGTTTCTCTCACACAAATCGACTTCGGATATTCACTTAACCCTCCTGTTCCACAGCTAAAAAAAGCAACAACAGTGAATGTGGAGCCATCACTGCTCAAATTTCATAACCCCAAAGGTTACATTTACGTGTTTAACTTCTCCAAAGTCGCTTACAGTGATTTACACCAGGTAATCTTTACAACTCAAGGTAGAACCCTCGATCAATGGTACCAGGGCAGGATGTGGGATGTGAACCTGTGTCCTTCAAGGGGAAGGCAGTAGCACTAACCAGACCAAAGATTTCATAGAATTAGCGCAATAAGTATGAACGTACATATAAAACTGACATAAAACTGTCTGCGTCTTGAAATCACCCATTTAAATGTTTTCTTCAAATTAAAAAAAGACTTTTTCTGTGCTGGGGGGGCTGACCAACATGTGGGGGTTATGATGGGGTTTTAAGACACCCAACTCACAGGGCAAACAAATTAACCAGATAAGGTAGAGCTGGCCTTTAAGTGGCCTCTTAAGCTTTGTTTACTTATTCCTAGCCGTCCTGGTTAACAATTTTAGACTTGATAGCAAACAGATACCATGCAACATATGATGAATTGACCTCAGTCACAGGAAGTGATAAATTACCTTTTTTCCCAGGTAATTAAGAAACTAAGAAATTAAGAAACTTGCTTTTCTTGGAGAATTTTTCCGAACACATAAGAAAGGGTATCTGCAGAGAGATAAGCACCAGTGTCACCTCTGGCCACGACCGGACACTGTCCAGCGTGACGTGTAAGGGGGGGGGGGGGGGGGGGCCACTTAACGGNGGGGGGGGGGGGGGGGGGGGGGGGGGGGGGGGGGGGGGGGGGGGGGGGGGGGGGGGGGGGTCACTTAACGGGGGTACCGAGTGTGTTCAGCTCAGACCCTGGAGAAATACGCTTGATCATATAGTCTAGGAGCCTCTTGTAGTTTTAGTGCTTAAATCCTCAAGTCACGCAGGTGATCACAGCCTCGAGTGTGATTTAAGCAGCAAAACAGACTTTTGCGTTTTGCGTGTCATTTTAAGGCATTAAGACATATACCAGAGTCCTGCTGAAACACAAACAACCCGCCTTCCAAAAAAATATATATATATACAGTTTCACCCTGTAATTTCAAAAATGCTCTTCTCACCATGTTCATAATCACATCCTGATCAATGAGCACCAGCGTGTGCAGAGCAACTAGGGCCGTCATTCGTCGCACGCAGAAATCACGCTTTTCATTTCGCTCTATCCCTTTCAGCTGCGCCCCAAAATGAGGAACAAATACACAACTACATACTGTATAAATAATCTTTTATGACAAAATATTTACACCTCCGCAGTGGCATTTTTGCACAAACTGGGTAAAACGTGCGCTGTGCTGCCATTTCATTATTTGTCAGTCTTTTCATCGTCGACATTTTTTTCCTTCTTACTTTATACATTTTCAGTAAACGGCCGGTAAACCAACGCATGCTTTGGTTTGCAGCAGTTAAAGGTGTGACACAGCCATTAAACACATGTTAAAAGTGTAAAAAAATAAATAATAACCAGCACAATAACATAATCAATAGACAGACAGACAGACAGAGATAGACAGATAGATAGATAGATAGACAGTCATTTAGACTGCTCACATTTTATTTTTTGCCCACAGTATACCGGAAAATGGGTTTCAAAAACACTGAAACATCTATGGATAATATATTTGCTCTAATAAATTGTGGAAAAGGGGTAATTATGCCGTGAATTTTGGCAGAACTATACTTGGACATTAGAGGAAAGGCTCCCGCAGGCCTACGTACTCTTAGTGAACATAATCCTTTCTACTAATCCCTCATCTGTGACAGGTAATATTTTAGTCCTTATGCAATTCACAAAAACGTCAAATTGTTGTCAAACAAGTTTTTGTTTTTTTTCCCTGCAAATCACTGGTAAGACATGCAGTAAGAAGCATTTTGCAATGTTATTTACATACCTAACTGTATGTAGAGTGATGTGAAAGAAATTAGCCCATCTTTCAGTTCTCTGGCTTTGCATAGTAGGATAGGCTTTGCATACAGCGTGCTTTGCAGTTTACTTCACACAGAACACTGGGTTTCAAACAAAAAACAGACAGTGATGTTAAAGTGCAGACTGTCAGCTATAATTTGGGAGTGTTTACATCCATACCGGGAAAAACATATAAGGATTACAGCCCTTTTTGTACACAGCAGTCCTATTTTAAGGGACCAAAACAAGTTGGATAAATTAACCATGAAATAGTCATGTTTTGCACTCGGATACAAATCCTTTGCATCTCATGACTTTTTGAAGTCTGCCTCTCATTGGCACAGCTAGATGCCGGTGTCTTCCCTGGTGATGCTCTGCCAGGCCTGTGCTGAGGCTGCCTATATTTCCCGGTTGTATCGAGGACTTTTTCGCCTTCGGTTTTGTGTTAAGTAACAACTTGAGCGTAAGTCCTTTAAATAGAGATGAATCCACTAAAATTGTCAATGATTTTCTTAGAACTGCCTTAGAACATGTTTGAGACTTTTATTTCATTTTATATAATCCCTCTCAAACCTATTGATTTAAAATTAGCTGATGTGTTGAAAAATCTTGAAAAAAATTCCCAAACACACTACTATAAACATGAGAGATCGTTTAAATCCATGTATTTATATACAGTCAACAAACATTATAAACTTCCTATCCTCTGGTACTACTGGAATTTCATCAAAAACTGCACAGTCAGTCAGTTTTTGGAGGAACGTTTCACTTTTCTCATTACGATGGTAATAACCTTGGCTCCCCTAAGGTATGAAAAGATGTACGTTATATTAAAAAGTTCTGCCGACTTCATAGTCTTCGGCAATGTGACTGGGCTGGATGTAACTTATCAACATCTCCTTTGGGTGCAGAAATCCCTCTGGTTCTCTAAAATGTTAAGCAATCATAAGAATGTGTATGAAAAGTGGCAAAACCCTTGTATTCAAATAGAAATCTGAAAGTAAAAGTAGAATGTAGGGAGATGAACAGCAATAATCATCTCCATCCAGCATCTGAACAGCCGTATAGTTCTACATTTGTTCCTTCAGCTGCACGAGAAGGGAAGGGAGGTTCATCCCATGAATAACAGACTAATAAGAAAGCGCGGGGGGGGGGGGGGGG